>OY728146.1:1897741218-1898176218 GCA_963277665.1 Viscum album | reverse complement strand
AAAAAATCCAATATTACAATATTTGGTTGTAATATTCTCCCCCTTTGTATTTTTTTCAATCCAACTATGTTAGATAAATGTACCTTATCAATCCATCAATGACACCCTTATAGTATGGATCACTCCATAGTAATTCTCCCCCTTTGATAATAAAATTCAAAGGGTTTCTCATTTTCAATTCTTGATCAAATTTAGGTATTCAAGAAAAGCTTCTAATTTTCTATAACTGAGCAAATATCTATTAAAAATTTCTCTAATTTTAAGTGATTCGGAGCTTATTTTACAAAACTAGATAACATATCATCATGTACAATTCTATCAATATTTTCTTGAGTAAGCCTTAAATATTATTCTAATTACTCGTATATTATTTATCCCCTATTTTATTACATTCAACCATAGATAAACACCTACAAAAATATAATATCCAAGTAAACAATTATGTATAATAGGGAGGGGATTTCAAACTTCCATAATTTTGAGTAAATTGGTCAAACTTTGAGTTTCAACCAATTCATCACAAAGAAAATTGTATCTAACAGTTTTTAATGAAATATTACACTTGATGTTAAGTTCCAACAAAATAAAATCACAAATTTTTTTACTTCACCTTATCCTTTATAAAGTGATAATGGATCTTGATATGTTTCATATGATAGTTTTGTACTGGGTTCTTTGTTAATTATATGAAAATATTATTGTCACATTAAATCGACATCAGCTATGATTCCACTTCACTAGGATCTCACAAGTGATTATTTACATTAATAATACATAGGACTTCGAAAAAATATATATTTTCCCCTGTTGTGCTGAAATATACACTTTCATACTTCTTACTTAGTCATACAATACAATTTATTCTCATTAAGACAGCTCCTCCACTTATCGACTTTTTTCAACTATATCTTCAATCCAATCTTGAACCGAATAACCAACAAGATATCATTTTTCCCTAACCTTGAAAACCAATTCATAGTTCAATGTTCCATGAATATTCCTCATTATCCTCTTTACCTAAATGAAATTTTTTCCCTTAAAATAACTTTAAAATCATGATACCAAGTACATAACATAAAATATATATGGACTTATTTCTATAAGATACAATAGACTTCAAATAATTCATCGATGCAATATTGATCTTACTCCCTTACCAACCTCATGCTTTAAAAGTTTTGTTCCAATAGGTGTCAGAGTTGAAACTAGTTTTCAACCATTCATTCCATATTTCTTTAATATAACTATAATATATTACACCTATGAGATGAATGTTTGTCCTTTATTTTGATATAATTGTAACCAAAGTAAGTAGGTTACCTCTCTAATCATTGAAATGTAAAATTATGAAGACATCATTTGTAAAACAATTTTTAGAGAATTCTATTTATTCTCACCAGATATTATATCATCTATATAAACCATCACTATGAACTTCTACACATAAGAAACTTTAATATAATGTTTGTGATAAACTTATCCACTTTTGAACACAAAATTTTACCAATACATATCTAGCCATGCATTCCAAGTATGTGGTGCTTGATTCAGGCCATACAAATTCCTTTTCAACTAGAAAACATTAAATTATCATCTCCAATAATAAATCCTATCAGTTGATCGATTTGGACTAATTCTTTCAAGAATATATTCAAAAATCCATCTTTATATCCATTTTATAGACTATAAAATTTCTTTAAACACCCAATACCAATAATTTTCTTATTGATTCCATCCTTTCCAATGGAGAAGTTTTTTAATAAACATCAACTCTATCAATGTGAGAATTTCCTCTACATACCAACCACAATTTATTCTAAAACACTCTTACATGTCCTATATAATTGTTTTTAAACACCCATTTTGTAACAATAACATTATGATGTATAGGTCATCCATAAGATCCCATGTTTTATTCTTTTAAATTTTCTCTATATCAGCATTCGTAGTTTTCACCCATGATTCATCCTTTACTTACTCATTAAATTTGTTGGTTCCACATCATATAATAAAGGATTTTCCCCATTTCTCTCATTCTCTAAGTCTTCATTCTAGTAGATTTATTTCTATTAATTTTTCTTAGACCAATTAAACTATTATTCTTCTTAATTGATCCAAAAACTGACTTCCTTCAATACCATTCCTAGCCCATGATTTAACTTTACAATCATCATTATTTGTAAAAGTTTGTAATTTTTACAATTCTACTTCAACACCTCCTTCATCTACACACAATTCTTCCAAATAAATCCTATAGAATATTCATTGGATTAACTTTCAACTAATTTAAAATAATTTTATTCATTGATACTGTTGATCATTTTTTTAATCATTTGAAGTCTTTGATCTTTTAAAATTAGCCAAAATATTTCCCTTCATCCACTACACCACCATAATTTTTTTTGATTTCCATATTTAGTTTGAATAAAATATTTTCTTTTGAATATTATGAGTTGTTTAAAAGAGGTTTTCTTTCCATGAAATTTCATATAGAATATTCTATTCTCTAGGATAAATAATTTATTGAATTTGAGTATACATGACTAATTGTATGACTTCATTAAATTAGCAGTGAGAGATGCCACTTTCAATTAATAAAGCCTAAGAAATGTTATTTACTATGTGATTCATCATTTAAACAACTCCATTATATTTAGTAGTACTTACAACTAAAACATAATTATTTATTACACGTTATAGATAATATTAAACTTCAATTAAAGTGTATTCAGTTCCATTATTCATCCAAAATATCTTCATTGTTCTTCTAGATTCATTATCAACTCTTTTTTCAGAATATTTTAATGCTATGAAGAACCTCTATATTAGACCATATGAACATAGTACATACTATAATACTGTAATAATTAACAAATAAGATTAAATATTTCACAACATAAGTTATATATTGAATTGTTGGACCACACACATTGGTATTGAATAAATGTAGTAGATTTGATGCACTCTTTCTCTTTAGACAGTAGGGGTTTCTAATAATTTTCCTCCCAAGGATGAATCACATATATTTTCCCTATTTATTTTCATATAAGGAATGAAAAATATAGTTTTCAAATATGATGAATTTTCCATACTCTAATTGACTTTGATGAAGCCTTTATTTCAATATGTTATTCTACTCTTATACACTAATAATAAATGTATTTTCTTTATTGTCCACTTGATATAATTTCCCATCAATTAATCATCCTAAAAAAGATAATTTCAATTATTTCCATTTATATATAAGCCTCTATGAAAACAATTTGCTTCTAATATTTTGTTTCATAATTTAATCACAATCAATAAATTATGTTGGAGACTATAAACATAGAGAACATTGGTCTTTTTCAGTTATTTTCTATAAAAACAAGGTTTACCACTTCCTTTTTTTTATATACTCCATCACTTAAAAAATCCATCCCATTAATTTTTCCCTTCACACTCTAGAGAAGATTCATGTTACTCATTATGTGGTATGAGAACAATCCATTAAATATAAATCTTTATAGTTTTTAAATATTTCTCAACAATAATAGATTTTTCCTACATATTCTAATTATTCTCTTTCTTGGAAACTCTTAGATGATTTGAGATATTTGTTAAAATGTTTCATTTTCTTCAATGAAAGTAATCAAGTCATATTATTCATCTTTTAATAGATAAAATATAATTCCCAAAGTAATGTTATTGTATTTACTTGAATCCATTCTTCTCTAACTTCTAAAGAAATAATTTATACTTCTTTTCCTATAATAAAAAACTTTATGACCAAAGTTAGAGTAATTGAAATAATTTCTGTAGAATGAACTTCTATTCCAATTTGAAGGATATGTTTAAATTATACTTTAATGAATTCCAATAGCTTCTCCTTTCAATTATATATATTATTAATTACAATGATATATCATGTATCCTTAATATCTATAAAAGATTATTTTTATCAGAGAAAATATTTATATTAATTCTATCTCTCCATATATATTTTGGTTTTGAATAGCTTCTTAATTGTTGATAAATTGTTAATTATTGAGAACTTTATCTGATATTTTACTTCCTTTTTCTCTTCATATTTTCCATTTTTTTGATATTTCATATTAAAATTAAATAATAATTTTACCCATGTAATTAAGTCTTTGGGAACTCAACAATTCCTCAAAACCATTTGTGACTTGTTCAGTAATTTCTTTTAATAATCAATCTAAGAATTTTTTAAACTATAGTTTCTTACTTGGACCTACTAATGTTTTTTAGACTCATGATTATTTCTTAAATATCTTAATTCCTCCTCAATCATTTCCATATTCTCTATTTTCTCCTTAATGGACATATTAAGATCTTGAATGATCTTAAGCTAATAGTCAATCCTTAACCGATAGTTTATAGCTCCTCCTCGATTCATGTGATCATTTATATATTCCTATATAACATTATATATGTGAATTTTTTTTAATTTAATACTATAAAAATAACTTTAATATTGTTATAAAATTCCTACAATATTATTGTTCTTATTCATTTGTATTTCAACTCCTAAAGAGATCCTTACAACTCTAATTTGAGATAAAAAATCCCTCTTTTTGATCATATTCTTCTAATTTATTTTCTCCAATGTATCTATCATATTATCTTTAATTTAGTAGATAAACTCTATTTCAACACTTTCCAAAGTATTGATTTTAACATTATCTTCTACTTAAAAAATGTTTCTTTGAAACTTTGTTCCACTTGCATTTCTATAATTGACGTTCCTTCTATGATAACATTATTTCTTGGATTTTGAGTGACTTAAATCTCACCATCATATATATCAAATACTTTTAAACACTTTAAATTTATGTAAACATCCTTACCATAATGAAATAATGCTAAATGTATCTTACTTTTAAACTTTCTTTACTACTCTTAAATGTTTCACAAGAGATAATAAATCATTAATTTCATATTACTCTTCATTTTTAGTATTTTTTATCTCAAAATTATCTATAACATAAAATAAAATTTATTTTTATAAATATCATGAAGAATGTTTTATCTTAAATCATATATTATGTATAACTATATTGCAATACATATTATTAAGTGATAAATCCCCAAGATTAATTTCTTTAAGTGCCGACAACTTTTTATTTTAAATAAGTGGTAATATTCACATGGTCTTCATAATTATATCAAAATATTTAAACTTATGATGAATAATATGAATAAATACTTCAATTTCAATAGTATTATTGGAGAAACTATCAAAATGTGAACCTGAACTCAACTTCATATCATCAAATCTATTATGAAGAACCTACATCTTTTAATCTCACTTTATTTTAACCTTATTCAATATTAGAAATATTTTCTTAAATTAAATTGGATATTTTTAAACTCATTACTTTAATGTATATATGATTAAATAATTCTCTAGACAATGCCTTATTAGCTTTTTCTTCATCATTCAATAGTTTCTTATCTTCTTTCATCACTGACATTTTGATAGAATTATTTACAAGAATTAAATGAACTACCACCAATTAAACATCAATATCATGAGATTGTAAATGATATATCATTATATTCTGCCACACTTGATAATTACAACCACCAAATAAGGTTACTCAATTTTCATTATCAACATAATTTATGATGAAAAATTTCTCTGAGAGGATCCCTAAGACAACTCATGGCTCTATGTTTCTGATAAAAAATATTAGCACCCAAAGATTGATTGTGAGGAGTTGAATATGGCTGCACAATCATTCACATCAGGCTCACCATTTTTTGGTGTCTACCAACATGTTTTTTCATGGATCTAGAGACACTCAATGGTTCCCTTCTTTGATATTTGTTATGAAACTTCTTTCCAAATGAAGGAGGTCATTAGGAAATGGATCCAACAATGATTAGGGACTCACATTTAATGAGAGTATGAGAGGTCAGTATCATCACAACTTTTTGGGGGGAATAATTTCCTACAATCGGGATCTATTAAAGATTTATCATATATTTGTGAATCCTTTATTAAATCCAAAATATAACGCTGGTTTCCCTTAAGTTGACAATCAATTATTTTCATGTATTGGATTTAGTTCCATCTACATATATATGAGGTTCTTAATTGAGACACACACACACACACACACATATATATATATATGATTTTATCTATCAACAACACCCTTTTGAAAATGGATTATATATTCTTATGTCATTCATTATTACAATGATAGTTTTAAGCCACATAGTGGGGCACACTAGAATTTATCATAATCCAGGAAGACAAGAGTTGTATTGATGTCCAGATCAGGACCATGGAGAAGGGATTCCTACATATCATTTTGAAATGAATTAGAACCCACATAGTTCAGTGTCACATAAGAGGACATATCATATCTTTTATGTTCATGTGATGAAGTCGAAAATTTATAGTTTAACATAATGTGGAAAGTACATCTAGGTGAAATATTCCTAGACAAGGGTTGATGTGGGACTTACACTGAAGTGGACCAAAAAACTTAGAAGGTATCTAGCCTCCCAGGTTTGATATGAACCAACTAGTAATACTTACTAGAGAAAAGTATGCTGAGTTTTGAGTGATGAGTTTTAATATTAATGAGGATTACTACTTATCCCATTTGAATGGGAATAAAATCCCACATAGTTTGAAAGGTTATGGATTACACTTATAGAGGATTCCCAAGGTTGATTCATTGGGAATGTGTCCATATGAAGGTTTTTATCATAGTGGATATGGATATTTGAGATGGATACATGGATTTGAGGTCCCACACCTATGAATACCCTTTGGAGGTTTTTATCATAGGGGATATGGCCCTTTGAGATGGATACACAGATTTTAGGATCCACAACTATAGAGGCCATTAAGGAAGGCTAGTGGAAAATCTAGAAAAATATTATATTCCAAGACATTTATTTGATCATGCAGATGTCATGATCCTTATTATCCTCTAATCCCACATGATTCAGGCTCGGTGTGAGAAACAATAGGAAGAGAAAGATATGAAAAAACAAGAAATCTCATTTGGTTACTGGTGGATGAGGTAGGGGCTATAAGGGAGAGAAATGGATTTGATGTTCTCATATCCTTTCCTACTTTTGTAACTAATGTTAGGACTTATATACCCATATAGATACAACCTTAAAGAAAAAATAGGGGCTTACTCTTAGAGGGATTCCATTATTTATATATTCATGAGAAGTATCTTAAATCATAGTGATCTATAGGTTTTTTTGGGTCTTACACCATGGAGGATGCCCATATTTCAAGAACCATAAAGATTATCTAAACTCATGGTGATTTGGAAGAGAGGAGGGGTTGTCTCTATTGTAACTCAAAACATCCATAACCCAGTATGAAATGTTTGTGATGAGACTCTCCATTTTTCATGCAGGTCAATAATGGTAGCAGAGGGACTATGATGAAGGCTTGAGACCATATACCAAAACAAATCCCGAGTGGTGTGTGGGGGTGAAGGGTTTACCATGTACCTTGACTTGGGTGAAGGGTCTCCCAAGTATGGGTGACTTAGGTGATGGGTCTCCCAAGAATGCGTCACCTAAGTATGGGGTCACCGAAGTACGGGTCTCCCACGTATGGGCTCACCCAAGAAGTACTTGGGAGAATTGGAAGTAACTCACCCAATTAGTACTTGGATAGATTGGACTACATTGCCCATGTAGTACTTTGGCAGACTAGACTACCTCACCTAGGTGGTATATGGGTGGATATTACTTCTTCATTCACATAGGGGATTTCCCAAGTCGTTTTCCTAGATGGGGACCTCATCCATGTAAAGTTATGAACATAATGTCTTTCCCAAGTAGGGATGTAATTCATGGGAAATGGTGCCACACAACCAAAACTCTAACCATGCTTCATCCTCCAGGAGTCCATCCGTACTTTGAAAATTAAAGGTGGAGGGGTCTATTTATAGTTTGGTTAGTGGAACTCGGTGAAGGGGGTATGAAAATAGAATAGCATGGGGGCCATGCCTGAAAGGTTTTGGGTGAATGGATTGTGCAAGGGCCCTGTATAGTAGCTTGAATTCCTTTATAATTTTTTTTTCTAACTTTGGAAAACCATAACTTTTTATCCATATGACCATTTGGGATATGTGATAATTAAAATAAAATATTGTGAAGATAACTATGAACCTTCATGTAGTGTATATATCAAAAAGTTCCCAATAGACACTCAAAAATTAATTTTAAGGCGTCAACATGTTTTTATCAGTGACTAAGGAATCCGCAGACTACTCCTAGAGGGGGGGGGGGGGGGGTTCTTACCACCATGACATTAGATTGAGAAACATTTATGAGGAACATCCATACAAATAAGTGTGATAATTAATGTATCACATGGAAATACAATTTGATCCTTCTAGTATAGAGACACATTTGTACTCAAATTCGTAATTTTTTTCTAAGTGAGTATCACATCATGAATTCTATGGAAAAGTGCATGGAATGAATTTTTCGATGTCAAAAAAGCCCCCCCTTAGAATTATAATTTTTTATAATAAAAATAATATGATTATAAGTTAAATATCGGTAACTTTGATACATTCAAAAAATCATTTGGTGGGATTTGGATATATCTCATCTATGGGAGTATGCTTTAATTATTTCCTAATCCACGGGGCCTAGTGAGAAAATTTTTACTATTTCTAGAGTCACATGAAAGACCATAAAAACTTTGTGTCTTTTGGGTCATAACAATATTTTTTTCCTAAGTCAGATATGAATAATATTTAGAGATCAAGGCATTTATTTTTCCTATAAATCCCTTTATGGTTTTTCAACCTATCAAATTTTATTCCTCATTATTTTCGTCCCTCGTATTTTTTCCCATAAACTATACAGAGTGAACATTTAGTGAACTAAGACTTGAATATATCACAGGGTTCCCTTTTATGGGCTTTATCCAAGTGATTAATATGTCTCTTTTCAGGGTTAGTGTATATTCTTTTAATAAAGATTAATAAAACTGGAATTTTAGGTCGATTAGCTTTGACCTTGACTTATGGGATGGTGACTAAAGCAGGGCTTACTGGCCGGGAATGTCCCAACATTCTTATGAAACACAAATTGAGATTTAAAGTCATGATTTTTTATTTATATATGTTAAACATGATATAATACAATCATGTAAGGAATGACCACAAACCATGTTAGAATAGTGTTTTTTATTGTGATATTGTTAAGGCTTAATGAGATAGAAGAGGTTTCTCATGAGGAAGAAGGTTCCTTTGGTTAAATATATAGAACACTAAGGTTTTTACATGGTTCACTCATACTATTCTATATCCAAGGAACACATATTAATGATTAATTGATATGAAAAATAATCATTACTCCACTAGTTTGTGATTACAATATTTAGAAAAATAACATTTTTCATCCAAGGTCTATGACCTCTTCCTCTATTCCACTCACTATATTCCAAGAGGGTTACACAAAGAGATAGTTTTGACATGTAGGTTGATCTCAAAAGAATTATTATTGATAAATTTAAACTAAATGTACAAGACAGTTCTAAATTCTCTTCAAATATTCACTTTCTAATATTAAAAAAATATGTTCAAATAACTATTAACTTCCAAAACCCAATATTCAATGAAATTCAATCCGAAAAAGAATAAATATTAAATTCTAGATAATCAACGACATCTCAACATATTATATTCAATAAATTTATTCTATATATTCACTTTATTTTTTTCATTATTTTTTATCTTTCTCTATAATTTTTATAGATATATTCTTCAATTCCATAAGTATAAAATTGAAATTAAAATTCAAATAAAAAATACTAACATTAGAGAACATTTCATTCCTAAAAACTAATCAATTGAATTGTTTATATGTGTATATCCACCATTGATCACTATCAATATAGTTAGTGGTTTTATAAGAATTCACAAACACTTCATGTTAGTTCCAAGTCATTAATTCTGTTCAAAACATGTAGTTTTTTAATAATCACTTTTTAGAAACATTTATTGTAGCATAACCAGTTGGTTTTTATATAATTTTTCTAATCACCAGATGCATTTTTACACTATATGATATTTCATGGAATAATCCTAATTTGTGCTTCCAAAGGGATAAAATCATATTTTTCTATCATTCACTATTTCTTAATGGTTTAATCATTTTTTTGTAGTGTTTTCAATCACAACACAATATATGTATTATAGAATGATCTAATTTAAAATCATAAGTTCATCATCATGTGACATGTCCATTAAAATTTGAATATTTCATATATGTTTTTGGTTAATCTCACACATATGTATAAGTTTAATATTATTTGAATTTTATTTGTCTTGATAAACACATTGGGATTTGACTACATCTCACATAGCTTTGAAAAAAATAGATTAATTGGACATGTAATCTGTATCAATTCGACTTGATTCTACCACAACATGAGAAACACATTGCAACATGAATGTATCTCATGCATCTTTGAAAAAACATATTAGTCTAACTTAACTCAAGGAATACCTTATTATGACCCCCTCCACTGGTACCCGTCCTGGGCTACCAATGAAGATGGAGATGACCATATAAGCTCACTTCTAATAAGCCACGAGTTCATGACTAGCATTAAGGGTACACAATTACTAAAAATGGGAGGCATTATGCTCAATATATAGTCAAGGATGAGAGATAAGATCTATCAATCAAATCCATAGAATAAATAATAAATAAACCATCCCAATACATTAAAGTAATGTCATACAATTAGTGATCAATAAAAATATCAAGAACAATGCCTACATAATTACTAAGGACTCCAAAAGATCAAAAACAAATCTATGAGCTAATAATACTCATCCTGATCACCATAAATATTCTAAAGACTTGAAAAATATTATATATATATATATATATATATTTTAGGTGCACATACAGGTATAATTAGTAGGATACACTTTAAAACCTCTCATGAAAATATAAAAAAGTATACGAAACCCCAATGAATAAATAGAGGAAACCAAGACATTACATAAGTAGTTAAAACTATATCCCATCCTCACAAAGTCTCACTCACCAAGTAGTTCTTATAATTATTTCAATCTATATAAAAATAATAAAAATGAGAAAGTGTTCAAAATCCCCTTCCCCACTGGTTTGTCACTCTCATAAACCAATTTGAAACATCTTATGTTTCAATCCCTTCCAAATATACCCAATCACGTCATATCAGGTCAAATATCATCTCATCATTCACCCACATTCAAATATCTACACTACATATCATCACATCTATAACCAAATAACAAGTCAAAAATCCATCATAGACAATTGATCATGCATTATATCCCAATCCATTACATCCCATGCAAGTAAAATTACGTAAAAACATCACTATAATGACCCAAGAATGTTGTATATGAATATTAAATCTTCTTAGCTGAATATTTATTACATTTTAAAAATTAACGTCCAAGGATTGTAATAGTTTAGTTCCTTTGGAAACTTGGAATACATTATTCTAACTTGTGAAATATCTTTAACAAATCCCATAAAGATCTTCCCCTTTAGTACTCTTACTTAAATGATTTCTTTATAACCTAAGGAATGGAAACATAAGAAAGGGTTATATTAGATAATATATAAGGGTAATAAAACAATAGATGAACATATGAATGTAAAAACATGAACATAACTTTTTTAATATCAAAATCTTGAGTCATAAAATAAATCTTACTAGTTCTTATGGCATAAATCATAAAGGAACATTAACCATGATAACATAGCATTGGAATAAGACATGAACTTGTGGAAAAAATAAGCATAGAAAATAATTTCCATATTAACCTAGGCTCATAGACAAGACCATCATATCATACAAATTCCATTACTGAACAAAGTTCACTCCTCATTTCAGCCTTGTATTACTGAACCTAAAATACTTGTCGTTTCAGACCTATATTACTAAACCAGATTTACTTGACATTCCAGCTATGTTTATCTCATGAGATATAAATCTTTAACCAATGTCATTGAGGTAGATTTATGTCCCTCCCATATCATAATTAAATCATCCTTACATGTGCCACAAAAACATAAACCATTCATCATATAATAACCCAAGGAAAAAATGGATTTCTTAAATATCATTCCATCATAATACATATAAAATAAATGGATTTCATAAAAATAATTCCATCATAAACAAAAAATAAAAAAAAATTAACAATAGGTATATAAACATAACCCTATTTCATCTAATATAAAAATAATTTTGATAGAATACATAAAATTAATTCTTGAGGAAAATATCCTTTCTTCTTCAAAAATGTTTTCTTTTCTAAACAATTCATGAAATTTTAAAAGAAAAGAATTTAATTGAAAATAAACATGAAATATTTTAAATTAAGCTTCATGGAAATAAGGAATTATGAAAGTGTAATAATCCATTCATGCCATATAAGTTAAAAAACATTATCCTCATACATTTTATTGGGAAAAGTCAAAAAAGTACCTCATATTGAATAACAACAAAATATTCCATTCCTACTATTTAGTAAAAATTCACCAATGGGTAAAATTTACATTTATTTTTTTTAGAATAATAGGATTAGTATTACATATTTAGAAAACATGGATGTGGATGATAAATATACCCTAGTAAATAATTGGGTATAAACAATCTCAGATAATAATGAGATTGAAAAATTAACCATTACCTTTGGTCTGATATCCTTCGTATGTATCTGAACCTCCTGTATAATTATTTAAATAATATTATTGACTTATTATATAATCATAATAATTTTTATGCTATCATATATGATTATATTATCTTATTATCATATGTTTGTTAGTAACATTTCATTGTCACTCGTTATTCAGATATTAGCTACTTTATCTTCTTATGCAAGTTTTGTCAGATAAGTTCATGTTCTAGTTCTTAGGATATAGTTATATCATTTAAAAAATGATATTATTATAATATATATCATATTTATTCTTTCCATTCATGAATATAATCGTGGTTTAATGAAGATCATATTGATTGAATCACACCGCATCGTTGAGACTATAGGTTGTACGTACGTATGAACAATGATATCACTCACTTAATGGTTAAATGGTACGGACTTGGATGTTATATTAATTATACAGAATAATTATCATGTTATATTCATTATTTAAATCCATTATACTCATCATTATAACCATACAAATTAATTATTGTTGAATAAAAAATTACACCATGGCCTGGAGATGATAAGTCGTACGTACGCACACATGGTGATATTATTATTAGTAGGATGGATAAAAGGTGGTATAAGGTTTTACCATAATTATATTAACATATAATCATGTAAAATACACTGTATTTATTAATTTTTTATGAAAAAGACATAATAAGATTAAGTAGAATAAGAAAATAATTTTGAATGAGGTGATAAAAAAATTACCACATTTTCGAGTATCTCATTTTTATTTACACAAAAGGTCTACTTAGGATAGATTTATGCCCAAAATGTGTTCTCTAAGAGGAAGCGAGGGATTTTGGGAGCTTATTTGAGAAATATTGGATGAGACAAGGGGCTTGAGAGGTGTGAGTAAGTGGGTATATGTAGTGACCTTTTTATAAGAGGGAGAGGCACTTTAGGAAAGTCTTGAAATATTATTTTATTATAAATTGATCTGTGAATTATAATAGATCCAAAGTGATATATTTATATGATAAGATGAGAATGGGTTAAAATATTCTCAAACAATAGTTTTTAGACAAGTTTTGGTCACAAATTAAACCTTTTATTTTGGCTTTAACCCTTAGTTAGTAAATTAACTCTTACAATGTATTGTGTTGTATGCTACACCAAGATTAGTTTGCGCTATATAAAACACCATATTAGATTGAAGTATATAAAACACTATTAATTGATTGTGTTACAAACATGACATCAAATAAATTAAAAAGAATCTATCTCATAAAATCTCAATGTGTTACAGTCACTATACATGGGATACATGTATATACTATATCCTTAAGATGCTACATCCCGCACATATATGCATGGTGAAATTGATATCCATCATAGATAATATGAGAACATACCCTATAATTGAATCTATTACAACATATATATATATATATATCAATATAATATGATACATTTGAAGGGAGATTATGGAAGAGGGATTAGTCATCCTTCCATTCCCTAATCAACCTAGATGTTGGAGAATACTCCCATAATCTAAATCATTTGGGTCATGGATTCCTACCGGACATGGGTGGGGAATAATATTAAATAATAAAATATAATGAATTTTATATCACATGACCAACAAATGGGTAACAACATGACCTTAGAATCAAAATGTAGTTATCATCCCATATAACACCCAACTTCCACTACTAATGTCTAGAAAACTAGATCTCATATAAGCATACAAGCATCAAGGTACAGTGCTGACCAATTCATTTAGTAATTTAGAAAATTACCAATAATTTAGGAACACCATAATTAACTCTATTTTAACCATTTTATATCATCAAATTCCAATGTTATTTTAGGTTTATCATTACAATATCCAAATTTACATTTTAATCTCTTATAGTATTTATCCTAACAGAATATAGTGCTTCCTTTAATTTATTCATTACCAATTTTGAAAACCAATACCAAAAATTCATTTATCATTATAAAATTTCGGTATTCCAAGATTAAACCTAAAATACCACAAGAAATATGCACTCTCAATGTATAAGACAATTGAAGTAGGTAGTTTGAAATCAAAACAACCAATCAAAAAGAAAAACAACCATCAAGAAACTCAAAAAAGGAAACAAGGAAATGACCAAATCTCAACCTATTCCAACTAACCTATCAACATACCCAACAAAATGATATATAAAAAAAGAAATTTTATCTCTCAACCATTGTTATACATATCATATCACCATCACCTACACCAAACCACAGCCATCATCGGAGTAAACCAAACCATCCCTCACATAATATCCTAATCATAATAGGTTCACAATGAAACATAGAAAGTGATTTAATCTATTAAGGAATAAATTATTAAAACAAAACATGTATTCATCACAAAAATATTATTGGGTAACTAAGTACAACATAATAAACACACAAGATTAGTAAACAAATATGGGCTCATAACAACCCAAAAATGTTTTATTTCATCAATCATCATTACCCATTACCAGCTTGAATTATCTTGTTAATTATGAGTATTTTTAATAAAAATAAACTAAATAAACAATATCTAATAGAATCTATGAATCAATATTAGGCATATTATAAAAAACACCTCCATGTTTATAATTTTTCAAGGAAAAATGATAATTAAATTCACATGCCTAATTCATTATTCACTTCACCTTACTATATTTAACTTTTATAACCAATTTAAATAATCCAAATAATTATAATGAACAAAAAAACCATAATAATGGATTTCAAAATATCTAGAAAATATCAATTGTTATCCAAAAAACAAATCATAAACCACATGTAAACACAACACCCTTTTCATATGTTATTTTTTTTTTAATTTTTGGATTACTATATTTATATAGGTTAATATAAAACATATACCCATTGAAGTTAAAACATGATAATACCTCATTAATACACAAATAAGGAGAAGTTTATGAATCTATTTCCTTGATTTAGAGCTTCAATGAATAACTACACAAGAACCAGGAATCAAGTATCAACCACCACCAAACCTAAAAGAAAAAAACTACATAACCTAACCACAAAAATCCTCCATTAGTTCATGCTCTAATATAAACAAAAAACTATAACAAATCACCACATAAAACATTCAAAATAAATGGATAAAAAAAGAAAAGTTAATTTATAGAAGAGAGAACCATGATTTAAGATAGTTTAATCCAAAGGAACCAATAGGTTTAAATCCATAAGAGAAAATGTTAAAGAGAACTTAGATGGGATGGAGTTAGTTCAGTTAGGGTTGAAAATAGATTTTTAAATAAGGGATACCCAACCCCCTATATATAGATAAATACCAATAGGATTTCACCATGGTGTGCATGCTTTAACTATAACCATAGTTCCTTTAGTTAAAGCATGATTTGATTTTTAGGTACTTGAAATGAACTGATCCCCTACAACTCATGCTTATTCCAAATAAATTTTAAATAGGTTTGTTTGGAATGATAAAATGTATCATAATGTGGTGATAACATTCTAAATATTTCCATTCCTACTCACCCGGATCATCTTCACATAGACTTACCACTATTCCCACTAACCTGGGAATTTCTGTGGTCCCTGTTTCCCACAGGGAAACTGCCCACACCCTATTGTCATCAAAAAATCCACCAATGGGTATGGTTATTCAAATAATGAATAAGTAGGGACCTAAAATCTTCTAGTGACACCACAACATCCACCACAATAGATATCCCATCCCTATTTTATACAAGGGAATTCTATGCGAAGAATTCCCTTCACCTTGGGTGTTTGACTCCTTGACTTTTACAACATTAAAAATTCAATCCTACCATTACAAAAACTATAAATGAGGCCTCAACATGACCACTACCACTTTTAACAACATGGATTAGTGATCCTTTATAATTTCCTAAACCGATCAACCACATCCAAAACCCCTCCAAACTCTATCTTAACACCCACAACCCTTGAAAAAATGCAAATGCAGGGGTTCAAAAAAAATATCCCTTATATCAAACACCTTTCAAATAATTCTCATCCCTAAGAATTAAAATTAAAATATGTGAGGAAAGAAAATGATGTGAAAAAACCACTAAATTAGACACCTCTTAGTAAAATTTAAATGATAAAAACAAAACCAATGCAACAATTAATCAAGGTGTATAAACGCACAACATCATCAATAATCACATAAATTAACAAAGGCCATACTTATCATACCGATAAAATAAAACATCAAACAAATATGGATATTAATTTTGTATTTGTGAATTATGCACCCAAGTAAACTTCTACAAGACACTTTTCTTCCATAGGATACAAACCAAAGGAATAACACACACATGGAATAACTTATAATTATCACAATTATCAACATGTCTCTCCTAAAATGTCGAATCATTTTAAAGTTCCATTTCTCCCCAATAAATAACATGGGAATCCTCACGAAGATATCATAAAATCTATGATATATAAAAAACATTATGAATACTTCCTATCTATAGGGGAAGTGCTAACCAGAATTCAATATCTCCAACCCACACCAACACCTCAAATGTCCTAAAAAAATTAGGGAGATATATTACTCCCATGATCAAACCAATACTTCCCATATTGAGAATATAACTTCAAGAACACATGATCTCTAACATCAAACTCTAGTGTCCTCCTATGATCAATATTGGACTTATAAAGGTCCTGAATGTTTCTCATCCACTCATGAATCATGTGAACCTTCTGTTTTGTTCTCTGTACCAAATCTGATATGAGATTAGTTGACTCTCTAGACTTATTCCAATAGAACAGAGTACTATAAGGTTAAACATACAACACTTTGAATGGATTCATACTAATAGTGGAGTGATAACTATTATTATATGTGAAATCAACTAAGGGTAAGGGCCTCATGCATGAACAAAAAAAAATATATAATGCATGTGTGAAAAATTTCTTCTTATGTCTGGATAGTCTTTTCTTTTATAAAATATATTTACAAATGAATAGTGGTGCTAAGGCATAATGGAAAGAAAAAAAGAACACTAAAGACCTCTCAAAAATCTAGAGACATATCCTCACCCTAGAGATGAAATGAAGTTCACAATCATATATGAACATATTTGGAACCCCATGACGCCTTACTAACCCCTCTAAATACTGACTTAATAAAACACTCACCAAGATCAACTCTTTAATCTCTATGTAGTGATCCAACTTTTTAATTTGGTTATAATCACTCACATGTCATCACATCCTCCCCATGTTTGATGTAAACTAGTGATGAAGTCCATCGAGATATCTTCCCACTTATATTGTGGAACATAAATTGGATGAATAAAACTTTTAGGAATATAAAGACAATCCTTCACCCTACAGAAAACTAAAATCCATGAAAAAAACTCTGCAATTGATCACTTCATCCAATATCACAAAAAATAAAATTGAAGGTAATGATATATGTTATACACACTAGGATCTACAACCAAATGTAAACTATATAACTCAAAAAGAACCAAATCACACATCAATGAATGAATTAAAAGATCCCCTCAATAACACCAGATGCTAATAATCCTCAAACCACCCCTTAGTAGAAACACTAAAAATTACTTGATCTCACCAAACATCTACCCTAGAATCTCAAATTTGGCTTCTCCACCTATTGCACCAAATAAAATTGTATGATCATTTCATAATGACATAATCTATCATGAAAAAATCCCATAACAAGGAGAATTACTGAAAGGTTATTCTTCACCCTCCAATAATGAATAGGCTCATGAAAAATATCACCATGTGAATTCCTACTGAAATCATCATGTAAATAATTCCCTTTACCCTGATTATAGGAAATTTCAAAGTCATAATACTATAATAATTATTTCCACCATCACTACCTCAAGTTCAAATAATTTTAAGTGAATATATAACTCAATATATTTTGATTTTTTAAGAACACAGAGCATTAAAAAAATGTAATTCCATTATAAATTCAAAGAAAAAAATAAAACAAGATCAAGGTCATTGGTGTCACAGTTACATTAATGAGGCTATAACTATAGATACCCATAAGAGATAAATTATATCTACCTTGTCAAAACCACACTCTATCCATGATGTGAAGTGAATAAATAAACATTAATTATAATGATATCCTCTATAGAATGAAGAGAAGGTGCATTGAATAAATTATACTTAAAATAATCAAAAGTGTATTGGTACTAGAAACTCCATACCAAAGCCTGATCTATTTTATTCAAAGCTGTTAGAGGATTAAAAATATAAGAGTAGTTTTGTATAAACCAATATTAATAGCATACAAGACCATGGAAACTCTACACCTCCACAACAATTTTAGGTGAAACCAAAGATATAACCACCTCAATTATTTGTAGGATTAACAATTAGTACCCATCAAGACAAAACAATAACCATGAAATGGACCACATGGGCCCATAACATACACTTGAAAACTTCCCAAATAGATGATGACATAGAATAACAAACAAAACAGCTCACAGATGCACTACATGGTCCACATCTAACCCAGAATACAAAAGGATGTCTTTGATGAACTCCACCATGAACTGATCATGAAATTCATAAAATAAAAAATTCTCCAGTCCCTTGAAAATTTCTATAGCATTCATGATACCGAAGAACATTACAATGACCTCATAATTCCTATTATGACATTTAAAAGTTGTCTTCAGATTATCCCCATGATTCACACACATATTATGATATCTTAACCACATATCAATATTTGATAACCATCTAGATCCATTCATATTATCTAATAATTCATCAATATATAGAATAGGATAGAAGTTATTCACTTTCATATGATTCAAGTGATGTTAATTGATACACAATTGAAGACTCATATCCACCTTCTTCCCAAACAACACCTAACTACCCCAAGAAGACACACTAAAGAGAATAAAACATCACTGTAGAAGACCATTAATCTGAATATGTATCTCTACAACATATAAGGAACTATATGATATAAATCCGTTGATATTATAGTTATTCCTGATTGTAACACTATCTCTAACTTAATATCATTTCGTGGTGGTATAATTAAAACCACTTCTAGAAAAACTTAAGGGTACTCCTCTACAACTATATGAAACACCATTGGATTATTATCCACTAAATACAACATCATCTCATCCATCAAGTGATTTAAAAAAATTACACACTTTTAAACCATATGAGGATATCACCCATAAAAAATAGGCATGATTTTCCTCATTATAGAATGTTACACACCTTTTGAAAAAATCATTAATATCCTACACCAAATATAACCAGTCCATGTTGAGGATGATTTCATATGGTTGTATCTATAAGAATAGAATATCTACCCAAGAGAAATGATTCCCAAGAATCAGTTCAAAATCTCTACAAAAATAACATAATCTATATTGACCTCTAATTGGAAAAGAAATTTTTGAGGGCCATGAATCCTCTCCACCTTGAGTCCTAAAGCATCAACTAGGATGGGTTCAATAAAGGAGTGGAAATATTCTAAATCAAACGAGGCATACAATAGTATAGAATATAAACATATAATACCCCACACAACATATAGCTTTATTATCATTTAAAACTATATAGAAAGCATCTGACCACGTCAGTTCCATGTCCTATCTGACCCTAATAGCTTCCACCATTATGGACACCCTCTTCTCTTTGTCCCTATGGATGAGGAGTGTCATGAGGCTATTCTTTGACTTCCATGTTCCCTCTGTGTTGATCAAAATTCATAGCACACTGATTTTGATACTAACTTATTGGATAATTCTACAAAATCATAGCTTGAAGTGGGATTCCAACTCCAAATTGACTACCATGGAAGGTCACACATTCAAGATTCTAATGTCCATTACCTCGACGTGAAAAAAACCATGCATGATCTTCTATAAGGGTTATAAGAACATCCATATCTAGATAAATGGGATGAAGAATACAATTCTAACTTTCTAATTTTTGGATCATCATTTGATATATAAACTAACAACCTTTATATATAACTCAGATCCTTATAGATTCCTTACAAATACCCTCTAGTGACGACTCCCCTCCAATGATGATTCAGTCCTAATAAGTATCCTCATGATGACCACTATCTTCACCATCTATTCAAGATACATCAACAATGTGAACCGGGTGATTGAGAAAAAGATATTTAGACACAAAGCCTCCTCAAAATTCCTCATCCAACCTCCTCATCTAGAAAAATGTCCAAAGCATAATGAGAGAGATTCATACTCCAAATAATAAACTCTCACATGATAAAAACTGCCTACATGAGAGAAAAAATATCTTATTGAAAATATTCCTTCATGGTTGATGAAATAAATTGAGATTGAAATAGATCAAAAACTTTTCCTATGAACTATTTGACTCCTCATGATCCCTAAGGAACAAAAAATTCCACTGTTTAGGATCCCTATAAAGAATATTGATATTAAATGAGGTCCAGTGCTCCCCCGCAAGCATAAATTAAAACAAAGGAAATATATACCCCTTCATCCAAGACCCAATCAATTTATCTAAAAGATCCCTCAGACTTTTGTAGAATATTTTATTCAGACACTAAAATAATATTCCTCCAAGCTTCATTGATTTAATCTATGTAGCGATCTGTGAGCACATCCTATTGAATATCATTAGCACGAACCTGATGAGGATTTGAACCTAGATCCATACATGTAAAATAACAAATTTTAGTCTCTCATAAACCTAGAATATGGAATATTTATGGTTAATTAATTATTTTTCAACCTAATTCCTATTATATGACCAATTTCAATACAATCATAGATGATCAAGATACACAATCCTTACCAAGGTCTCTACACCACAAGTAACTTCACTTCACTTAGCATGTTTAGCAAACTTATGTTCCTTTCATAGAATCATAAGAGGCCCTAAAATCTTATATCATTTCCATTATCTCTTGATTAAATCATATATGATGTCTATATGATATAGTTTCCCTATAACCCATACAATTATCACCATTCCCCATCTTTAAATTACATCTTATATCTCAACCATCAGCTTTGATACCACTAAATCATGACCCCCTCCACCACAACCTCCTCCTGGGTTAACAGTGAAGATGGTAATGACCCCTAAATCCCACCTCTAATAGGTCATGTAATAGAGACTATAACCAAGGGTATATAATACATATAAATGGGAGTAATTACCCTTAATAAGTAATTGGAGATATGAGATAAGATCCTCCAATAAAATCCATATCATTAATACTAAATAAACCATCCCAATACATGAATTTAATGTTATACATGCATAAAAAAATGAAAATACAAATAAAAATTCCTAGGTAGTGACCATAAAATCTAATAACTCCTAAAAAACCCCATGAGATTATAACAGCCTACTCAATCAGAAACCACCTCCTACATACTTGAAAAATAGTTTATATATATATGGGGTGACTATAAAAGTATAATAAGTAAGATCCACCCTGAAACTTCTTATAAAAATGTGAAAGAACCATACTAAATCTTAGTTAATAAAGAAAGGAAACCAAATCATTACTTATAATACTATAAACCATCATCACCAGGGAAAACTCAGGAAGTAATTAATTGAAGTAAAAAATTCTATGTCAAAAGAATATATATGAGAAAGATACCCCATTTACACCACTCCACTAGTTTTTTCTCCAATACACCAATGCCAAAAATATTGTGTTATAGTCCCTTCCATTACTATTCAATCACCCCATATCAATCCATATCCACACCTTATACTGTACTATGTGAACAAATATCTCCACCTCATATCATCACATACATTACCAAGTAAAAAGTATAAAAGGAATAAAATCCCATATATCATGAATTATAAATGAAGCTACCACGACCATGAAATTATACCTTTAGTAACTATAGTCACTATAGTCGGGATACATTTATATTCTATAACTGTATGTTATTATAAACCACACATACATGTATAGTGAAACTGAGAGACATCACACCCTATATGAACACATACACCATACATAAAGTAATATAAATTTGATATTCCAATACACTACAATACATCTAAATGGAGATCATGTAATATGGGGTATCTAACCCTCTATTACATCATCAACCTATATGATACAGAAAAATATCAAAACTCAAAACATTTGGGCACCGAATTCCCATCTGAATCTAGTAGTGGTGCATATGGAATAATAAAACATAAATAAGAGTATACTAGAAAAGAAAACTGGGGTAATGTATCTTGAATTAGAATCAAACTATAGTTAACATCCAATATAATAACCAACTACCATTTCTAAGATTTAGAAAGCTAGATATTATAAAATCACACAAGCATCAGGGTCCAATTCTAACCAATTCATTTAGTAATTTTTAAAATTATCAATAATTTATTTAGCCCATAATTAATTATAGTTAAATAATTTCATTTCATCAAAATTAAAATTGCTTTTGTGCTCATATGTATAATATCTGGATTTATATTCCAATCAGTTGGAGCAGTTATCACAACCCAATATGGGGTTTACTTTAATTTAATCATTTATAATATAAACACACAATACCATCAATTCATTTATAAATTTATTTACCATTCTATAATTCAGGTACTCAAGGATTCGAATTGAAATTGTATAATGAAGATTCACTCGTAATGCCTGGGAAAGTTGTATCATGTAGTGGGAAATCACCAGTACCAATCAACAAGAAAAAATACCATTTATTCTCAAAAATAGCAAAATGGGGAAAACAATATCTCAATCCCTTACAACCAAAATATAAAAAACTCCAACATAATGATCTATAAAATAGGAAAATCTATCTCTCTACATATTTCATCTATATCATCCCACCACAACCAACACAAACCAATACCATCACCCATTAATGGTAACCCATATCTTTCCTAATATCCCAAATATTCTAGGTTCACAGTGAAAAAATAAGAGATCTACCATCCCAAGACATATAAAATGGTAGAAAAATATATTATTAGCACAATTAATTCAAGGTTATACTAAGGAAATTACACCAAGAACAGAAGTGTAGAAAAAAAGATAGCTCATAACAACCCAAAACACTTTAAGTTAAAAAATAATCATCACCAAATACACTCTTGAGTAATATTATTAATTAAGATAATGTTTCATAAATAGTAAACTTAAATAATAATAGAAAAGAAAAACTATGAATAAACCATGGGAATATTTTAACCAAAATATCCATGTTTAGTTGTTTTCATGGAAGAATGATAATTAAATTCAAACGAATCATTCATTATTCACTCCATATTACAATACTTACATTATTTAACCAATTTAAATCATATTAATATTGATAAGGAATAAAAAATGATAATTAACTTCACACTTTCAAGGAAATATTAAGAAGAATCCACCAAACCTAGAATAAACTTCGTCTGATCACACCAAACCTTTCATATTTCACCATTTGTTAATTTCTTGATTCATTTAGGTCAATCTCAACTATATACCCATTGAAGTTAAAGAAAGTTAATTATAATCAAACAAAAAAATGAATATAATTTAACGAATCTCCTTGATCAATTCAAATATTCAAAGAATAACTGCACTAGAATGTAAGAATCAAGGAAAAAACACCACCAAACTTAAATGAATTTCCTATGAAACCTAAACACAAAAAATCACCATCTGGTCATGCTTGAATATAAACCCAAAGTAAGAGTAAATCACCAAAACAAACCTCCAAAATGAGAGGTTCATTCAATAAAAGGAAATTATGATAATAGAGTACCTTGATTCAAGATAGTTTGATCCTAAGGAATCAATAGGTTTAAACCCTTAAAAGAAATGGTTAGATAGAACTTAAAGAGATTGATATTGGCTAGTGTTTAATGAGAGATAATAAAAGCTAAACTAAGATATCCATGAACTCTTATTTATAGAGAAATATCAATAAGATTTAACTATGATGTGGTTGCTTCAACCATGATCCTGATGCCTCTTGTCAAAGTAAGATCCAATGTTTTTGGCGTTTAAAATAGACAGATCCCTAAACCTCATGATATTTCCAAAACCATTTTTAATAGTTTTTAATCACACCATGATATGGTGATACCATTATCACTATTTCTATACCTCCTCACTCACCTCATCCTCACCTCGACTAAACCCCCTACCCACTTACTTGGGTGTTTCTACAGCCCCTATTTACTAGAGGAAAAATTTCCAAGTTCCATTCCCAAAAAAATGGAACCCCCAAGGTGTGGTTCTTCAAACACTAAACAAGAGAGGACCTATAAGATTTTAGAGCCACCACACCCTCCACTATGAAAAGGATCCCTTCCATATTTTACATAGATGAATTATCCAATAAAAAATCCTATCACAATGAAAATTTCACTCTTTAATGTTTTAATAATTCAAAAAACCTAGTCACCACACCCACAATTATAAAATAGGCCTCACCATGGCCACTAACATGCGTACCCCTACACTTTAGTGAACCTCTAGATAGCCAAAAACTCATACCCCGCCTCTAGAGCTCCTCTAAATTCCCTATTGAGACCTTCAATTCTAGGATGAACAGACAGGGAGGGATTTGAAAAAATGACCCCCTAAATACCTTCTTCTTATTACCTATCCATTCATTTAAGGTGTGATATTTATGCTTGTTCCATGATTTTTATCCTAAAACTAAAAAATATACAATCCTTTACTTTTTTTCTTTGATACACTATAACATCAAAAATATTTAGCAACATAAAATGAATCTAATTAAAAAATATATTATTAAAACCTTTGTTTTCAATTATTGTTGTCAAAATCATGAGTTGACTTATAAACTCGTATGATTTTTTGACCCAACTTGGACAACTGAGTCCCCTTGCTTCGAAATATTTTTTAAGAAAGGATCATTAGAAAAATATTAGACATGGTAGTAAACTCATATTAAACTCATACACCCAAATAAAACTCTATAGACTCTCTAATAGTTACTTTATGATCTAAAAATGGAAATTATAAGATGCACACCCACTAGTTGAACAATTGAAAGTACTCTTACAAGTTTATGAGTCTAGTCAATGGGATGACTCTGTTGGAGATGAATGAGTCTAAGTATACTCATGAGTTCCAATTCCTTGGTTATAATAGGGGTTATGAACAACACTCTATAAATTATTTTTTAACACAAATTAGTGGCAGTTTCCCAATACCACATGAAAATTAAATTTAGCTATTGTTTAGTGAGGGTTTCTGGTAATTTGTGCAATTAGAATACATTTTGAAACACCCCCAATTTATTAATTTTTAAAAGAATAATTTAAAGAATTCTACGAGGTTATAAGCCATCACTAATTTATGAAACTAGTGCTGGTTTGGAACTTTCTCTTTTTTTTAATTTATTCTAAAAAAATACAAAAATATTTTTTCAAAACCTCCGATAATAGAATATACCAGTGGTGGTTTATAACTGCCTATATTTTTTTAAAAAAAATTCCAAAAAATTAAATATAATAATAATAATTAATAATAAGTAAAATGTAAACATAAATATATTATATATTATATTAGATACATATTTAACATAAATTTATTTAATACAATATAGATGTATTTCTATAAAATATACATTTATCTAATATAATATACTAATAATAAAAATACATTATTTTTTATTTATAACTTATGTGTGTATGTGTAATATATAAATAATATGTATTTTTTTCATTTTTTATAATTTAAATATAAAATAATAATTACTATTAAATGAATTTAACATGTGATATATATGTATTATATAAATACATTGTATAAAAAGATAATACATTATATAGATGCATTAATTATGTTAACGTATCATTATATATATAATATAAATATATTTAAATACAATTACATAATGTGTTTATATATATATATATATTACTTTTTAGATAAATGATATTATTTATTTAGTTATATAAAGATATGTATAAAGACATTATATATAAATGATATATTAATATATTTAATAATTTTTAATATAAATATATTAAAAATTTATTTAATAATCATTATACACCAAGTAAATGTATTATATAAATACATTATATATAGAGATATGCATATATATATATATGTGTTTGTATGTCTATCTCTAAAACACCTAATAAATCTTGTAAAAAAAATAGTTTGAATAAAAATTGTATCTGTACAAATATATCCAACCCCCACTAATTTAAATAATTCTAAAATAAATTTATGTAATGTATAAATATACCCATATATAACTTATTTAAGTGCTTGTGTGAATATATATATATATATATATGTATGTATGTATGTTTTTATGTATACATAATATAAATGTGTTTATAAAAATTTGTTCAAATATATTTAAACCTCGTCTAATATATATGTATTTTAAAAAACCAGGTTAGGAAATTACAATAGTAATAATAATAATAATAATAATTAAATGTATTTATCACATTATGTACTATATAAATACATTATCTAACTAACATTATATAAATACATTATTATATCCCTTATAAATTTTATAATTAGAAAATAGATTTAATTGATGTATAAATAAATATATTATATTACATATTTAAGTGTGTCTGTGTGTGTATATATTTGTATATATACATAATTTAAGTGTATTTATATAAATATATGAAAAAATGTTTTTAGAAAACCCACTAAAGTATATACTCTATTTAATTAAAAAACCAAGTTTAATAATTATAGCAATACTAATAATATAATAATAATAATAATAAATGTATTTAAATTATTATATATAATATAAATGAAATACATAAATATATTATATTTTATAAATGAATTTATATAAATATATCATTAAATACATAATATAAATGTATTTAAATATATCATATAAATGTATTTTCAATAAATGAATTAATATATTATAAAAATGTATATGTAAATATATCAACATATTATATAAATGTATTTATAAGTTATTATATAAATATATTTAGTTATACAAATAAATATATTAATATAAATAAATGCATTTAATTGAAATGAATTGGGGCCATACCCATTTATTAAGAAAAGAAAAAAGAGAACCCCTTTTTAATGGGTTTAGGAGGAACCCATTACATGAAGAAAGCCCCCAAAAAATAGCCCGCAGTCCTAGAAGAGATACAAAAATGTTAATTTCCCATAGACTCATTGACACAATGACCAAATCATGGCCTGAAGGCCCATTGTGATATTTGAAAAATCCAAATTCATGGTTAACTAGTTTGGGAATTAATGATTTAATAAATCATCAGGGGTTTGATTCCTTACTAAGGGATAATATTACTAAATTTTAAATGGTTATTCAAGTCTTTGGGTTCCCATGTGGGAAGTATAAAAATCTTAGTCTCCTAAAAGGATTAGTAGTGGTTTTTGAGCCATAATTAATTATTAATTTTTTTTTCTAGAAAAATAAATACTCTATAGTTTCCATAACATTTTTTCATTGAGAATATTTTGAATAGGTTTTACCCACTCATCTATATTTTCTTGAAAATATTATCACCAGTTTTTGAATCAATGAAAATTTTTCTTTAATTAATGTTTCTAAAAAAATAGATACATTAAATTTTCAATAATATTATTTTTTATTTAAAATAATTAGAAGAGGTTTCACTTTCCACTAATATAATTTTCACTAGTTCTTTAATATACCATTTGTTACTGATCATTGATACTAATCAAAGTAATCAAGCATATTAGCAGTAGTTTTCCATAACCACTTGTAATGTTTTTAGATGGGGTTATAACTGAAGTGAACTTTGGATATAGTGAAAGATTATATTTATTTTAAATTATTTTGTAGAATCATTAGAAGTTTCTGAGATGGTTTTTGAAGTTGTTTGTAAGTTTTTATATGTTTTTTAAAATAATTTAGGTTATTTTAATAAATTTTTTTATTATATAAATAAATTTGATATTTAGTGTATAATTTTAAATTTGAGTAAGTCACTCCGCATATGAGTCAATCTGACTCATGGATGAGACATTTCATCACCGGGGCATTGAAATATTTCTAAGTCATGTCTATGTATGAGTCATTAAAAAATTTATATGATTCATTTTAAAGTGATTAAGATCCATTACATCTATTAATGAGCAATTAAATTACCATATCATTCATTTTTTAGTAAATTAAATCTACATACGGGTGATTTTGAGCTGCATATGAGTCATTATTCAGCTATGTATGAGTTATTTAAGATCTATTTTTGAGTCATCAGAAGATATCATCTTATAATTCATCTGCATATAATTCATTAGAATATGTGCAAGAGTAATCTTAAGGACCTTATGAGGAAGTCCTTAGGAAAATTCTTGAAAATCATATAAGAATAAAATATGTGTTTCCACATTTAATTTTCTGAATAAAATTAAACCATCTAGATCTAGAATTGATCTGAAGTGGTTAAAAATCGAAATTCAATTATGATTTAATATATATGATGAATATGTGATATTTATATCATAGAGAACCTGATCACAACATGAGAAAAATTGAATGAGAGAAAATTTAAATGAATCTGAGTTTGTTTGAGAGGATAATGAGATATAAATGTGATAATTCTATGTTGATCCTTATTTCTATAGTCATATAAAATATTATTATGATTCATCCTGTTATTTTGAATTTTTGAGTTATCAAGTGGTTGAGATATTTAGTTTTGCTGTTCAATGAATTTTTTTCTCATAATATGAGTAGATTATAGAATATTAAAACTAAGGTTTATCTAGTTAAAACAAAGAAGATATCACTATTGGGTATTTTTAGAACACACAAAAACATTTTTTTGAGAGTTATTTTTATTGGTAATTGATTTTTTATGTTCTTGAAATCTATTATATTCTTAGAAGAAAAGTGTAATTTTAGAAGTTTTCTTGAGTATATGTGTGTCATTGATCTTTGTGATAGTGTTTGGTGAGAGATTCATGAAGGATTATGCATAAAAATGACTATCTGGTCATTTTGATTCCTATTGGGAGGTTAGATACATATTGTAATATATACATTTTTGGTTACTAAAATAGACCAAGAATTAAGAATTATGACCTATATAGAAAAATTAGACTTGGGTGAGAGGAAATAAATTTTAGAAAAAGAAAATAGAGCACATCTAGTAATGTGACTCTATGAGTAGGAGAATTTGTGGAGACAGAAGAAAAGAGGTTAGTGAATTTTAAAAATTTGTGAGCCTAAGATTTCAGAGATGAAAATAAGTAGACCTTTGATTTTTTTATGTTTTAAGAAATATCCAATAGGTATTTCATATTTTATTAAACCAATATTATTATTTTCCATGTTTCTTGAATATGTGAGATACATCTTTTTGTATATATACTAGATCCTTGATAAGGATATTTTTTTTTGAGAAATAAAAATTTTTAAAGACCTTTATGAACCAACATTATTAATTTTTCATTATAAATAGTGGGATATATTATAAATAAATTATAACCATAAGGATTTTATGAGAGTTATTTGAAATATGAAACTATCATACCCACTATCACTTGGTTTTAGGATTATTGTGGAAAATATGTAGATCAGAAAAACAACCATTTCTAGAAATGAGTAGGCTCTTGCTATAAGGTAGAACCATATAAAAAACTTTATCTTCATTATATCCTTTAATTTATACTTATATAATTCATTTTTCAGTGTTTATTTTGAGAGAAATAAGATAATAACTAGTGATGGGGTTTTGTTTTAAGAGAAAGAAATTGAAAAATATTTTTAAGTAACCATTAATTATCCACCATTCTAGGTGGTGCTATATATTATAGAGAAACATCATCTGGTATTATAGATATAGTTTCCTCTATTAGATCATATATAAGGGAATTATGGATAATATAAATTCTATTAAATCATTTGAGGAATATACTATAAATAATATGGTTAAATCTGTACCTAAAAAATAGATTATAAATCATTTTTAACTAGTACTTCATATCTTAATTCAAAATATTTACAAGTATGGGATCAAAGGAATGGTTGAAACTCTTCTAATACATCTATGAAATATATGATAAGACTAAAAGGTTTATATTACACCAAATGAAAGTATTTTCAAATAAAAAATATACCGAAAATACAAAATTTTAGATTGTAGATTTCCAGAAAAATTCAGTTATTAATGAAGATTCAGATTCAATGGGGTTTTTCTAGTGCTATGGGATTTTTGGAAAAAAATAGTATAGTTTATATCATAATATTTCATTACTTTGAATAATTTATTACTAAGGGGTGTTAGTTTTGAAAAGATGAGAAAGGATACTCAAATAAGGCAAGATGTGAGTAGTAAAACATCAGGTTTGTCCAACAAAAAAAATTTGATGGTGTGGAAGAAATATGTGGGAGATGTGAGTAGTAAGGAAAATTTATTGAGAAATATATGACTGATATTCCAGGAAAACTATCATATAAATAAAAAGGTAAATCATTTCAATGGAAAGAAATAAGAACGATCTTTAACTAATGACGTATAATCGAAAGATAATATGAAAGGAAAGCCATAGATCCTTGATAGTGGTTGTTCCTCAAAAATGAAAGGAGATCCTATAATTTTTAAAAGCATAGAATTTCATTAAGGGGTAGAATTAAATTTTATAAATGGTAGTTCCTTAAGAATTAAAGGTGTTAAAACTACTAATATTAAATCAAACAAGTTCAAATGCAAGGCCGAGCTTTATGAGGAAGTATTGAAACCCAATATTCTTATAATGATCCAACAAAGTGATAATATAAATTATTTGGTCTTGTAAAGGAACTAATTCATTTTAAAAACCTTTAAATATGGGAGGTTCATTACCATTAGAGATAAATCAAGTGGAAATTGGTTTCAAATAGGTGATCCATACAACCCTTGCTACTTAAGTACCAAAGATGCCAATAATCTATGGAATATGAGGCTTGGATACCTTGGACAAAGAAACATCAAAAAAATATCTAAAAATTATGTTGTGAGAGATATTCCCCAACTTAAAAGACAAACATGATCATTTTTTGAAACTTTTCAAAATTAGATGATAGCATAAGGGATATAAAAAAGAGTGGAAATTTAGTTTACTGGAACTTTATAAATCATTCATTCCTACATGTGTAGCCCTATGAAAAACAATTAAACCATAAGTGATATTTATTTCATTAATTTCATTTATTATTACAACCACATTTCAAATATATTATTAATGAAGAATACTTATGAAGAAATTGAAATATTTGAAATCTTTTGAAGATAGGTTGAAAAGGATATTTTAGTGTACATTAAAAAGGTGAGTTCAGTCAATAAAAAATAATATATATGATATAATTTCTAAAATTATCTTGAAAATAATTGGATAAATAATTGACATATAATACAACATACCCCCAAAAATGATGCAGTTGAGAGAAAAAACAAGAGTATTATTGAGATCAGAAGGATTTTGTTAGCTGAGCATAAAAATTCCAATATTTTTTAGAAAGAAGATGTTCTCACTACAATGCATATTCAAAATAGGTTATTGTTGAGACCTAAGACTCATCCACCACCATATGATACATGGTATAAAAAATAATACAGTGAAGTACTTTAATTTATTTGGGATCCCTTTTTTAATGAAAAATAAATGAAAAAATCTAGGAAATCTAGAAGAAAAATAAAAATATCATAATTTCAACCTATACTTTTCAAATTAAAATAAATAAAAATAAAGGGAAAAAATAATTCAATTTTTTTTAGTGTGATAATGTTAAAATAATTAAAAATATGAGAAAATGGAGATTCATTAATTGAAGCCAGAGATGAGAATGCTAAATCTAGAATCATATAGATTTTAAAAAAACAAATTGTGGTTGAAGTTGGAAATATGTAGCATATATTTGAAGTTGATTTAGATCCAACTAGGGATAAAGATGTGGATTTTGAGAAGAAAATATAGAGACAAAATAGATTAAATAATAATTTTGATTCAAAAAATATTATTGGTAATCAAGATGCACTTGTCCTAACAAGAAGTAGGTTGAGATTAGAAAAAAACTACACTCATATCACAAGTCAAACCATAAATTATTTCTGAGGAAATTTAATATTAAGATTGGATAAATTATAGGAATGAATAACTTGATTATATTGATTAGAAATCTACATGGGATCTTGTTCCAATACCTGTACACAAAAATTTGATTTGAATAAAGTGGATTTTTATAAATAAACTCAATAAGAAGGGAGAAGTGATAATAAACAAAGAAATGATTGTTTTGGAAGGCAACTCCAAAATAGAATGAGTTGATTATGATGAATCATTTACACTAATTTATAGTATTGATACCATCAATATATTCTTGGTAGTGTAAACACATAGACACTACAAGATCTATTAGATGGATGTGAAATATTCCTTCATAAATGGGGACCTTAAAGTGGTATTTTTCATTGAAAAAAATGAGAGTTTATCCTTGATAAATACAAAATCATGGTATTAAATCTTAATAATTATTTAAAGGTATTGAAATAGCTCCTCCATATCTTGGTATCCTAAGATATATGTTTGTTTAAGATGCGTGGAATTTTAAAAGGGAATGGTTGGTAAAAACCTTTATATAAAGGAATCATCTACAAGTACCCTTATAACCTTTGTATATGTAGATGAAATTATTATTTTTAGGATATAAAGAGTAATATTTGTGAATAATTTACCTAGGAGATAAATTGAAAAATTGAGAAGTCAATTCTTCTTGAGATGAATTTTTTAAGGGATTTCGTATTATGAAAAATAATTATTATATTACTCTAACCCAAGATAAGTATTATAGTTATTTGTTGAAGGGGTTTAGAATGTAATACTACAAAGAATTATCTACTCACATAGTTTTAAGAACAAAATTAAAAAAGGATGAGGTTGGACATAGTGTCAATTAGAAAGATTTCATAAAAATGATTTCCATAATTCCTTACTTAATTGATTCAAGACCAAATATAGTTTTTAATGTAACTCACTGTGATATATTTCTGAGTGATCTAAAGGAATATAATATATTATATGTTTAAATAAAATTAATTTATTTCAAGAGTATACTACATTATCAACATATTTATACAAATAGATCTAATTTTATGTTGTGAGGATATACAAATGTTGAATAGTAAGATATCACAATAACAAGAATTCCCATTCAGGTGGAGCATTATTTCTTGGTGAGTTTTTTATATCAGGGAATATAAATAATAGAAATTTAGTAGCATTGATTACAATTAAAGCCTAATATATGAAAACTACACATGCTTGTAATCAGATGATATGGATGCAAGTTCTTCAGGTAGATTTAATAATTGAGTTTGAGAATCCACTAAAAATTTATTTTGTTAAATAATGGTCCCTTCATCATTCAAAAAATCTAGTTCAATATTATAAATCAAATAACAATAAGATTAGATTTCATTTCATTAAGTAGATGGTGGTACATGGTGATGTGAAACATGACTACATTTATAAAATAGACCAAATTAAAAACATTTTGAAAAAGGAAATTCCAAGAGATAAATTTGAGGAATTGAGTATGAAAATCCATGTTAATAACTCCCATATTACATTAAGAACTATAGGTAGAACCCCCATGTGTCTTTGGACTATATTTTCAAATGGGTAGAAATAATGACACAACTCTTTATCGAAGGCGGTAGAATCATTTTCAAAAGGGAAGTGTACACTACTGTTATAATTTGAAGCTATAGACATTGATAAATAGGGTCTAATAATATGATAAATGAAACATTTAATTAATTGAGAGATCATATATGTCTCTTGGCTACAATTTCTTGACATAAAGGGGTGATATTTTATTAAAAACATTACCATATCTGGTAGTTTACTATAAGAAACTTTTCATTAGTGAAACCCCGTGGTTTAATGATTCTCAGTAGAATTGATTATTCTAAAATGAGTTACTAAGTTAAGATTAATGATTTGAAAAAAATACAAATTTGAATATTTAATAATTCTTTATAATTCGTGAATGAATTTATTTATTGTCAAATGTTTGTGAGAAAAATTATCAATTTCTTAGATGTTTCTAGAGCTTTTTGGAATGTTTTTGAGATATTTTGGAATATACCTAGGTTTATATAAAGTAATTATATAATCATATGAAGTTATATGGAATTATAGGTAGAAAATAAAATTTGGATAAGTCACATTGCTTATGAGCCAATTGGACTTATAGATAAATCATTTCCATACTAGAAGTACTCAAAAATTTCTAATTTGTGGCTATGTATGATTCATCCATGACTACTTATTAGTCATTTTAATGTGTGTAAAAATAATTAAATCTATGTATGAGTCATTTAATCACTATATGATTCATTTTTGAGTAAAGTTAATCCACACAAGAGTGATTCAAAGCTATGCATGAGTCATTATGTAGTTGTATATGAGTGATTTTAGATCTATGTATGTTCAATATGAATTTATCATCAAATTATTCATCTATATAGGCATTATTAGACTTTGTGTACAATTCATCTAACTGAATTTATGATTAATTCAGCAGTAAAATATTTTAGAATTTTTTAGGATGAAAATCCAACTTTCCATATTTAATATTCTAATGAAAATTAATTCAAATGATGCTAGAAATGATATTATGTGGAAATTACATCATAAATAAATTATAATTCAAGTTATATAAATAATATGTGATCTTTATTTAAAGCATAATTGTATCACACCATGATAAAAATGATTGATAAAGAATTTAATTTAATATAACTTATTTTTAAAGAATAATACTGATGTAAATGTGATGATGATTTTCTAATCAATAGTTCCATAATCACATGAAAAAATTTCTAGGATTATAGATATGATTTTAATTTTCTTAGTTATCGAGAGTCTGATAATCCTAGGGTTTTTTGTAGTGAATTTTATGTCATTCCATGAGTAGGTTTGAGATTATGAAAACTGAGGCTGATCTAATTGAAATAAAGAGGATATCACTATTGGGTATTTTTGAAATTCAAAAATAATTTTATTTATGAGTTATGTTTTTAGTGATCAATTTATTTTGTTATTATAATCTATTAGTTTTTTAAAAGAAAATGTTTACTTTTGGAATACCTCAAGAGAAGACTTGTGTGATTGGTCCACTTTATAGTTTTTTGGTAAGAGATGCAAAAAAATCATGCATGATAAAATTTCCATATGATCAATATTTTTTTTTGAAAGGTTAAATCCTAAAATATATACATTTTTTGGTATATTAAAATGGAATATGAATTAATAATATCAACCTTTATAGAAAAGGTGGATCAAGGAGAGAAAAAATAAAACTGAATAAAAGTGAAAAGAACATGTTGAGGAATGTGACTCTTTGGGAAGGATAAGCTGGTGATACTAAAGTGAAGATTCTAGAAAAATTTTAAAATCTATAAATTAAATATTTTAAGGATGATAATAAGTAGACCTTTGAGGTTCTATATTTTACAAGAAAGATCTGACTGAGAATTTCTATTTACCTCATGTGGTATCATTCTTTGTTAAGTTTCTTAAAGAAGTGAGATCTATATTTTTATACATCTAGTAGATTATAGAGAAGGATATATTATTTTTTATGGAGTAATTGAAATATACAAGATATTTTAATCAATGGGTACTATTCATTTTTCATTGTAATTAGAAAGATCCAATATGAATAACTTATAACCAATAGGATGTTGTGAACTGTAGGTACATGAAGAAACCACCCTACCTACTTTGATATGGTTTTATGAGTATACAGAAAAATATATAGACTAGGATAACAACAAGATATAATAAGGATTAAACTATCACACTATGTTAAAACCTTATAATGCAAATTTTTTCCTTATCTCATTTGTTTTCTATTAATATCATTGAAGGATAACTGTTTATTTTGAGAGGATCAGGTACCAACCAATCACTTGGGTTTATTTTATGAAAAATAAATTGAGAAATATTTTTAATTCACCAATTATTCATCCCTCACTTCTCAATGGTGAAACCCTTCTTGAGGATAATTAAATAATAACCACTAACTGAAAAATGTCCCCTTATAATGAATAATTTTTATTGTGAATTTCATGTTTATATTTCTTATGATATCAAATTTAATTTTCTTCTCTATCCATCTATAGAGTGAGTGTTATTTTTTTCATTATTTCCCCTATTTTATACCTTATAGAAGGTCATTATAGGTTTCTATGAGTTTTATCTAGTCAAGATTATTGGATTTTGAGCATGATGGGTGAAATGTCAGCATAGATGAAGATAGTGGGAAATAAGAAGGCAATGGTGAGATGAGTAGGTAAAGTCACTTAGGGTGATGTATAGTAAGGATTTTCTAGTATTCCCATGGAAGTGGAGTTATATTATAACTCTAGACTTACTTTCCCACATGTTTCCTGGGAGGTATAGTTTATCAGGTAAAGGTTGGAAGTTAGATGAGAGATAGTATTAAACAGTTTGAATAGTAGTGGGGTTACGAGTAAAGGTTTGTGTTAGTGTTTTTTCCCTAAAGTCAATCAAATATTTTTGGATTAGGGAAATTTTATATCATATAATATATATTAATAAAAATAATTTTTATTCATTTATATTGTAACATTTAACATAATAGATTATATGATAATTAATTCATAGAATATATATATTATAAGGTTATCCATAATGGATGATCATCATATCAGGTTGTGATAATATGTGGAAACCAGTATGAGCAAGATCAATTATATGGAGTTAAAAATGATCTCTCATAAAAATAAAATGATGATATGATTAGGTATAGTAACTTTAATTGATGTCAAGTAAGTCTTATAGTATTCTCATAGAAGTAGATTTTTGGTTACAACTCTATATTGTTTTTTTTCACATGTGTCTTAGAAGTGATAGTTTCTTAGTAAATGACTAGAAGTGTGATGGGTGATGGTTTTAGATAGTTTTAAGAGTAGTTGTGTCATGGGTATAGGTTTTTGTTACTATTTGTTCACTAAATTCATTCAACTAATGTTTTATTAGGAGAATTTTTTATCATTTAATTTATATTAATGAAAATAATTTATCATTCATTTAAGTTTGTTTCATAGAAAATGAGATATGATGTGATAATTAATCCATATAATATATTTATGACTAGGTTATCCATTATGGATGATCATCATATTAGGTTGTGATGATATGTTAAAACTAGTATGTGTAGAATCAATTATTTATATATATCCAACTGATCACTCCTGGGATATAAATTGGTGAACATGTATTTGGATAAAAATACTTGAAGAAAAACACCTTGATTGTTACAAATAGTCCATTAGTGTCACAAAATAGAACATCATCTATGGATTATTTGACTAGAGTTCATCAAATTGGTTCCCTAGTTGTGATGTTTCATACTTTGATACCTATCCATAGTAATTTTAGATTTTTTGTAAATAGAAGGTGATTAGGTATGATACTTATCCAGTTAATGGATTTGATTAACCCTGATAGGATACATCCACCCATATGATGGGTTTATGATATCACAAATCTTAATTGAGATTTAACTAAGTAAGTTCATGGACATGCTAATATAATTACATGTAATATAATTATATAAGAATTTGGTTATCTTAGAAATTGAGAAAAGGGATCAATATAGGGTTTTTTATTTTCCGTATCTCATGATTAATATTGAATTTGAAGAAAAAATATCTTTTATCATGTAAATTTTTTGGATTATATCATAGAAAACCCTCTTTAATTTGGGTCATTGTGACTTGTTTCTATATACTTCTCTGATTTTATTTATATGAATGAAACTCATAGTCTTTATTATAGTGAACATCATCATTCAGGCGAGTGATCCATTTTAATTTTAGTTTTTTGGTTAAATGATACGATTACAGGATTAAGGGGAGTTAAATATATGTTGGAAGATAGTTGGATATGGTGGAAGGGTAAGAAGAGATTAGGGGTATGGTGCTTCAAGGTACTAAAAACATAGTGTATAATTGTTCCATCTTCGAGGTGGTGCATTCCGAGTGATGATGAAATGGTCTAATGAGAATCACCACCTGTGTCTTTTTCTAGAGATGGTTTCTTTTGAAGTTCACAATTTCTTTTGTTTCGACCTATTCTGCGTCATTATCCTTTAAAAGTATTTTGGATTAACCCCAATAGGGATGGGAAATTCACCCCTTATACATTGAGAAGGATATTCCATAGTCAATCAGTCCCAATAGATGATTGAATGGGGTCAAGTACTTATGAAATTGGTCATCCTCAGATATAAAATTCCTCATATGGTCTCCAACGGGTTTATTCATGGAGCTAGAAACACCCCAAAACCCTAGTATCCATGATTCATGGACTTAATTTCCAAAGGCAGCTATTCGTTGATTGATGATTTTACCAACAAAACTTAAGGATTCTATTGGTTGAGAGGGTGGGAATTCAGGCTCACCGCACCCTTTCGGGGGAGGATTATTGCCTGTTCTGGGACTCTCTTATAGATTTAAGTCATGTTCATATGTTTGTGATTTCCTAGTTCATTCCCAAAGAGTGTGTCCATGGGACACCCTTGGTTTATAAGATCATCGTAGGCATGCATGTTGATTTGATGCTACAGAGGTGATGCTGAACTGAGCCATACAATAAGGCGCTCTGGAGTTTATCATCATCCAGGGGGGATGAAAGGTGACTTGATGTTGGGATGAGACCCATAAGATGGGTTTCCTATGTATCCTAAAGAGAGGAATCAGAACCCACATTGTTTAGATTTTCTGGGTATTACACATTGAAATTTCCCATTTTGGATGGGCACCCTTTTGAGCACAGGCCTTCAGGTAGGCATCCTATATTTCTTAGTTTGATCAAGAATTAAATTTCTCTCATTTTATATTATATGGATGTTATAATCATCATAATCCTCTAATACCATGTGATTCATGCTTGCTGTGAGATTCAGGAGGATGTGAGAGATCCAACCAACCACATGCTTCCTCTTCTGTTTGGTGGGAGAGGGAGAGCCTACGACGAAAGAGGTCGGGCTGATGGTCGGAAAGGGCATGGAGAGATTGAACTTTCAATTTAAAATAACATTAAAGGTAATCCAGCTTGGCCTCAAAAGATTGGGTACTTACCTTAGTGAGAGGGCTGTAGAATACGTTTAGGGAAGGGGAGGAGTTTCGTCCTCATCAAAGGAGAAGCAAACATAACTTCTTAGACTGATCATTATTACTCATTGAATTGAAAAGAAAGTGATCACCCTTAATCCCTAGAATGGGGAGGTTCACATCGGCATCCCAAGGTTGGACTTCAGGTTTCCATGGGAATGTAGACCCATAGAAATTTTCGAATCCCAAACAGTTGTGGGGAGAGCCTTTGTGACTCTGCTTACCATGAGAATGAAGACTCAAAGGGGTGGACTGATGCACTCAATGGTCTGTTCATACAGGTCCAGTGGATTTGGAAGAGGCTTTGGCCTGATGTCTAAGGACTAGTTCATGGAGGGATTATGGAGGACTAGATGGTAGTGGAGGGGTGAGGTTGGAACTAGAGGAAATAATACAAAAAAAGCCCCATTCCGGGTACTGGTTTCTTATGGAGGAAAGGGTATGCTCTTCATACCATAGTGGTATACGGGTAGAGGGGCCATCCACATACTGATGCGGTACATGGGCATGGGTATAGAACACTTTTCACCATGGTGATACATGGTCCTGGATGCGTCCCATAATGCCGCTCTAGGTTTAGTCTACGTACTGATGTAGTATACTGCACCGTGATAAATTCGCGTAGCGATACACTACACGGAAGACCATATTGAAGGAGGGTCTGGGGGACTTTCATTCACATCAATTTCATCCGGGAGAAATATATGGTTCACAGTTTCACCATTTAGGTTCAAGATTCTATTATTATAGTTATGTTCTCCCTTTTTATGGTTTTCGGCTAGCTGTACCTACGGAGAGCATGGTTCGTGATTCGGACTTCGCCGCTAGTTCAAGACTGAAGCTAGAATCTTCCTTGAGTTATTTCTTCCAACCTATGGGGTCTCCCAAGATTTTTTCGTCAATCCTTTCTCAATTCCTTTTGTGCTCCTTTTATAGAGTATCGGGGGAATTGTATCTATTTGGAATGTGGCACCATTTTCGGAGGCCCATGCCAAGATATTTTGACCCACGGAAGACTCAATGAATCCAGGGTTTTTGGAGGCTATAGTTGGCGATCATGGTTCGCCAAACCCTACCAGTTTTCTTCGTTCACAAACTGATGAGTTCATGAGATAGTACAAGGATCTCCTTCACGAGAATGAGTCCTTCAGCGACGCGGTTCACAGTGTACCTTGTTCGCTGGCTATCATTCCACAGGGCAGCGGTTTGTAGATCATTCTACATACATGTAATTCATAATCCAGGCGGTCCGTGGACCCTTCCTGGTGATGGTATGTGGGACACTAGATATTCTTTGAAAACATGAATTTATTCAAGTTTCTTCTTAAATTTGAAACTTGATTTGAGTCCATTAACCTTGATAGACTTGTGGGAATACTTTATTCCTCCTGTAAAGTGATTGTGGGGGTATTATCTTTCCTTGGTGGAATTTTCAGGACCCTACAAATTCCCCCCATCGGAATGGGGTCTGTTTCGAACGAATATGGGACTATTCCGATGTAGAAGAGGTCATAAACTAAAATGGTTCTTGATAGAACAGATAGGCCTATTAGTAGGGGACTACACCTATATATAGGGGCCCATGTCATTTGTCTTTTACCATTTCTCATGGAGAAAAGTGGTCTCAACTACCCTGGCTTCCTCTGCATTTGAGTACCATTCTTTTAGCGAAAATCCATTTCGCGAACCGCTTAGTATGTTACGAGAACTGAACTTTCCACCATTTGATTGTCCACACCCTGAATTTTGGGTTTTGTGAATGGTGCTTTGTAATTTTTAAAATCAAAATCCGGATTACACATTGGAAAATGCTACACTGCTTCTGTGTATGCATACCAAGCTTGGATTGGTGAACCAAACTTTAAGAACTAATAATCTGAACATAAACTTTTTACCCACAATCATTGAAAATGAACTTAATGAGGCCTAGGTTTGTGGTATCCACATCCCGTTAACCTTTATGTTCATCGTCCAATGATCCGCATGCCAACCCCTTGCAGATGGTTCGTGTACCATGGCTGTATGCGGCGTAATGCATCCGCGTCCCATAGCAATATGTGGGGTTGCTTCCTCAAATTATGTTGTATGCAGATCATGCATATCATGTACCATTTCTAGGAATAGTACATGGAGCCCTATGTGGACATATTTTAAGTCCCTTAGCCATTATTCCATATCCATTATCCATAATTTTCATTTTATTAACTTTTAATCGGCTTTTAGATCTTCTTGTGTAGGCTAAAATGGATGATTCACAGGTTGTGACAAAATCGACGATGGAAAGGGAGACCATGGTGGGGATTAGTGAGGATCATCTTCAAGCCTACATTATTACTCGTGACAAATTCTTAATGGATTTCTTGATACTAGAGCTCCTAGCCTATCTTCTATCCATACAATTTCCATTTTATGACTTTAGTCTCCCTGACGATGTTCCTCTGCCATTGGATGACCCTGATACCCCTTTCATCCTCTTAGAGGCACTGCATGGGCATGATTATGCCATTATCTCCTCAGTAGGAGAAGTAATAGCCACTCTGATTTAGGATAACGTCTTTATACTTAGAGTGTTGGAATGGAATAAGGGTAATTGCGGGGGTCACAATGCTCTACCAAGACTAAGTGCCCGAGAGTATCCACCCATTATCAACATCTCCAAAGAAAATCCTAATGGAGGGTAGAGAACCAAGTTGGATCTATAGGTTGGAGTATGTTTCTTCGATGAATGGCCTATGAATTCTGGGTGCATCAGACCTATTTGGAATCCCTTTACTAATTGGAGGGGGTGGGATTGAATTAGGCACCCTAGGTTTCTCAGTTTGTAGTCTTCTCCCAAGGAAAAATCCTTACTGAGATGCTGAGCTACTGGTGTTCAAGAATCAATATCTTCCACTTATTTCATGGGGATGTGGGAATCATCTTATTAGATATACATCAACTTGGAGGACTCCCCATCCTTGGAGAAATTTATGATGAGTTTTTCCTGGTAGCCGCTACATGGAATGAAACTGACCATGTGTCTCCTTGGAAAAGGAGTCTACTGGTCATGGTAGAGGGATTACTTGATCATCCCCTCCAAGCTCGCTTTCTTATCCCATTCGAGGCATGTAAAGGGTTATTATTGTAGGTGTATAGACCTTTGCCGAGGACTCCCCATATTCAAACTCATCCATCCCATCAGTCCCTCCAAACTCCAGGGTCATATTGTGCTACCACATGGGTATGTGAGCTTTAACCAGATGTATCACCTAAGCTTAGATTAGAAGGTTTCTTTGACATATTTTTTAGGGGATGGATTTTCCCATCCCGTAACATATATAATGGGGTTTGGGCATGTAATTTGATGATGGAAGAAACACTAACAAAGGGCCGAGTTATTAATTTGTCCCTTCATACTCTCGTCTAGATTTATAAATTGTTGGGGAAAATACAGGAAGGTAGGCCTCCACACCTTCTCAGTGGACAGTTTCAATATCTTTATTGGTGTATGGAAGAACACTTACCATGTTATGAATACCATTATACTGCAAAGGTTCCTCATTCTAGCTTTCAACCTACCCTTCTCAACATTTTTTTGTTCATCCTAAGATTCTAAGAATTATTGGTGCAGTTAGACTGATGAATGATGATTCTCTCTTCCCATTTGCACCAAATCCTACCCATCACAGGTCACTAAGAGGTGAAATGGGAAGTTATTTGGAGGAATTATCATACCTCATCACACTTCAGGATGTGATGCTTACTGATCATATAGATTGAGTAGTCATTTGTGATCCATACCTCCCCTACCGATTTTCCTAGCAATTCGGATACCTTCAACAGAATGCACTACTTCTGGATGTTCAATTAAGTGGAGATTATCATCCCTTAATTATTTTCCTATTATGGATTATGATTATGCATGAGGGTTCCACTATGGAAGTTATCATCCCCAATACAACAGTATCCACTTTTCTTTCATTGGAATATGCCCAATTTTGGGAAGATCGTTACCCCAACGGGATGCAGAGAGAACCTATTCAGTGGGTATCGAAACCGTTAACCATTTTATACCCCATAATTTCCCAAACGACAATGCCAAAAATTCCTTCTACCATTAAGAGTGTGACAGCTGCACCTTCCACTCCTGTCCCTACAGCATCCACGATGGATTCACCACCTGTTCATGTCCTTGTGGTAAAAAGGAACTTGGTTCGTTGTAAGAAGTGTCTAGGAGGGGATTCATTGGTATAACATATTATAGTGGGGAGTGATTCAGACTCTACCCCTCTAGAGGATACTTTCCAAGACCTTAATGAGGCTGGCACCGGCAGATTATCACCGGCCACCTCGAAAGTTGCGGCTATTCCTCTGCAATCGACTCCACCGGTTGAACCATCTAACGGAAAAGGGAGTCCCCCATCTTAGGTGGCCTATATTAGGTCCTTCCCCACTCCTGTGATGACTCTTCCTACTTATAGAAACATGTTGGTGGGAGATTATCAAGTTACTAGTGCCGCGGGGAGGCACCGACTAGTGGAAAAGCATGCATGGTTCCAGTTATGTGCTCTTGCTGCGAAGACACCTTTGGAAACTTTTGCTAACGAGATTGAATATTTTCAGAAAATATTTACTGAGTTGGGTTCTAGATGATTTTATTATTAGCACTTACACCTCCTCATCTACCAAATATTGATTTCCTGAGAAGACCTTGCCTCATACGAGGACAATCTTGCCATGTTTAATTCTTCCAATCATCAGGAGACGACCTTTCGAGATATTTCAGAGGAACTCGATCACTTAACAACCGAGGGGGTGAAGGCTCGTGATTTAGTAGACACCCGAAAGGAAGAACTTCAAGAGTGTGAGGCCCATGTAGAAAGGCGGAGGGATCAAATGCCCTCTTCGTATGCCAACTATGAATCCATCCAGAAGAAAGGGCAGGACCTTAAAGTTCTTTTAGAGCGGGTGCATCCGACAGTCAAGGCTGAAACGATGGAGAGAGCTTATTTGGAGAAAACTATTGATGGCCTATGTAAATCACATTCCATACTTCTAGAAAGGGATAAACGAGCCTCTTTGTAGCTCCATCCCATATCATGTTATGTACTCTTTCCTTTTTTAATACTTTAGAGAGACTCCAGACTGGGGATCTTCCATTTTGGTTGAACTTAATGAATTTTTTTTGGTTAAATCCTATTTCTTTTCCTTTTTATATCATGTTAATTGATCATAATAAATCATATAAACATCATTTTGATCAAGAATTAATTTTAAACCATGACCAGTAAACTGAAATAATCAACTATGGATCTAATTTTTGCCTCAGCTGTGGGACTCAATAATCGTAGTTTGACTATTGCTGAGGTTTTATGGAACACCTCACAAAATTTTATGTATTTTTCATTATTAACCTAATTTTTTCCCAAGCCTTCTTGGAAAAATATTAGCAGGCATAACTTGACTTTTTCTTAGGCCTCCCTTCATGGGGTTTTGACCTAAAAAGATTTGTATCTATTTTGATGGGTCAATGTTTTTTAACAAACCGATACTTGAATTTTACCCAGAGTTGCCTTTTTTAGATTTTCCCTCTGGAAAGTATAGTGTCTTTTTCTTTCTCTAGAAGTTCACAGTTATGCTAATAAAACTTATTACTAATGTTTTAGGTCTAAAAACTTTGCAAAAACATCATGAGATAGGGTCCTAATTTGGGATCGTCTACTAAGAATTTTCTAATATCCTTCAGACATGGATCCGAGATTTTTCCTAACCCTAAACTTGTGAATTTTGGACATGTAAGAGGATTGAGATCCATTTTAGGCATACAGAAGTAGGAAAACACTCTTATGGGAATAAAATTTCCTTTGATTGATTTCCATTTTTGTGGGAAGCATATGTAGAGCCACTAGGGCATGATGTGTATAGTCAATCAAAGGTGTCTTCAGGACATTGGCCTTCTATATCCAATGGATATGAAGAATTATAGATATTTGAAACTTTATGAGTATAGTACGTGACCTTGGATAAGGTCTAAAACTGATCACAAAAATGGTGACATTTTATGTGAACTTCTTCTGAAAATGAGTGGGGGAACTCTTCGTTTCTATGTAGATCAACTTCATTCATATGGATGGGGTATCCTTAAAAACCTCAAAAGGGACCAGAGATGAATCAGGCCTATAAGTTATGATATATCTAGGATGTGTGTAGGGAGTAAAATTTAAAACATGACTTTGAGGGCCCTTGAATCAAGTGGGATTGAACAAGACTTGGAAGCCATTGGGGGTACTGAGATAGGAGAGGACTCTCATGGGGATGAATTTTCCTTTGATTGATGACCATTTTTGTGGGAAACATTTGCAAAGCCACCGGGGCACGATGTGCATAGTCAAAAAAAGGTGTATGTAGGATAGTGGCCTTCCAACTCAAATGGCCATAGAGGTTTATTGGGATTCAATATTGCTCAGATCATGGAGTTTGAGGTATGGAAGGAGTGTACTCGAACATATTGGAAAAATTTTGGCTGTGATTTACTCATGGAATTAGGTATCCCTTATGAATATCTAGCTCACACACAGGGTGAGGAATTTGCCTTATCTTATAAGGTACCCTATAATTTAACATCAGATGGCTATGACATGAGGTTCCTCTCAGGGACGGGAACTGTGACATGCCTTTTAGGGCCATGCTGTTATGACCAAATTCTTGGGCTGTTTTTCCATAATGTCATATTGGATCTCTTTCTAAGATCCCTAATCTCACGTGAGCTATGCTCAGTGTGAGAAACAAGGGATTTAGAGGATTCTAAGTTATTACATAGGAATATAAAAAACTACAATATAGGGAACTTTAGGCTAAAACCATTGCTATGCAGATTAACGTGGTACAACTAGAATGATTTTGGCCTCACAGTTTAATGTCATGTGGTGAGGACTTGATGATGTGTAGTTTAGAGTCATGTAGTAAAGAAGATTATTCTATCATAATTATATTTAATTGTTTTGATTTAATTGAAATTATGATTCTCTGGTGTTCCTTAGACGTGAGCGGTGATAGAAGGTGTAAACCGTAGTCCCAGGGGAAACTTGAATCATAAGGAATGACATAGGGCTTGGAAGCCATTGGGCATACTGAGATGGGAGAAGACTCTCCTGGGGTTGAATTTTCCTTTGATTAACTGTAGTTTTTGTGGGAAACATATGCAGAGCCACCGGGGTATGCACATAGTCAAATAAAGGCGTCCACTGGACACTGGCCTTCCATCTCAGATGGCCTTGAATGATTATGGGGATCCAAGTTTTCCCAAAATATGGAGTCAGAAAAATGAGAATGATGTGCCTGGGAATGTAATGAATACCTAGACCGTTACTAATCGTGAACTACTGGAGCTTCCACATAAGTCTGACTCATATGTATAGAGGGAAGCAGAATCTTTTGACTTCTCACAAGTGAGGGGGATATGCGGGATATCGTGAAATTGAAAACTGGGCCACACATAACTCTTGAAGAATATTGTAGTTTATTGTCATGCAATTATGACCTTTCATGGACTCCCCATACAATTCTGACCTATGTACGTGGAAAGAGGCATTTTTTATGGTGGATGGGTCGGGATGCCCAATTTGGGAATCACTACATATCATGAAATAGTAGGAATCAAGTCGCACATAGTTCTGAATGTTTCCTATACCAATCTGGTTTGGTCCATGTGTAGTGAAATGTGAGGGAATTTTTTTAATTCTCTATGGGTGTTAGGTCTACCATACTTCTATATAACTTATTTATGTAAGAGAATCCTTACCACTAATCTTAAGATCACATGAGTTATACTCAATGTGAGAAATAAAGAGTGTACATAGGGTTTCCTTTGCAAGTGTTAGGAGGTAGAGGATATGACATATGTTCCTTCCCAATTTGGTTAAAGATTTGAGGGATTCTTCCCAAGTATCATAGGGGTTTTATGGACTAAAAACATTTCTACTCCGAGGAAAGATTGAAGGAGATCCTTTTTATTAAAGGATCATGCAATCTGATTTTGGTAGATTTCCAAATGGTACAAATTGTGCAAACTTTTTTCATCTAGTTGCTCCAAATCATCAATCCATATCTGGGATTGTTCGTCCCTGGAAAGTTGATTTCAAATGGCCACACAAAGTGATGGAACTTGGATTTCAATAGGCCAAACCGTCTCTGACCTGTATACTAGTGAATATGAGGTTGCCTGGGTTAATGTATGGTTCGTGGTCTGGTAAGCCCAGAAAGCATGAAGGAGATTCTATGGACAAAATTTATTATAATTATCAACCATATTTTGGAGTATGTTAGACATAGTCTTATTGAAAGACTCTAGCTACCCATTGGTCGTCACGTGGTGGAGGGATGAATGGTTGGATTTTATTCCATACTCATGGTATAGCATGTCCAACTCAGCTGATTAGAAGTTGGTTCCTTTGTCAATCAGTATTGTATTAGGGACACAAAATCTCGAAATTACGTTGGCCTTGACAAAGCTAACATTTTTTTGGCCCGAATTCTTTAAGGGGTAAGGATTTGTTCCATTTGGAATGAATTCGGTTGCTGTGAGTATGAAATTTAATTGTTTGGCTGTAGTGGGAGGATATGGTACCACAACATCCATCCCCCAGGCAGAAAATGGCCAAGAGTACTTAGCTGTATAAAGTAACTTTTGGGGTCAATGTATGAAATTGGCCTGAACATGGTAGGAATGACACTTCTTGGTGAATATGGCACAATCATGTATCATAGTGGGTCAGTAATACGCAAGCCTTTAGATTTGATGAGAGAGTTTGGTTGCTGATTTATGCACTCTGCAAGATCCAGCGTGCACTTCTTTCATGACGACAACAGTCTCTTCTCCATCAATGTACCTTATAAGGACTCCATCAAGACCTTATTTTAAGAGAACCTTTTCTTGGTTTACCCCATTTTACAAGACAAAGTTGACTGCTCATATTCAGATATGCTCCCTTCCTGCCCTATCTGTTGGTAGTTCCCCCTTTCGAAGGTAATTTTCTCTGGGCTTCATCAAGCCAGTGGTGCGACCATAAGGCTTAGAAATGGGGATAACTTCATCGATTTATTCTATATTTATCTAGATAAATGGTAAGACCATCCAACAATGGGAAATAATAATGATTGTTTCATCCTGGTATGGATCGAACAAGGATATGGCTACATTTTCCAAAGCATCATCTTGGTCATTTTTTGATCAGGGGACATAAGTCAAAGTTGGTTCTGATAAGAATTTTTTCATTAGTTATCAATCATGGTTTATCAAGGGGACCAGTAATTCTTTCTTAAGGGAATTATCACCATTGACCTGTTTGATGACTAGTTCTGAATCACCTTTTTTTAGGTGTTTGGCTTGCACATGAAGTGCCAGTTCTAGGCCTGCAATGAAGGATTTATATTTTTCTTCATTATTTGTACAACCTTCCGAAAGAAGAAAAGTGTAATGCAGGATGGAATTTTTGAGGGATATAATTTTAATTCCTAGCCCCACTTTGTTGAGATTGGGATCCTTCATCCTTTTCACTATCGGGCTTTGGGAAGCACCATAAAAGTACATTTTCCATGTCTGGGGGTCCTCCTGGATGGAAAAAACTTCTTCATCTAGAATTTTGGCATCCAGCGGTGTTGTTTCCTCTGAGTGGTGCTCTGCTAGGAAATCTACTAACACCTGGACTATGATGGCGTTCTGAGGTATGTACCGAATGTCAAACTATTTTAGGATGAACTCCCATGGTGATAGGTGTCCATTTATCCTGACACAATTGAGGATATATTTGAGCGGGTTATAGCAGGTGACCATCTAGAGCTCATGGTTTTGTAGGTAATTACTGATTTTCTGAACCACAAAGATTAGGGATAGCTATTTCTTTTCAATTTTTGAATACCGAGTTTCAACATGAATCATTGTTCCGCTAAGTTAATAGAGGCAATTCTCGCTGCTTCTATCATTCTTATGTGTGTGGAAAGAGCCTAATGACCATTCTAGGGTGGTTACATACAAAATGGGTGGTCTCCTCTCAATTAGAGACATCGGCATCAGCGGGATTCTAAGATATCTTTTGATATTGTCAAACGCTTCTTAGAAATCATTATCCCGCTCATACGTAACTAATTTTTTCATGAGCCTGGAGAAAGGTAATCATTTACCTGCTAGGTTGGATATGAAGTGCTAGATGTAGGAAAGGTGCCCCTAGAGACCTCTCAACTCCATGAGGTTGCATGGTGGGGACATGCCAAGGATGGATTTTTTTCTTCTCGGGGTCGATATCGATGTCGTGATGGCATAAGAAAAAGACAAGGAATTTTCAAGAGGTAATTCCAATGGTTCACTTTAGGGGATTCATCTTTAAAATGTGCAGGTGCAATTTTTTGAAGAAATATTCATGATTAGTAGGTGGTTTGAGCGCTGTCATGATTTAACCACCAGATCATCGACATAACACTTGATGAATATTTCCAAGAAGGGCTTGAAGATGCGATACATGGAACACTGATATGTAGCACCATCATTCTTTAAACCAAAGGGAATCAATTTATAACAGAACACTCCCTGAGGGGCCCTAAAATTAGTATCTTCTTCATCTCATTAGGACATCCAGATCTAGTTATATCTAGAATATTCATGCATGAAAGAGAGAACCTCATATCCAGATATTGAATTGATCAACAATTCTATGATCGGTACCCAGAAATCATCTTTTGGGTAATGCCGATTAAGGTCCCTGAAGTCAATGAAGATTCTAATCTGTCTATTCATATTTTTGAAAGGGAATATGTTTTCTAGCTAGATTATATATTAGACCTCCTATATGAAGTTGGATTTGATCATATTTTCAACTTCAACCACTATTTTGGAAGCATGTGTTGGGTGGGTCCTTCTGGGTGCCTGCTTATAGCCCTGATGGTCTTCTGGTAAGCCTAGATGATGAGTGAAAACCTCAGGATCGAGGCATGGAATTATAGTTTTGTGCCAGAAAAACACATATTGATTATTCTTTAGAAAGGAGGTATATCCCTCCTATTCCTTTATGGGTATAGCCACACTGATCAGAGTGGGTCTTGGGTCATCTTCGGTGCCCCAGATTTATCTCCTTAAGTTCATCGATTATAGTGGAGAAACCTTCTTCGAATGCAAGAGGGGCATCATTAAGGCCTTCTTCTTCTCCTCCTCTTCCTTCTTCATAATTTTCATCCTCACCACCTTCATATTCTTCCCCTTCTTATGGAGAAGATTCTTGATATGAACTCTCCAATATTGGGAGAGAAATCATCTTTTGCCTTAGTGAGTGAGGCATGGGAAATTTTGGGTCCTGTGGATGGGTCGAAAGAATTTTTGGTTGGGATTTTCTAGTCACCATAGAATATAGCCTATTATTATATGTCTTTAGACTTGGTGGCCGTAACAGGGAAAATGAAGGCAATTGAGTCAGCATCGAGACTTTCACTTATGCATTCAACTTAGTTGATGGGTAAAACATACTCTTCCCCAAGCTGCTGTAGGAGGTCAGCGGGACCTGTTTCTAATCTATTCGGGGCAATAATCCAATCAATGTCATTAGACAAAAGATATTTTTCTTCTAATTCATAGAACCTCATCTCGATATAATGTGACTCACATGACTCAAACAAGGATTTATTGGCATGAAATGTCCCGTTTTTTCCATTAGTGAAATATTTGATCCACTAATGGTATGATGAAAAAATTACAGTGTTTGATGCAGCTAAGGCCTTCCTAATAGGATGTTGAAGGCAGTAATTTTCCATACTATCAAGACCTCAAAATCTGCCATGAGTTCTTTGAGCTGAGTTTTAAGATTGATTCTTTCCAACAATTTCTGCTTGCTTTTTTCATATCCAAGTAGATTTGTAGTGATTGGTGTCAAGATGTATTCATCATAGCTCAGATAACGAAGCATTCAAAGTGGGAGGAGGTTAACTCTAGAGATTTTGTTGATGAAGATCCTTTGAAAATCAATTCCATTTATCTTACCAAACACATATAAGGGTTTGATGTTCCCTTGAATGGTGGTGTATTTATCCATGTCTATGAAGGAGATGATGATGTGACATTCTTCGGGACTGGTCTCCACCTAATAGACTTCGGCTACTACTAATTTGGCCTTAAATTCCTGGGGACTTAGTAAGACTTTGATAAGTGCCTCCCTAAGATCTGTGGACAGGCTTAATGCATCCATGATTGACATTTTTTCTGGTACTGAAGCTAGCTGCTTTAGAATATCATATTTCTACTCTAAAGGTCGGTGCTTCCCATCTTGGAGATTCGCTTTCACAAGAACATTAGGGGTTTGGTATTTGGACAAACATGGTTCAACTACTGTGATCAGGGCTAGTGGTGATACGTTTCTTTCCGGGTTTGGCAGTACTGGTCCACCGGCCTACCTTGGGAGATTTGATATTTGTTCTTCCCCTGATAGATATTCCAAGATAATTGGGATTGGATTTCTTCTGATGGGGGTGGAAGAGAATTCTAGTTCTTGTTGTGTATTCCAGAGGGTTCTTCCACAAGTTTCCATGATGTTAACAGTTTAACTTATGGAGTGGTCAGAAATTTGACTCTTACCATGATCGTACCTTCCAGGAAACCTCCTACCTCTGGGGCCTCTTCCTACAGCTCTCTGGTTGGGCATGGAGAATGTAGGTTCTGGTACATAGTCTCCATTCGAGAAGGGGAACATCAAGTGAATGAAATTAATGGATCCGAAGATCATTTCATGATCTGAAAATATTTCTGTCTAACTGTCTTCTTCTGATTGTAAAATTTGATAGGGTGGTGCCCATTGTACCATTTAGAGAGTTGGTGGCCATTTTACCCTTTGGAAGGGCAGTTCCAATTGTACTGTTTGGTGGGGAAGTTCCCGTTGAACCATTTGGAAGGGTGGTTCATATTGTACGAAGTCTGTTGGCATGAAGTCCGAAGGTGTCAACACTGAATTACACTTTGGTGTCATCCCATCTTTTCCACCTTTTTTCTGTCCTTATGGACTTTAGAGGAATGTACGACTGAGGAGGATGGTTTTGATGTATCAAGAACTATTGGGGTCATGTTTGGTTATTTTAACTACTCTTAGAGGATTTCATGGACTTTGTTAATGGTCTTCCAGGTCATCCAATTGTCAAATTTTTGCTCCATCTTACTGGTGGTTGTTTTCCATTCATTTTCCTATCTTGAGTTTGAGGTGGAAAGATGCATCACTTGTGCTGGGGGTGATCCCAACTTGACATTCTCAAAATACACCATCTTTTGTAGGATATTCTTGAAAACCTATAATTCCAAGATAGTATGTCCCAATATTTGGTGATATGGACAATAATTTGGATAGTCGATGAGGCCCACTTCATTGGAACTCTTTGGTTCTGGTAGCTAGAGGAAATTTCAATTCAAAGCAGCTATGAGATAGCTGCAGAACTAGTCATCTCATAATGAGTAAACATCATTTCTTTGTTCATAAAACTGATTAATTTTATAACATCGTCACTCTTCTTGCAGAGGTGGGGGTGGTTTTTGGTGTCGAGGGGGTCCTACACAGTTTGGTGGGAGCCTCACAAATGGAGCTGGTGACAGGGGTGTGTTAAGCATGATAGAAGACACTTTAACTTTTCCCTCTCTTTTTCCTAGGGGTAATGGGGCCAGTCGGGACTTGTGGTTAGTTCATTGTAGGGAGTCTTCTATTATTTGGGAAATGGAAGAGAAATCTCTAAACCCACTTGTGTACTTCACCGGGATGAGTGGTGTTCACAATTCATCACGAAGGTTATTGATGCACATGGAGAACATCTCATCCCGGGGAAGCGGTCGATTCACAGAAAAAGTTAGGCCTTTGCATCTAAAAATGAAGTCTAAGAGTCTTTTATTCTCTCAATATTTATAGTTCATGAGATCAATGACCATCGTATTAGGCATCTTTGAACTGAATTGGAAGATAGACTATTCCCAGAGATCCTCCCAGCCTGTGATTGAATTGTTTGGTAGGCTATTATACCATACAAAATCTGATCCCTATAGGGTTCGTATGAAGGACCTGAGTTTTACTAATTCTTTTTTGCTCTGGAGTTCCCATCATGGGGTCACAATAAGAACCATAATTCATTAAATGTTATTCAGGTTCTTCCAAGCCATTGAATACTGGGAATATGGGGTTTCCAAAATTTAGTGGTGGCAGAACATTGCTCACCTACCCGGGGAAGGGTTTTCACTCTGGTTGTATTGGAGAACGTTGCCCCTACATGGCTTCTAGTGGAGATGTTAATTGCTCTATGGTTTTCAAGATCCCTTGATGCATATACTTTCGGGCTTGATCTTGAGATGGTGAGGTAGTGGACAAGACTGGGCATGCCTGTACTACTAGATTTTGGGGTGGATACCTAGCCAAGGGTATCCTTTATGGGTTTACCTAAATATATTCTAGTTGTATTCCTAGTGGGGGAAGTCTTGATGTCCTTCTAGGGCTGGGTTGAATGAACCCCTAATATTGGTTTCATTCACCAAGATGAGTGACTTTGGTAAGGTGGCCTCTTCTGAGAGCACCTAGTGATGTTTCATAGGGGAAACACATCTGGTGAGGTATCTCCCTTGACGTAGCTCAACATTAATTCTCCTGAGCAGTTTCATTTATTCTTCTTTCTTGGATAACCTTTCCTTGAGAGTGAGGGACACATTCTCAGGGGGAGGAGGAGGCGAGTCATAGAAGACCTTGGATTTATTCTTCTCTTTATTGGGATTTCACGTGGGGGGGGGGGTAATGAAAGATTAATTGAGGGGTGCCCAGATTTCGAACTGCTCTCTAGTTATAGGTATGCACACAATCAAACTAGGTGTGGGATGACTTTATAAGGGAACCATCTTCCTTTGAGTCCTCTCCCTCTGCGTCATTTCCTCTGAGATTTGTGGGGTTGAAGTTTACCACGTTCATGGAGGCATACCACATTGGTAGTGGTGTACCCAGTGCTGAATGGTAGGATGGATATCTGCAATATTTGTTGGACTTTATCCTTACATTTTATGGTATTCTTTGAGTTTCTTGGAAAATATTGACTCGAAGGGAGACCTATTATGACCTCATAAAGCGCCATTGTCTTAGAGGGTGCGGACCACGAGAATGGGTGGAATGGGTGAATCCTCTGTCCATTGTTCTTCCTAGATGGGAGAAGATAGATGTTCACTGCATGGGGATTTGAGGTAAAAATTCCTCTAGCCCTGTGGGATGGGGTTGTTCCCATTATTCTGTTAATGCACCATGACACAGATTTTTGGGTCTTATAGGGGAATTTTGATTTAAAAATGCCCCCAGATCTGTGGGCTGAGGTTGTTCTTGTATTTTGGTATCATCCACCACTATTGACACATTTTCAATTTCACGTACTCCTACGTGGGTGTGAGCTAAGTATGGAATTGGACCTACACAAATTCTATGGTCTTTTGAAGACATGAGAACTACTTGATGGTTGGATTCCCTTAGGCAGGAAACCTACTGGATGTTCTTGGTTGCCTGACTCAAAAGATTTTTGATGGCTTGATCTCTTCAGTCCTAACACTTTTGAGACTTAATCTAAGCCAGGTTTTTTTGACTATCCAATATTTCTGGAGTAGGGGTTTCACTTGATCGTTACCTTTGGGTGATGATGTTGCAAGATGTCATTTCCAATGGCATTTTTAGGATGAGATGAGGGGTGAAGTATAGAGATCCATGTTCTCCCCATCCCCAAATGTGAACTCCAGTCGGGGCATTGCAAATGAGGAGACACACCTTATGTAGTGCATGGAGGAAAGACAGTTCAAGGTTTTCCTTTCATCGTTCTTATTATGGTTGTCGTGTGAATGGGAGGGCTTCCAGGATGATTAGATGACGAAACTCCCCTATCATGTTCACATGGCCTGCATACCCTTCGTAGTGTTGCAATTTTTCTTTCAGCTATCAAAGATTCGTCCATATATTGAAGAGAATGTCATGTATACATTCCCTAGACAACTCTCCTAGTATGTCAAAGTGAGAAGTGTCCGTAGGACAATACATCACCAGTATATTATCCTTAGCTAGTTGTCTTCTCACAAGAAACATATCCTTCTATTGTTCTTCCAGAGGATTCTCTACTTGATATGCCCAACTTGACTGCTTCTTAATTATTTCGTTCCAAGTAGTTGGACTGGTTGAAGCATTACTAATTAGTAGACGGTGTGGGGGTGGCTCATAAGATTAGCATGGCCCTATGCCATCCTCTAGTTGAAAAAGAATATCACTCATTATAGATGGAGTGTTCGATGTGTCTGAATCCATCTTTTTGAGTGCCTCACCATAGGAGGGTTTTCTCATATTTCTTTTGGAAAGGGGAAGACCTTCTTTCCAGTATGGATTTTGGTTGCAGGGAGGATCTTCACAATTGGTACCACAATGGTGAGTGCTACTATTGAAACTTGTTACTCGACCGTGAGAAATGTTTTTACGGCATATACCCTGGGGTGGACCTTTAATATGGTCTATAGTGGGGGGAGGACCTTCTTGCTGCTTGATGTCACTAAGGGGAGGACCTTCACAACAACTTCCACTATGGGGTGGGCCTTCACAATTATCGTCATCAAGGAGTGGACTACCGTCATGACTTGATACCAGGATGTAGGGAGAATTTTTGCAGTGCACATCTTAGGGAGGGCCTTCATGATGTAATGCAGTGAGGGGATGACCTTTTCATTGCTTGACATTAATATGGGGAGATACTTCATAGAAACTATGATTGTGGGGAGAGACTTTGCAATGAATATCATCGTGGAGAAGACTACCATCATGACTTAATGTCTGACCACAGGTTGAAGTATATCTGCAGTGTATACCCTAGAGAGGACCATCAGGGTGGATGAAATCAAGGGTAGGACCTTATTTCTATATGATCATCTAGTCGAGGGGAGAGCTATCCCGACGTGAATTAAGATATAGGATCTCATGATAGATCATTCCTAGCCTGTGGAGTGATCCCATGTGGGTGCTCTGGGGAGGAACTTAAGAGATTCTGGTAGAGATATTATGGGGAGGACCTTCGTAACTACTACTGCCACTTCCATAATTTGGTAATGGACTAAGAGTGTCTTGATCCTTTATTGATATATGTTTGAGGACATCAAGAACCCCAGATTCCAATAGAGTAGGATCATGTATGTTCTCTTCATTTTCAAGTTGGCGTTTGGATGTTGCATTTTTTAGCGCTCTCTTGTGAGAAACCAGGGTTTTCTACTGTTGATAAAGACCTTCATACAAGAGTCCTTGTCTTGTTAGGTCCAGTGGTATCATCGAGATATGCTGATAGGGATCTTGAGTTTGGGTAGGAATATATGACACCCCTAGAGTGGCCACCACGTTGGATCAGTGACCCCCTATTGAAATGAGTATTTTTTCTTGATCCGGTTGTCTGTGTATCACAAGATATTGTCATCGAACCTCTTAGACTGGAGCACGGATGCATAAATTCTCTTAAGTGACTGAATCATTTTTTGAGTGAGTCATTTTGTTTGAGGAAACTAGGTTGTGGGCCTGATTTCGTTCCTTTTCCATCGATGTAACAACGTATTTTCATGTTTGGATGATATGGTCTCAAATCGACATCTGATCTTCCATCATTGCTAGGATATTCTAAGATACATATTTGGCTAGAATGGGTATGAAGGACCATTCCGATGTCAGAGCAGGGGTTTGGTCATGCTTCAGTCCTCTATGAGTTTCCAATAGATACTAACAATTCTCCTATGTCGGGATAGAGGAATGAGTCTACCACTGGTTTTCTTCTATCATTTTCACCATATTTGACTGGTGGACTTCATACTCATGAGTGGGGATTTTCATCTACTTGCTTCCCACTGTATTTGTCTCATGTGATTTGTATGCATCCACAGGAATTTGAATTTTCTCATATTTTCTTTCTGGACTATTTCGATGGCAGGTTTGATACACATCAATAGGTATTTGTGCCCATGTGTAGCCAGTTTCTGGCCTGTTTAGTTGACGAGATTGAAATGCATTAGTAAGTGTTTGTTCCTCCATGTTTCTGAGTGATGCCCTATTTGTTTGATGGGCTTGAAATGTGTCAGAAGATATTTGTGCCTGCGTGTAGCTGAGTACCGACCTATTTGGTGAATGGGATTGTTGTGCATCAACAAATATCTACATCGGCCTATAGTTTTCCACTCTGTCTGTATGGCGAGACCGGTGACCAATAGCAAGAACGTGCATGTTCTCGTATTGTGCCACCCTATTTCTTTTGTGGGCTTGATTGGAGGGGGCATATTCGTATATAGGCCTGTTGAATACCAGTCTGTTTGTACGGTGGAGTTTCTCCTTAGGAACCAGGGGGATAGCATGTTCCTGATTATATATTCACCACCCTTTGCGGGAAACCCTAGGGGCCTAGGTCTCTTGTACTTTAGTCGGTTCCCACAGCATAAGGTCCACTTTGGAGGGAGTAGGTCTGGTTGTCCGGTGTCAACGACGACGCTCTCTAGAGGGGGCATGTGAGTAGGACCCCTGTGCAGTTGATATGAAGCTGTCAACATCGACTTCATCTGCCTCCCTATGATAAGGGAGGTACTCGTTGTCACACTTTGGGGATAGGCTCCTGAAACGGTATGAGATGACCACTGGGGCTGCCTTGGGCAGGGCAACTAGTCATCGTTAAGGAGGCGGCTAGAGAGTCTTCACAGACTAGAGGGCTTGTCTCGCGGCTTCCTTTGTGGGGAGAGTACCATTTCGGTGGTACTCCCTAATCATCAAGTTAGATACCCAAAATTGAAGATACTGAGTAGGTGAGTGTGCTCTGTTCTTTATTGGGGCCCCAACCGCTTGTGATATCACTGATGTGTGTGTCTATATCAGTCTTCGGGATGTCATTTGGATGAAAGGTTTCTCTTCAGGAACCTGTAAGATACATATATGACATACAAACCACAAAACCTCATCAAAGTATCTTTCTTTTAAACATATGCACATCTAGCGATTTGGCTTGGCCCCCTTAACTCTCTTTTTTCTATTGTGGGGGGAAGGGGATTGAGTGGGGTAGGACGACCACCTTGGTTAAAAATTCACATCAGGTTCACCATTTTTGTTCTGCCTCTGAGGTGGCGAGTTTTGCATATACCAGGGCAAAAAAATGGGCCAATATGAAATGTACTTTTTTCTTTTATCATAGGGGTAGAACCACCACCTTGGTTAAAGATTCACGTTGGGTTCACCATTTTTGTTCTTCATATGAGGTGGTGCATTCCGGGTGATGATGAAATGGTCTAACAAGAATCATCACCTGTCTCTTTTTCTAGAGATGGTTTTTTGTCAAGTTCACCATTTCTTTTTTTTCGACCTATTCTGCATCATTATCCTTTAAAAGAGAGTTATATTAACCACAATGGGGCTTGGAAATTCACCCCTTTTTCATTGAGAAGGAGTTTCCACAGCCAATCGGTCCCAGTAGGAGATTACATGGGGTCAAGTACTTGTGAAATTGGTCCTCTTCAGATAAAACTTCCTTGGATGGTCTCTAATGGGTTTATTCATGGAGATAAAAACACCCAACGTCTCTAGTATCCATGATTCATGGACCTTCTTTACAAATGAAAGTTCTCATTGATTTATGATTCAGAAAACAAAAATTAAGGACTCCATTGGTCAAGAGGACGGGATTTTAGGCTCACCGCACCCTTTTGGGGGAGGATTATTTCCTGTTCAAGTACTCTCTTATAGATTTTAGTCGTGTTCATATATTCATGAATCCATGGTTCACTCCTGAAGAGTGTGTCTATGGGCTAACCTTTGTTTCCAAGATCATAGTCTGCATGGATATGGATTTGATGCTATGAAGGTGATGCTGACTTGAGCCATAAAATAAGGTGATCTAGAGTTTATCGTCATCCAAGGGGGACTTAAGGTGACTTGATGTTTGGATCAGACCCATAAGATGGGTTTCATACGTATCCTCGGGAGAGGAATAAGAACCCATGATGTTTGGATTTTCTGGGGCTTATGCATGGAAACTGCACATTTATGGGGACATGGTTGGGTGAACCCTTTTGGATGGGCACCCTTTTGATCTCAGTCCATTAGGCATGAATCCTACATATCCTAGTTTTATTAGGTTTCAGAGTTATCATAATTCAGATTGGGTGGATGTTGTGATCATTAAAAACCTCTAAGCCCACCTGATTCATGCTCGGTGTGAGAAACAAGAGGATAAGAAATATCCAACCAACCACATTCTTTATCTCTTGTTGGTGGGAAATGGAGAGACTATTGAGAAATAGGTCGGGGAGACGGTGGTTGAGGGAACATAGTGATGAACCTTTCAATGTGAAATGAAATTAAAGGTCATTAGGCTCGGATTTAGAAGATTGGGGACTTACCTCTGTGGGAGGGCCCCAAAATACCTTCTTGGAAGGGGAAGAGTTTCATCCTCATCAAAGAAGAAGCGAACATAAATCCTTCGATTGATCACTATTTCTAATTGAATGGAAAATCAAGTGATCACCCTTAATACATAGAATGGGGAGGTTCACGTTGGCATCCCAAGGTTAGAATCTAGGTTAACATGGGAATATAGACCCACAGACATTCCTGAAGCCCAAACTATTGTGGGGAGAGCCTTTATCACTCCACTTACCATGGGTATATAGACTCAAAGGGTCACACTGATACACTTGATAGTCTAATCATACGAGTCTAGTGGCTTTGTAGGAGGATTTGGCATGATACCAAAGGACTGGTTGATGGAGGGATTATGAAGTTCTGGATGGTAATGGAGGGGTGAGGTTGGAACGGGAAAAAATAATACCCAATAATACCCCATTCTGTATACTGGTTTCTTATGAAGGATGGGGGAGGCTCCGCATACTATAGTGCTATGTGGGCAGAGGGTCCATCCATGTACCTATGCGGTATATGGGCATGATTATAGACCATCGCGCACCATAGTGATATGTAGTCCTGGATGTAGTCCATCACGCCACTCCAGGTTCAGTCCGCGTACTGATGTAGTATACGACGTCATGTTAAATCTGTGTAGTGATAAACTACATGCAACACCATATTGAAAGAGGGTCTGGAGGACTGTTATTCGCGAGAATTTCATCCGTGAGAAATATATGGTTCGTGGTTTCACCATTTAGGTTTACAGTTCTAGTATTATTGTTAGGTTACCCCGTTTTATGGTTCACGACTGGATGTACCTACGGATAGTGGGGTTTAGGATTCGGTTTCACCGCTAGTTCAAGACTGAAGCCGAAATATTTCTCGAGTTCTTTATTCAAACCTATGGGGTCCTCCTCAAGCATTATTCATCTGTCCTTTCTCAATTCCATTTTTCTCCTTTTATAGAGAATCGGGGTAATTTTATCTATTGGAATGTGACAACATTTGAGGAGGCCCATGCAGAGATATTTTGACCCAGGGAAGACTTGGTCAATCTGGGGTTTTAAAGGATATGGTTTGGGATCAAGGATTGCGAAACCCAACTAGTTTTCTTCATTCATGAACTGCTAAGTTCTCGAGATGGTACACAGATCACCTTCACATGAATGAGTCCTCTAGTGATGTAGTTCACAATGAACCTTGTTTGCTGGCTATCGTTCTGCTAGCTAGCGGTTCATAAATCATACTGCGTACAAGTAGTTTGTGATCCCGGTAGTCTTCATACCCTTTCCGGTGATGGTATGGGGGCCACTATAAATTCTTTGAAAACGTGAATTCATTCAAGTTTCTTTAGAAACTTTCAACATGATTTTAGTTCATTCATATTGATAGACTTGTAGGAATACTTTCTTCCTTATACAAAGTGATTGTGTGGGGTATTTTCTTCCCTTGGCGGAATTTTTAGGACCCTACAATAACAACTGTGAATATTATATAACTTTTATGGACACTAGAATTATAGAGATTCCCATTGTATTTATTATGGGTTCCAATATTTTTTTAGAAAAAGGTAAATATAGAAATGTTAATTTTAAAATATAAATCCATAAACTTGGTTTCATGGTATTCATTTCTAGAAGCTCATCTAAATCCTTTCCTATAGTTATCCCCTTCTCCTCATCTTATAATTTTCATTACTCATCATGTTTGATCTAGAATTATTTAAGTGGCTTCATGGGCCATTATTTGGTGTATTATGGTAGGTTTACCCATTTGTTTTAAAATTTGTAGAAACCTATTACTATGTAAAAAAATCCCTAAACATTATTTTTTCATGGGTTTAAGGATTTCTCAAATACATTAATTATTAATACTCTAGGATGGTATTATATGCTTTTTCTGGAGTTTTGGAGGTAATATAACCATTCTTACTTCTGATTTCCATCACCTCCCAAAGATAATGACATAAACCGTAGATTTATGTATTATATTTTTTCAATCCTTGAAGTGAAAAAACATTTTCTTTCCATCATTCCATGATAGGAGGTTCAACGTAGCTTTTATTAGGTGACCCATCCTCTTCTCTCATACTATGAAAATGAAAATGATAGTAGTGAGATGGGGTTGTTGAAACCAAAATGTGGAAATAAAATAAAATTAATTTTTTTTAAAACTCCAGTTTTGATATTATTTTATTTCTATAAAAATGTAGGATACATGTTATGTGATTAAGTTTTGTTATATCTAATTTCATTGGTTATACATTTTTTTTGGTTTACATAACATATCTTGTGTTATATGATTTATTGAAATTAAATCGTCTCTTTATCATTATTCTTTTCTTAAACACGTTGTCCCAATATATTTTATAGTATAATACCTATGAATATTATGAAAAAAGAGTCTATTTGGGTGTCTTACTTCAAATATTATCATGTTTTTGGAATTTTTTGATATTGATATGATTTATACTTGTGGTCTAATGTATGAAAGTGTGAAATAGTATATGGATATTGTTCTAGATTCTATTGAAACCATTTTAGGTTTTTGATTAGGGGAATGTAGCTAGGCATGGGAACACAGGCTACCCATGGAAATGTTTACCCTAATTACACATTTTGTGTGTGTGTGTTGGGTTGGGTATTGTGATACCCTAACTTTGTTCTTGATATGGGTACTAAGGCGCAACGAATTTGCCTATGAATAATGAATTATATCTTCAGTGGGAAGTGATATAATCTAACTTTTTATAGAATATACTTATTTATTCTATATATAAACATACATCTAGAATATAGGTAAATATCTGTAGCTATAAATTGAAGAATATTTTCTCTATTTTGGGTTTTGAGTGTGGATTGAAGTATGCACAGTTAGATTCTTTAGTGGATCATTCATCACCTAGAATCCAGATCCCTTAGTTAGTTAGTTTAATTAGATTTAACAATTAAATTGTAAACTGGTTGTGTTATATATATTGTTTTCACTATCTACTTTATGCTTCTACTTCATGTATTTGGTTTTATGTTAGATTTATAGGGTTTGGATGGTGACTGTTTACTAGGTATGATATACTAACACCCTATATGTATCCTCTATAGATACAATTAAATCATATTTTACGTGATCTGATTAAAGGAAAGGGTCTAATAAAATTGGATCTATAGTATCATGAGGCAATACCTTAGGGGATCCTATTAGATATTTTAGAATTTGGCTTGGGTACGATTCTTTATGGATATTTTTGGTTTATTTTGATTCCTTTTTATTCTATTGCATGTATATTTTGGGTAATTACATTTTGATGTGGTGATTTATTCTGATGTCTTTATACTATGATTATATAGTGTCTTCATACATTTATATATATGTTTATATGAATGTACTAATATTCTAGGTAGGCTATGGTGTATAATATTACTCCCATAGAATCCAGGTTAATGCTTTTTTGCTCATTTTGTGAATGGGTCATTCTATTTCATTGATAAGATATAGTAATGTTTTTATCAAGTATAAAAGAGAGAAAATCAGTTCCCATTATTCAACATATTATCTCTCAACATTTATATCAACCTTTATCAATTACGAATTGCACCTGAGGTGTTGTGGTTTTCAAGGATGGGTCCATGAGTGATCTAGATTAGGATATTAAAATATGTTATTATACCCACTCAGTGCTTTAGGTTTGGACTAGACAAGAGATATGATTTTTTTTGGATCAAGATATAACCCATAAATATTTCTAGACAATATAATTTAGATGGAATTTGGGTTAAAACATGTAGCGTGGGTTTTTTTGGTTTCTTTTAAACTTAAACAAATTTCTTTGAGTCTCATACACTATTAGTATCCATCTATAGGTATGTAACATCCTCACCTTTATTTTTTAATAAATTTATTATTTTCATTAATTTAGGGTAAAAGTATTTTTTTATTAAAGTTAATGTCTATATGCATAGACTTGGATACATACATCATAACTACCCATGAGGAATTTTGGGAGATAATAGGTTCACATGTTTAAGAACATGATTTTAATAACCTTTTTTACTCACCATGACTTCAATGAAGGAGTACCTAAAACCTCAATTTTCAAATTTAAACTTCCTGATACATGTTATAATTTACTATTAGATTGTTATTATATTATTTTTAAGTGATTAAAAATATTATGTAAATAATTGATAGTATTTTGAATATTTAAATTATGTTTCCTTAAAAGATATATATGTTACGATTTTTCATGTATATTTTAAATTAATAACATTATGGTAGAAATATTTATATTTAATTTTCATTAACATGGAATAAAATTCACAATTTAACTGTTTTTAATTGAAATGTGGAGTGAATTATTTATATTAACTAACATAGGGGTTTCTATAATTCTCTATAATAATAATAATAATAATAATAATATTATTATTATTACTATTATTATTAATTAACTTTTCTATATAAAATGGGGGAACTCCCATCTTCCTCCACCTCATTTTTGAGACTCCCCAAGGGTGGGAGGTCCTTATAGACCCCTCTTCTTCTCCTTCTAGGTATTTCTCCTCCATTATCTTTGAGGATTCAAGCTATGTATTTCTCTCATTTATTCATCTTCTTCAAATACGTATTCTTCATCTTCTACATCTGGATATTCACTTATTCCTATTACCCATTTTTATAAACCCAGGTACCTTGGATTTTTATGCTTCTTCATATTAACATGAGACACCCAAAATACCTTTTTCTTTCACTGAACATCATTATATAATAATTTAATGATTTATATGCACTTAGTTTTAGGTTTCTATTTCATTATGTGGCTTATTGGTAAGTGTTTATACATCCCAAGATTCTACATATTATTTTATTTTTTTTAATTTAATAATAACAAATATTTAGGTCAAAATTGTGGAATTACATGATTAATACCCACTAAAAGTTCTCAAGTGGCCTAAAGAGGTAGGAGACTCTATACGCTTTCATAAATTCAATGAATGATTAATTATATTGGGATTAAAATTTATCTTTTCATATTAAAGAAAGTTATTATGATAAATATTATAACTAAATTATATCATGACAATTTTAATGTTTACCTTCCCAAATGATTTGTTAATGGAGTTTTTCTAAAAAGTGGCCATTTTTTTATTTATAAGATGCAAACAAGGAGATTGTGTAAATTCCAAGCTTGATTTTCAATAATTCAACTGAATATGCTTTATGGAAATGTTGATTCCTGAATTATAATGAATTATATAAATGATTTCATAGATAAATATATGGGATAAAGGTTTGTTTGAATCAATAAAGTATCTTAGAGAATCATATTACATTTGTGCCGTGTTTAAATTTTGTTGAATTATAAAACATGGTTTGAAAAAAAAAGTTTATAATTGATGAGTTGTCCCTATTGAATTTTTTAAACATTAGAGTATAGTTTAATTTAAATAATGACTCATGAGAAGCTTTCCACACATAGGTGGGAACTGAGACTCCAACTATGTTGGTTTAAGGGGTTGATCTACCTAGTGGATGTTATCTACTTTAGCCTATCATGATTCCATGTTAGAGAATGGAAAAAAATGGCTAGTGGATGTCACATATTTGGACCTATAATGGTCCTTTCTCTAATTAATGATCATACACTTCCTAGAATATCTTATATATAATTAGATATTCCTTATTATGAAGCCCCAATATGTTCCTGACCTTTGTTCCATATCGTAACTCCCATGGTGTGTATTCGATCTTTTTTGTTTCACGTTTACATGTACCTACACGTAACCTTTTATTATACTTTTGTAAATTTTTTATTAAATCTTGTTTAAAAGTATCTTACCCATGAAAATTATTTTATTTAAAATATAAATCTTACGTTTTTTATTATTTTACTTCAAACAAGTGGGTTATGGTTTATTTTTATAATGGTCTCACATAGAGTATTTGGTGGAATCCTACTGGATATGTTCATTCATGCCCTATATAAACCCCCAAATGTATAAATATTTTCTTATATATATTTTTAGGAAATGGTTTTATCTAACATAATTATTGGTATTAGATTATTATCTTAGTTACAGTGAAATAGTTTTGGAGGCACGTGATGGTGTTTGGGTGTCATATGGTGTTAGTAGTGTATTTCATCTTATTAATATTTAGACTCATGTATTTTGTTTTATTTAAGTATAATTTGATATCAGGATGTGGAATTTTTTTTTTATATTTGGATGTTAAAATGGTTAGTTGTTATGTTACCTTGCCTAATTTTTATAGTTATTATGGGAGAAATTATTCCCAACGTTAATAGTTGATAACTAGGGAACCTGTTTCCCACCCATGATGATTAACTATATGACTAAGGCCTTGTAACATACTTAATTCTATATTAGGATATGATATTCTGGGTTGATTTTTTATAATATAAGTATATATAGGGTAATATGGTAAATCATGTGATTTTGTGCATTTGTTTAATTAATTATAAGAATCATCTTTATATTTATATTAATTGAAGCATTAAGAATAAATAATGACTATTTTACTATATACTTATTAGTTATGATTAGGTTAATATAAATTTTATATTTTCCACTTGATTTAGAATTCCCCTTTTATTATTTATTTAGTTATAATTTTCATGAATATGATTAAAGTGTTGTTTTAAAACTTTTTTATTTTTTTAATGTTTGAATGAATTTTACAAAGGGGGAAAATGAGAGGCATGATGGATTTTTAGACTGAAAATTATTGAAATATCCTTATTTTAATAAGTTTAATATTTTTTGAAGGGATATTTAATATTAATTCTATACATAAATATAGAGTATGTTGTTGTGTTAGTCACTGATAGTTTTGAAAGAATGATTTAATAATCATGAACCACCTTTTAGGCCTATATTTTATCCACTGACCCTAATTGGTAACACATAGCTAATTCAAAGTATATTGAAGGAAACAACTTGATGGGAACCTTCCACTATGAATGCCATGTATAATTTATAGTTCCATTAACTCCTATGTTTTTGAGATAATGTATCTACTAAGAAGTTGAGTAATCGATTGGTTGTATGCACCGGATAATTGAGAGTACTGAGACCCCTAAGTGGAATAATTTTTTTCTAGATACCTTTATATTTTATGGGATAATTGTTGATGGTGGGATGTTATGGTGTAAGAAAATAAAGATTGAGGCATTACATAAAAATGGTTTTATGAGTCATTTTATAAGAAATTATTTCCAGATACTTTCCAATGAGTTAGATCTCAGAACATTATAGACCTTATTTAGGGAGAAATGATGGTGATAAGATATTCTACAAAAAATCACAAATATAATTTAAATTTCTTTTTATTTAAGAGAGGATAATGAATTGAAAGCATTTAACTAAAATATGTGTTTAATTGAATTGTTGTAAAAATTGGTTGTGATGTATAATCCTTCCACCTTATCTAAGGTTTTAAATAAAGCAGTGCTAGTACATATAGGTTCAAAGGGAAGTACAAGGGTTGGTTTTCAACTTTAGGGTTAAATCACTAGCCAGGTATATTTTAATGGGGGGAAGTGGAATTTTGGGGAGATGAGTATAGGTGGATCTTTATAATATACTAAATAATAATACATATTTTAGTATGCATTAAATTTTTATAATTTTTATATTTGTCATGAAACGCTACCTTAAAAGATACCAAAATGAGGGGGGATAGATAATTACCTCAGATTCCTATATCCAGTAGGCCCTCGACTGTCGACTAGCACTGAGGGTATACAAATCTCATGAAATGGGATGAATCACTGTCTATATTAATATAGAATTGGGTGATAAGATGAATCATCCACAAAAAATCCATGAAATAATATAAAATAAAATCCAAAACCATCCCACGTGCATGTATAAATTAAAGTGAAACAAATAAAAGTCTCTAAAGTAAACACCTAAAAGAAAATCTAAAGCAGTGACATAATAGCTATCCAAATGTCCAAGCTATTAATGTCCAACACAGTCTTTGTAATGCTCATCAAAACTAGAAAACAATTTATGTACATAGGGTGAGAATACATGTATACTTAGTAGGAAAACTAAATTGGCTTGTTCAAATGTAAAAGATGTATACTAATACACCCATGCGAAAACAATAGAACCAAACATCACCTATACAGGTATACTAACCAACCCAACCTCACCAAGGCATACACACCAAATATTGTAAGACAATTAATATAATATAACAAAAAGAATTTCAATATAGGGTACCTTTAACGTTTTCCCCTTGGTATTCCTCTCTCACACCCCTACATCATACATCCTAGTGATCCCATCTCTTCATGTACCACCTTTCTCCATAAGCACGATCTCACCAGATCACCCCCAAAAACACCTGGGCCACAACACAACCACTTCCATAACAAGAGTAGTAGGGTATTATGAACATGTAGGATATCAACCTCATTCCCTCATCCTACCATGTTCAAACCCCACCATATCTTCCCCACAAGCATGTTCATATCACATATCATCCAAAAACACCTGGTCCACCACCCCATAATCACATTCACATCTATTCTCACCTAAAAACAGCTAGGGTAACACAACCCCAATCTAATTCACTAACAAACCTTCAATCATCACAACCTGTGAAATACCTACCATACATGAAGGAGAGGGTGGGAATGATCGAGTACCTATCCTTACTTCCTCCTCACTAAATTCTAGAAAAAAACCCCAAAACATTTGGTTGTCGGCACTTGGTGCTTAATGTGGGTGGGGTGCATATAGAAATCACAAATAATATACAAGTATATACATATAGATAAACACAAACCCAACCTATGGGTTCACAGCCTAACACTAATAAACTCAAAATATTTTCACTTTTTTCATCTATAAATGAATAACAGCACACAACAAGCCACACGCCCCATCACACCACCGACAAATTATATTTTCCAACCCATTCATTTCATTATTAAGCATCATCCAAATTTGGCCAAACAACCCATAATTGATTTATTAATTTATCATTTCCATCATATTAAAAAAATTAAATCCCAACCATTTCAGTCATTATTAAAAAATATTTATTCTATCATAATATAAGCATCTAGAAAAAAAGAACCACCACCTCACCCCCAAAAGGATGACCAAAAAACAACCACCACACCACCCCAAAAGCACGAACAAACAACCATCACATCTCCAAACAAAAATCCTGAAAAAATAACAACCACCCCTCCACCCCAAAATCACATCCAAAAAACCACCACCTTTCCTCCCTAAAAGAATTTCCAAAAAACAACCATCGTGTCTCCCCAAAATCATGGCCAAATAACAACCACATCACCACCCCAAAATCATAGCCAAAAAACCACCTCCTCACCACCCCCAAAGCATGACCAACTACCACAACCTAACCACCCCAAAAGAATGACCACATCTCACCCATCATCCCTGCATTTCATCACAAACACACATCTTTTCCACATAATCATGAACAAACATCACAAAAAACCCAAATAATTTTATAGATTGAGAATGGGGATTTTAACACATCCCTTTTATATTAAGGTGTTTTCAAACAAGCCATCATCTAAGGAAAAATATTTTATTAACCAAATATAAGTGGTAAAAAAATTTCCATTTTAGGATAATATCACAAAAAAACACTACAAGGGTTCCACAACAAATGTCAAACAACGCAAAACCCCCCCCAACAACCTCAATTTTTAGAGGGGTATCAAGCTCGTACAATCCATCATATCAAAATATTATCAAGGATGTAAAACAAGTGAATCAACCAACTATAAACTTAAATTTAAATTTAATAGATTCTTTATCTTTAATTAATCCATCAAAACTATAAACCATAGGTTAATAAAATAAAGCCCCTCCCACGTGATACACAGTATAGATAAATGATGGATTAAATAACTCAAAAGAACTTTTCCAGCTTGTTGTGAACCGTAAGGTGAAGAAGAAATTCCCACAAACCATAACCACAAAATAAGAAATTGTAGATCATCATACACCACACCCAAAGAACATCAAAACACATCCCAACACACACCAAAAACAAAAAGAACACCATCATAGTGAATTCTTGGAAGAAGAATAGGAGAAATACAGGGGATAAAATGGCATAAAATCACTATGTATTTCCAATGAGAAAACACCTGACCCAACAGAACAAAGAGGGTAGAAGAGGGTCGGAAGTTCCCCTTGGGGTGCATAGGGTGTTCCCAAAATTAGAGGAATAAGAATCCATAGTCGAATGAAAATATTTTTGGCTGATAAAGGAACTTAAAACCTCTAATCCCATAGTTTTCATGTCGTGTAACCATTACATAACACGTAATCCTCTCGTTTTGAAAAATTAACACTTTCACTTAAAAATGAACCTCCTTGAAGAATTTAAAACCTTAATTAATTTTGAATCATTAATCCTAGTTACACAATGTGTACCTTTTTCACATGATAACCCTTAGCCATGTAAAATCATTGAACTACCTAGATATACATGTTATGAACCACTATTACACATCAGGTAAGACATCGACACAATGTATATTTCCTACATTAGATCTGTTTCAGCTCGAGCCTCTATAAAAAACTCCAAGAACCTCACCTGAACATATCCAACCACCAAAGATGGAAAAGTAACAGACTAGGAAGTCACGGACCATTATAATATTTATCATTATAAATCCCACAATATATATCAGCACATGTGCATAAAATAAAATAAAGTACCACTATTTAAAATATAAAATTACATATAAAGGATTAATACACTATATAATATCAATACAATTATAATGGGGAAATTTAAAAATGTAAATAAAATCACTACAAGCTTGAAGTATTAATCATTATGGCCCCCATGTGAATTATACCACTGAATATAATTATAAAAATAGGGAAAACAAATAGATTTATGGAAGAAATTTTAATGATGAAATGAGAGAATAGAATAAATGAATTTTATATAAGTATGAATGGTTATATATTTGAATAGAAAGTGTAATATAATCATCAATGGTAGTCATTATATGGAGATTGACAGTAACAACTGTGGGTAGCCATTATAATTGAAATAGATGGTACTATACCAATTACATGATCAATTTTATAAATTTAATAAGATAAATTTGATACACATTTCATATGAAATATAATTATATTTATCTCATGTTATAAGATATATTTTATTTAATGGTTAAGTATGTTTATTTAACATGATTTCATATTTTGATCTATTTATAAAATTATTAGATAATTTAGAAAGTTAAATTTATATTGGTTTTATTGATTTATATTGATATTTATCATTGTTAATATTTTATAAATTAACATGGAATGGTAAAAAATAAAAATGAGGTATTTAAAATAAAATGAAACATTTGTTGTTATATATTTTTTATTTTAATATATCATGAGTTTCATTTTTAAAGTTAATATTAAATAATTTCAAATTAACTTTAGAAAAATAAATTTTATATTTTTAATCATTATATCCATAATAAATGTAATATTTTTAAAATATTTATAAATAGAAAGGTTTGAAAATAAATATTAAATGTAATTTATATTAATTTTTTTAATAAAAGTTATGGTAGAATCTTAGAAATTTTTTGTTAATTTTATTTATGTATTTTAAATCTTTAATGGATTGTTTTTTAAAGTCAATTCTTTAGTTCAATGTGGTTATAAGTTGAGTGATACCTTTGAATTTAAATTTATTTTAAAAAATAGTTTGAATTCAAATTGAATTCTATACACACCTAATCATTTTTTCTATTTTCTATAAAAGATAGACTTTATAGTTGAGGGGGGATCAAACAAGTCAGATCAATCCCATATACAATGATCACAACCTGAAATGTAAATTAAAAAACTGCAAAGAAACTAGATCACAAAATATTTTTCAAATATGTTTCAAAATAACATTAATATATTAGAACCATGATCCTCATTAATGTAAAAAATGATAAAAAATTTATCCCACCATGGATTATCATAGATGAGATCCAAGAAAAGAAAAACCATATTTTTCCAAATACCAATTTACTCTATATTAATTTTCTTTCATTAAATCCCAAGGGGAAAATATGATCTTCAGTGTTGATATAAGACATTTAATTTTAATTATTTTCAAATTTATGCTTCCTCACATATATCTTGTTGGTGTAATCCTTTGGGGATATAATTTTAAATACCACTTCCAACATATCTTCTCTGGAGTTTATGAGAACTTCCATTATAGTTGTTTGACCAATTTATTCTTTCTCATTACTTTCCAAAACTCCACCATTTTATAATTGAAGTTGATTTCATATTTCCTCACATACTCCTGTAACGCCATAATTTTAAATTAGGTGCACCTACTTATCCTTGATATTAGGTAAATTGGTATATGTATAGGTTTTCTAAATATAATAAATTTCCCCATTGATCATCTCATCGTAGGTTTAGGTAAATGAGTGATGTCTTTACACTCTCTATATTTCCTCCATACTATTACTGGGTAATATCCTATGTCAATTTTTTCTTTCTTTTCCGTTTTTTATTCTTAATAGAAATTATTACTCTACCTAAAATTCCTATTGATTACCATATGAACTAGTGCAGAGGATTTATCACCTATTCAATCTATAGAATATTTTATATAAATACACTCCTACTCATGGTCAATAACTGATTCTACATATAGTGTATTCTTATTATTAATTATATACTCTAAAACCAATCATTCCCCATTATATTGTACCAAATGGTTCTCTCTCAATTCCGAAAAATTATTCCAATGTTTCATGTTTGATGAAGGTACCTACTTTGATCACATTATATATTTGAATGAAACTATACCCTAATTATAAGGTGTGTTGGAAAAAACAAGATCATGATATTCCTCCATCATAGAAGGTTGGTAGTCTAATTTCATCCTTATCCCACTAATAGTTATAGTAGTTAATGAACTAATTTAAAAATGGGAAATATGAGATTATTTTATATAGCTCAACAACCATTATTACAATGAGGATATAGTCATTATTCCCTTCCTCAATTTCATATTACAACATATTAAACACCAATTTATTACCACATTTATTAAACACCATATTTCTATGACTCCCTACTTCAACATAGGCTAGTATCTTACCTACATCCCTTGAAAAAAAGGCACCTTGGGAGAATCCTCCCCACCACCCCTTTCTTACTCATCCCTATTGACACCGCATCCCATGAGGATGATCTAGTGACACCCACCAGGAAATTAACTCTCTATATTTAAGGAGATGATGAAAATATCAGAACAAAAAAAAGATATACCAATTTCCATCAAGATATTTATCAATAGGTGCATGAATTATATCCTTGGCGGAGTCAATAATAAGGACATAATAGATGAATTGATAAATATAGAATATATGATTATGTGTAGAAAAAAAGTCACACCGGTATAAATACAACACAATATGAAAAAATTTATATTTATATTGAATACATGTCTCTATTCACCATATTAGAGGCTGTGAAACATTTACTTTAACTCATATGCACACTAAAATTGGGTGATAAATGGATATGGTCCTGCTGTCAGATCACAAAAACCTACCAACCACATTTCAAAGAATATTTGTGATAGAAAAAGTTTGAAACAGAAGGGGAGAAATTGGTAAGAAGACCAAAATATCCATTTTCAAGTAACCATGTTTCATATGGGAAGCATAGAAACATCAAGATAGGGAAAACTAGATACTATTGATGAGATTCTAAGTTGAGGACTAGGAAAAGTAAAAATATTATTCATTCATGAGATGAACCAGGATATGACGAGAGTCCAATAATCCTTTTGTAAAATAATAATTTTTATCTAAGATCCCTTTATGATCCAATAAAAGGTATAAATCAATAAAAAACACTTGTAAATGTTGGCCACTAGTGAAAAATTGGGAAGGAATGAGGATTTTATAAATTCATGGGGAGAGATCAGGATATTAGAAATGTCATGGCCAAATGAGGGTACCTTAGGGATCAATTTAATAAAAGGATAGTCCAATATTTATTTTATATATGTGAAGGTAATTAATTCCCTAGGATTATTAGATGAATGAAAAACAAAGATCACCACTCCCCCTCTATTGGGGGAGGGGTTAAGGAAGATGGAATTATCAATAAGCCATGAAACCATAGTAGACAGTTGGAATTTTCACTAGCCATGAAACTGAGGAATATATAGAATATGTTATAATATTATAGATATAAAAAATTCTAATTTATAAGTTTAATATTATAATTAGATTTCATTATAGTTTGAGTAATAAAGATACATTTTTTATAAAAAATTAAGAGTTCAAGGTTGAATTAAAATTTACAACCCATTATTAAATGTTTTTCTTGAAAGTTATGGGTATATAACATGTTAAAATACATAATATACATAAATAAACAATTTTAATAATTCAATAATTAATATCATCAATTTTCCAAGGGAAAAAATCCGTAGAGAGTTTAGGATCTGGTAATTCATCAATATTTTTTTGGGTTTTGATAAATAGAAGTGTGCTTATGTAGGTCCAAGTATTTTCCACAATAATTTTCCCTAAAAATAATTTATGGAGTTATCTTGAGTCATTGGTTCTATTAATCAATAAATAGGATCCTTGAGAATCCATGAATGTCATTTTAATTTTAATCCTTTTTATTATAAGGATTTGTGTGATCAAGTTTAGTATTGAATTTATGGATTGAATGGATCTTAAAGCACCCAAAAATCCTATATAATATCACTTCATCAAATTAAATTCTAGTAATAACAGAAGAATATTATGAAATGGATAGTTATTGACATTATGAAGGGGTGTTAGTATAAGAAGATCTTAGTTCAACTTTGACTAAAAATGTTATTCTATATACTTCTAATGATGATATTAGTCTTAAAATTGTGTCTGAGAAAGTTCGTAGTAATTATTTTGGATATATAATTTTTGGTCACTTCATGTAAAATTATAGGAATGAACTAGTTTTCTCCCTCTTATCTTTTTGTGGTTATAAAATGAATAATTCACAAATAATGAAGGGTATAATTAATTAAGAGGATTAGAATGTTCTTTCAAATAATTTGAATAATCATAAGTATGTTTTGGAGAATGTAAAATAAGATAATGCAATTAAATGATTATGGATTAATCAGGGAGTAATATAGGATATGATTTTTCTTCAAAATGTATGTGTCTGTGTCTGTGTGTGTGTGTGTGGGGGGGGGGGTGATTTACAAAAAAATGAAGAACAAGTATGTATTGATATGTATTTGAATGATCATTGTGAGTGGTTTCCTTGGGTAAAATAGTATATAATGGGATAAATAGTTTATAATATTTATAATGTTCAAGATAATAAATTTAATGGATTTGATATGAAATAGGAAAATAAATTGGATGTTTCTAAAAGGGTTTAAAGGGAATATCATATTGATAGAGGGGGTTATCTAGTATATTATAATATTTAAGTGTAGCTAGGTTAGTCTAGGAAGGATTATATGAAGGGATTTGGAGGGGGACGAATTTTGATAGTAAAAAGGGAAAATAAATAACTTGATTAATATATTGAAAAATAAAATTTTTGGTAGCTAGGATGAAGTAACTGACTATTATATTGTGACTGGTGGGGATTCTCAACAAGGATGTGATGATCAAATCACTCTAAAAAATGTACTTTTGAAGGAAAAGGTTAACCTATAGATGAATTAATGTTTCTCAACTACCCCAACAAGAAAGAAAGATAGAGAAAGTATTATTTTCCTAAGAACACAGTATTTTATACCAATAAACTCCAACTCTTAACCTTCACAAAGTTAAACAAATTATCGATTCGGAAGATACTTTTATTATTATTAAGGTTAATACTATAAAGGTTATTGGAAAGATGAATTAAGAAAGGATATTTTATATTATGAATAGTACGTGATATTTTCTGTTTTATCTTGGTCTCAGGTTAGTTTTGTGGAATACATTGATGATGGTATCCTCTTTTTCTAACTTGTGAAACTGAAGATGGATTTCTTATAACTGCACAATGTCTACCAAAATATTATCTCGAAGTTATTTTTTATATTTTTGTATAGATCTATATTAAATATTATATTTGATAATAACCACTAATATAAACTTTATTTTTTTATTAATTTATTAAATTTTTAGGGGCTTGGTTATCAATCCTTACGCATACCTTTCAAAAAAAGATTAAGACTTTAAATGGAATTCGACTTTTATTTGTATATTTTTATATAAAAGAATATAAAACATTATGGAAATCAAATGAAAATTGTCTTATATGATAATATATTTAAAATATTATGTTAAATTCTTCAAATCAATAATAAATAATTCTTTTATCAATATAAATACGAAAATACCCACCACGTTCTTACACAATGTAAGAAAAGTAAAAAATATTATCATAAATATGTTATCATAACAAAAGTGAGAATAAACAATGATATTAACGGTTTTAGAGGATGATAATGATGAATAATAAATTATTTTCAAATTATTTATTTATTTTTAATATTAAATAATTGGATAATTATCCAAAATGATTACGTAATATAGGTAAAATGCTTCCATAATATAGAAAAAGTAAAAATTAAAGGCATTAAAAATATTTACAGTGACATAAGTTTATATTAATTAGGGAGTTTCATTATATGATTACAGGATATTAATATCTTACCTTTTCCATTTGAGAACCATTTTACACTTTAAAATTATATTCTTTAACCTTAAGGATAAAATATTTATTAAAATTCTAAAAACTCTTATCTACAAATTGAATAATTACCCTCTATACTCATACCATTAATTTTATGGTCAAATTTATATAATTTAAAATCATTATCTTATCTTAAATTTTATATCATTTTATTTCCAACATTTATAAAAATCCATTTCTCAATCCAGAAAATCAATCAAAGAAGATGTCTTAAAGATCGATAATGATGTAATTTACCTTTCTTTTTCAATTTCATAGATAATTTTTATTTAAATTTAGGTAAGGATAAATTATATTTGGTTTTATTATTATCTATAAAAATAAATTTTAATTATTAAATTTTTATTATTAAATTATTAAATAAACAAATAATAAGACTATTCTACATAACCTTTAATTTTATTTCATTTTCCCTTCTATTTTTCTTTTATTTATTTTAATTTAATTTTCTTTTATTTATTTTTATATTAATTTTTATCAACTTATGGAATTAATGTATGAGGTATTAATATTATTTTAGCTTAATGATAAAACCAAAAAGTATTGAAATTATTTAACTTTATAGAAATATAACTATAAAACCATATATAATTTTTGGTCAATTAAATTTCATATTTGTAATTTAAATGAATTATTTAATATTTTTTTTATTACCTTAATTCAAATGGGTAGTAAATCACTCACCATAGTACATTATCTCATATATGTATGTAAATTTTCATCTTATCTTATCATCATCACTGATAATTAGACATATAATTAAATAATTTTTTAACTTTATAAACATAAAATTTATAAAATTCCTCATTTAATTAGTAAAAAATAAATCAGCAATGTAATTTCAATAATAAGTAAAAAATATCTAGAATATAGATTCTATAACTTCTTAAAAAGAATTTCATATGTTTTTTTGAACTCTTAAGTGGGGATTCGACCTAATTTAATATGGTATGTAATTCTACACTACCACAACTATCAAAATTCAAAATTCACAAATTACATGAATTTGGAACAAAAGGTTTATAGAAAAATATGATATTAAATTAATTAAAATAAATTTATTTAATAATAGAATATACTTATTTTTAAGTTATAATAATATATAACACATTTTAATTTATTTTTAGATAATAAAAGTAACATGAATGTGTCTTGGAAGGAAGATATTGGGTTTCCCTTAATTCATTCATTTATTTATTTTCAATATATTGATCTTAACTATCTCTTTTTTTATAAGAATATTATTTCTCATATTATTATTAACCTTTATTCCTATAAATTATTTGATTCTCTTTCATTTTCCCTTAAATAGGTAATTGTTTATCACATTCTATTTAATTCATGATATTTTCTTGGGTTAACATTGATGCTTATGATTATGTATTGAAATGAAAGCTCATATGTGTTTTAAATTTATATTGAAGTTATATATGATTTTAATTTGTTGTCAATATTGATTGAGAATCATTTTAGGTTACTGAGTTATTGATTAAAGCTATGCATAATGTTTTTTAAATTCTTTGAATTGTTCTTGAGATGATTTAATGTGATGACGTGGCTATATTGAGAGAATATTGAATTTTTCGTGGATATGGGTTTTATAAAATTAATTTTATATAAGAATCAATATTTATGTCATAAGGATGTTTTTATAGAACCATAAGAATTAGTTGATACTATGTATGTTTTATTTTGAAGAAAATTTATTCCATATAAGGATGAATCTATTCTATGTAACCATAAATAATTTCTATTTAATAATAATTTCACATATGGATGATTCTCATGAGAAGAATTTGAGTTTCAACATAACTATCATTTGATTAGGATCTATGTATATTAATCTTTTCATTGCAAGGATAAATCATATGTAAGGACCTCTTCCATATGGATGAATAAACCATAAGTTTATTTTATTCCAATGTGTATATGTGATCTCTAAACACCATAAGTAAGATATTTATAAACATCATCTACTCTTATATAAACATAAATATGAATGAATAATTATCAATACACAGGTAGAAGAATTAATACCAAATTAATTTTTTGAGGTGTTAATAAACTAAAAATTCTATTGTTCAAGAATGTGCATTTTTTAAAGAAAATAAACTTAAGTATTTTGAAGATAATATTAAAATGTTAAAACATAAAATTTAAAATTTGACTCAAGATAACTCATGTGAGTATTAAAAAAGGATGATATCTATACATATATATATTTTATGTTTCAAGTTATCGGTATCTTAAAATTGATGAGAGTATCAAATATATGTTTGTTTCGGAAGAATATATAGGCATTCTTTCTAGAATTTCATTATAATTTTTTTAAGGTTAAAATAATCACCTGCAATCAAACATGTAGCGATTTTAGTTGATTTATTGAGTATGTATGTTTAAAATATTTATTTTTTGAATATTTTTTATTAAATTAGTTCTTCATGATATGATTTTACAGAGGTAGATGAGTCCGAAGTTGTTTGAGTAAGATGAAGAAGATGAGTAGTCATGGAATTCAAAAAAATCAATTGTTTGTTAATTATTTATGATATTACACCTATAGAGTTTTCTGAAAAGATTTTTTATTTTTAGTTATTTTGAAAGGTAGAAAATAAGGGTAGTTGATGTATTCTACTCGATACTTCTAGTTAATAAAAAAATTAGAAAAAATTATAAGATAGATGGGAATGTTTGTGAACATAACCAAACAAGGAAATTTGATGGATTATGGTGTATGATTATGTTGAGAGATGTTTTAAGAGTGTTGTGCTGGAAATTATATTCCATGAATTATTTTAAATATTGTATTTTTGTGTTTCCTGAATATGGGGAGTAGTCTTAGAGAGAGGTTTTATGACTTATATTGATTTGTTTATCAAAATATTTAAGGAATAATATATCCTGGTCCCTAAAGATCAAAAGTGATCATCCATATTTTTTTTGAGAATGAGTATTAGTAAATTAGATATGAGGTTGTTAATCGAGAATAATATCAACATTAAATTATGAATGAATTGAGAATATTATTTTTTAATATCTTAAAGGATCATGGAAGAAGATAAAAATATTCTATTTATAAATTAATTTATGAATTAAAAATATATTTCTCAGTCTTTCTTCAATATCTCTCTATTAGTAGTGTAAAACTACTCATTCTATAGGGACTTTGTAAATTCATAGTGTGATTCAATAATAATAATATATTATTATAAATAGTTATGCTTATGGTGAAGAATTCATGTTAAGGGATACTAACTATCCATGACACAGACTAGGTTTTCCATGAATGGGATAAACCATATAAAAATCCTTTTGATAATTTTTATTTTATTTTTTATATGTACAAGTGAGGTTGAGAATTTATATTTGAGTGTATAAAACTTCATCAGGTCACAATGGTTTATTTAAGTTGAGATAACTTTTAGAAACTAGTCTCCAAGGATTCATCCCCCCTTTTCAGTGGAGTAAAAACATCATTAAAAATGTAACTGGTATCATATAATGGTTTCCTCACTTTAATCCATTTATATGATTTTGATAAACAATATGAATTCTATTAATAGTATGTATGTTCCAACAATTTATGATAGGAACTATAATAATTATAACAACATGATTTTTCAATATTTTTTATCCTTTATATAGGAGGTTATTGATGATATAGTTTTTGGTTTTACACCCATTGAGGGGAATGATATAATTCTCATTTCAAGAAAAATAAACATGGAGGTTGATGTTATGGAAAAATTCTATTCTAATTTCGTCATTAGAAAAATTTAGTACAAATGTTATAAGAATTCATTAAGACAAATAAATCCAGGAAAAGATGGAAAACAACTAGGAAGGAAATATAGAAGTCAAGGAGGATAAATTGTAGACTTGTAGATACCAGTTTGAAGTCATCTAGTTGATTGAGGAAAGAAACATTAATGACTACTTTACTATATTGAATGAAATTATTATTAATCTTTAGCGACACATATTTTGGCCCTGTCATACTTTGGATTATTTCTAAGAATGATTCCAGAGCTAGGAGAGAAGACGGCGTGCAATTCCGAGGCCCGGTGTGCCCAGAATTAATTTTATAAAAATATTAAGTATTTTTATACTATGGACGTGGAGGAGGTGTGATATCTCCTAAACGGTATCTCAGAACAGGATTCGGAGGGAACAGTTGCATCCGGAATGTGCTGTTTACCCTGGTTGAGGTGTAAACCTCGCGGGCGTGGGCCTGCGGTGAGAAACGCCACCAAGGGTGTTTTCGTAAATAAATGGAAAAGTTAGTGTACGAGCGTCGGCTAGATTAAATTCTGAAAGGAGTCTTGGATGGAAAATCTGAGTCCTCTATTGCATTTAGAACGATGTGTTTACCCTAGGGGTGACTATACCTTTGTTTACATTGGGTGTCGGGTCCGAGGTGGGTTTGGTGCTGGCGGGCGACAGTTTTTTTTCTAAATAGAAATAAATATCAGCACCCCACCTTCCTCATTCCTCTTAGTTTTCTTCACCGTTCTTCGACGCCGATCTGCCAAATCGAGAAAACGAAGCGCCCATGAGCTCGGATTTAGACGGCGGACGTTCTGAGAGCGAGTAGCAAAAGCTCTGGAGCACAGATCTAAGGCAGAACGTCGGCGTTTCGCCCGCGAGGTAGGTAGATTTGAGTTTTAACCCCCTGATCCCATTTTTACTGCGTTTTCCTGCAAATCGAAGCCATAGTAATGTAGATAGGGTCCCGAGGGTCATGCAGCCGCCTCCAGATCGCAAAACGGACCACCGAGGAGCTCCCGGCGGTCCGAGGAAGGTCCGCCGGCACGGCACCGGCGGCGGCGGCGGCGGCCGGTCTAGGCCGGCCGGACCGCTAGGTTCAGGCCGGTCCGACTACTTTTTGTCATACGGGGGTCTTTAAACCCCCATTCCTTGCAATCCGGGAGTCAGATTCGTGTGCCGTTTGTGGCGACGTGACCTTGGTGACGAGGTAAACCCTCCAGTGTGGGTTCGAGGGTTTAATGGTTCAGGATTTTGGCCCGAGAGTTAGAAACTTCATAGAAAATAAAAATATTTTACTATTTTACGACTTCAGGCCATTGTAACTTCTACCCGGAGTGTCCGAATGATGTACTGTCAGTTACATTGAGACCCTGATGGTACAAAGGACTTGTTGAGCTGGTTTCCAGGTGTTGGGACCAAGTTTGGGGTATGGGCCCCATGGGGCCGGGTTTTGGCGTTTGCGGAGAAATGCAGCTTTCGCACCAGGAGTCTGATTCTGACGGATGAATAGTCGATCCTGTGTGCCTTTCCGAGAGGATCGCAACGGTGTGATCCGTTCATTGAGTTTTGGAATCGAGGCGTGGGCCCCACCCAAGCTGGCTTCAGTGAATAGTACCTTTTCACCGGGTGTCCATTTCGGACGAGCGAGTAGTCGATTCCGCTTGTTTTTCTAAGGGGATCGCCCTAGTATGATCCGTTCGATGTGTTTCCAGATCATTGTGTGGGCCCCACACAAGCCAGCTATGTTGAATACTACCTTTTTCACTGGTGCTTTGTTTCAGGCGAGTAAACAGCCTATCCTAAGTGTTTTTCCACGTGGAATGTGATGGTGGCCTCAGTCTCGGCCTTGGAAATGCGCGGTGTGGCATTGTGGTGGGTCACTTGGGTTAGCAACGTTTGGACCAGCAGTGGTTGAGGGTACTCCCTTGGTTCGTTCCTACGAGGGTTTGCATGGCATCACAACCCTAGTTTAGGGTTGGGATCCTCTCGATGGTATGTTTAATCTGTTAGAGTTGTGGTATCCCTCTAGTGGGCCGGAGTGGGATCCTCTAGCATCGCTACCCTAGACCGGGTTCTTGGTATCGTTGTGACCGTTTATCCACGGGCGGCGATCCCCTATCTAGCTGGTTAAACCCGTAGGGTTGTGGCATCAACAAGATTATGATCCCCTATGCGGTGGGCCGTACTCAGTAGCGTTGTGACATCGTCGGTTATATGATCCCCTACTCAGCATGAGGTGTATAGTAGGGTTGCTGTATCATTGGATATGAGATACCCTACTCAGCGCGTGGTTTCGGTAGGGTTGCGGCATCGTCAGTTCGATCCCCTACAACGGGAGTTATACCAGATAGGGTTCTGGTATCATCATGGACACCTTTATATGGGCGATGATCCACTATCTGAGTGATGTGCTTCTTATCGAGCGCCAGATCAGGTTATGGTATCCCCCAGCGGATCCTGGGTGTGATCCCCTATCTGTAAGAACTACGTATTCCAGACCGGGTCATGGTATCCCCCAGTGGACCCTCAGAGTGATCCCCTATCTATGAGCTTCATATTCCAGAGTGGGTTCTGGTATCCCCTAGCGGACCCTAGGAGCGATCCCCTATCCTAGGAGTTTGGTGGTTATGTTGTTTTAGTGAGGTTTCCTCAGTGATGCTATCCGACGAGCGTGATCTCTTAGGTGATCGTTTGAGAGGTTTGTGAGGGTCCCGATGGAGTGTATCTCTCGGATGAGTGTCATCTGGGATGACAATGATCGTGGAGTGTGCTCTCCTGGTTGTGGATAGTTTTTGGTGATGAGGTCGTACCTCAGGTGGCTTGTTGCGTGAGTTGAGTATATCTGGATTGTTCATGGTGTATGTATGGGCATACACCTGAGCTGAGCTGACTAGTTGTGTTTATCCAAGGATCGTCATGAGATGGAGTTTTTCTCTCGTTTTTGTTCCCTATGGTTGGGGTGAGCGGACTGTTTCCTTTCAGTTTCTCTCTTCTTTTTTTTGGGTTTTTGGGGTTCCTACTGAGTATGTTTATACTCACCCCTACACGGGATTCCCCCCCACAAGTTTGTGTCTTGTAAAGAACACAAGCCTTTCGATGTAGTCCCAGAAGGTCCCGGAGCATGTAGAGTTGAGTGAGCGAGACTGACCGGGGTGTTTACCGGTGCAGTGCCAAGGGAGATTTCCGGTGGGTGTTTATGGCAGCGTTCCCCTTCTTCAGAGAAGGTTGGACGCACTTTTGTAGTTTTCTTTAGGTGGGACCTGTTTTGCCCTTTTGTACTTCTGTTGTACTCTGGTTGTGGGATAGATGTATGCATTCATTTACTTTTTAGTTTTCTATATCTCTGCACTGTTTCATGGAGGTGTTTTCGGGTGCGTGTGTACAGGTACCTTAGGCTAATGCCTCCCATGTGTTTGATAGCCTACTCAGTGTTGGACGCCAGCCCCTGTCCTATTGAAGGCGGGCTTGGGGAGTTGCGGCTCGAGCCCCGTTGGGTCGGGTTGTGACAGATTAGTATCAGAGGAGGTTCCACCTTTGGGATCTTAGAGTGTATCTGGTCTAGCTGTGAGTATGGTTTGGGTTGCATAGTGGCAGTGTTAGGGTGTTTCGAGCTCGGTTTTCATGCCATAGACTCCATTATTGGTGTGGCGACTGACATAACCATACACCAGGACTCTGATAACCTGCCTTTCAACTCGGGACATTCATACACTAGTTGTAGGGACATAATGTTACATGCATCATATAGGACTGGGTTTTTGGGTTTTTCCTTGACCTTCTTGAGTCAGCTCTCCAGATATACTCTTTGACTGTGGTGCATCTTAAATGTATTTCAGGATGCCTCCATGATGATAGCCAGTGAGGGTTCCACAGTAGGATTGTGGTGACGATCTGCCCCGTATAGAGGTTGTGGACCAGGGCGTAGGTTCTGAGATTGCACCTCCAGGTGGTCTTCCAGTTGAGCCACCACCTGTCGAGCAGCTGGTTGTGCCGGTAGTGCAGGATGAGGTTGGGCGCAGCTTGAGTGCGCTGCACGAGTTCCAGAGGCAGCGACCTTTGAGGTTTAGGGGTGATCCAGATCCCCAGGCAGCTGATGACTGGCTTGAAGCAATGACCTGAGTTTTTCTCCTAATGAGGACACCTCCAGATCAGATGATGGTCCTAGCGGTGAGCCTTCTGCATGGTTCTGTTGAGCAATGGTGGAGTTTGGTGATGAAGTCCCATGACGAGGAGATGCTCACGTGGGTAGAGTTTGAGCAACTCTTCAGGGAGGAGTTATATCCGGTGACACTGAGGTCAGTGCGGATCCAGGAGCTTCTTCAGCTTCGACAGGAGGGCATGACCATGTCAGAGTAATCAGCGAGGTTTACAGACCCGTCACACTACTCCCTGGATATGGTTCGAGAACCATTCTTTAGGGCTCGGACCTTCGATCATGGCTTACGCAGGGACATCCGAGTAGGTGTGGTTTCCTTGTGCCTTCCCACCTATGCTGGATTGCTGGATCGAGCATTGGTGGTGGAGATCTTTCTGGCTAAGCATATTCCCCCTGTTAGTGATGGCCACATGAGAGATGAGACTTTGTTAGTTGGATCGACATCTAGTAGCCAATGATAGAATCAGGGGCCTGGTCATGGCCGATGATTTAGAAGGTGACCCCAGTATGGAGGATCTGAGGCTTAGGGCCCACAGGGCTCACATGCCAGTTTTGGTCAGCCACAGGAGAGACGGTGTTATGCTTGCGACGGTCGGGGACATTTTGTTAGAGATTGTCCGACTCGTCGTGCTGCTGAGAGGGATCCGGTCGATGGACCGCCTTTATAGAGGCAACGTCTCGATCAAGGAGGTCCGCAGAGCGGCAGACGTGGCGATGGTGATGGTGCAGCAGGAGGAGGAGGTTGGCGGTATCTGTTACCACCACCCCCACCCCCAGGAGGTCCACGTCATGCTCAGGGCGCTGGGGGATGTGGGTGAGGCCAGCTGCTTTCCCTAAGGGCTGTTGACCTAGAGGCTCCGCGGATTGATAGAGGTAGGCCTTGTGTATTTTCTAATTTCTGTAGTAGTTTGGTAGACACTCTTTAGTGGTACTCTTTCATTTCTGTTTCTTTATTGAGTTTAGTTTAGGGCATTGGTAAGACCCTATGTGGGTGTTGTTTGGTGTGCTTCAAATGCGTGAGGAAGAGGGATCCTTCCCCCACCGAGATTCCTTTTTGTATTGTGATTAAAACCATGCGGGCGAGTCAGTGCCTCCCAAAGAAGATAGTGTTGAGGTGTTGTTGAGGAGTCCCTCTAACTTATGTGTCCGAGCATAGGTGTTTTTTGGAAAACTCGCTGGTGTGTGAGACCTAGTTGAGAGTCCAATCGCTTTCCTGATGCTTTTGGCTTTTTGGGGAAGAAAAGTTCTTAGGGGGGAGGATGTAGTGACTCAGATTTTGGCCCTATCATACTTTGGATTATTTCTATGAATGATTCCAGAGTTAGGCGAGAAGGCAGTGTGTGATTTCGAGGCCCGGTGTGCCCGAAATTAATTTTATAAAAATATTAAGTATTTTTATACTATGCACGTGGCGGGGGTGTGATATCTCTTAAACTCTAGCTCAAAACAGGATTCTGAGGGGCGGTTGCCTTTGGAACGTGCCGTTTACCCTGGGTGAGGTGTAAACTTCACAGGCGCGGGCCTGCGGTGAGAAACGCCACCAGGGGCATTTTCGTAAATAAATGGAAAAGTTAGTGTACGAGCGTCGGCTCAAATAACTTCTGAACGAAGTCTTGGATGAAAAATCTGAGTTCTCTGTAGCGTTCAGAACGGCGCATTTACTCTAGGGGTGACCTTACCTTTGTTTACATTGGGCGTCGGGTCCGAGGCGGGTTTGGCGCGGGTGGGCGACAGTTTTTTTCTAAACAGAAATAAATATCAGCACCCCCCTTCCTCATTCCTCTCGGCGTTCTTCACCATTCTTCGCCGCCGATCCACCAAATCGAGCAAACGAAGCACCCACAAGCTCGAATTTCGATGGCGGATGTTCCGGGAGTGAGCAGCGGAAGCTCTGGAGTGTGGATCTAAGGCAGAACGTCGGCGTTTCACCCGCGAGGTAGGAAGATTTGAGTTTTAACCCCCGATCCCATTTTTGCTGTGTTTTCCTGCAAATCGAAGCCGTAATAGTGTAAATCAGGTCTCGAGGGTCGTGTAGACGCCTCCAGATCGCAAAAAGGACCACCGGGGAGCTCCCGGCGGTCCGCGGAAGGTCCGCCGGCACGACGGACCGCAGCGGAGGGCCGCCGGCCAAGGCGTTCCGGTGGTGGCAGCCGGTCCGGTCCGACCACTTTTTATCATACATGGGTCTTTAAACTCCCGTTCCTTGCAATAGGATAGTACGATTCGCGTACTGTTTATGGCGACGCGACCCTGGCGATGAGGTGAACCCTCCGGTGTGGGTTTGAGGGTTTAATGGTTCGGGATTGTGGCCCAGGAGTTAGAAACTTCATAGAAAATAATAATATTTTATTATTTTACGGCTTCAGGCCGTTGTAACTTCTACCCGGAGCGTCCGAATGGCGTGATGTCAATGGCGTTGAGACCCTGATGGTACAACAGACTTTTTGAGCTGGTTTCCCAGTGTTGGGACCGAGTTTGGGGTGTGGGCCCCACGAGGCCGGGTTTTGGCGTTTGCAGAGAAATGCAATTTTCGCACCAGGAGTCCGATTCTGAAAGATGAATAGTCGATCATGTGTGACTCTCCAAGAGGATCGAAATGGTGCGATCCATTCGTTGAGTTTCAGAATCGAGGCGTGGGCCCCACCCGAGCTGGCTTTGGTGAATAGTACCTTTTTCACCGGGGGTCCGTTTCGGCCGAGTGAGTAGTCGATTCTGCTTGTTTTTTCAAGGGATCGCCGTGTTATGATCCGCTCGATGGGTTTCGGGATCGTTGTGTGGGCCCCGCACGAGCTAGCTACGTTGAATAGTGCCTTTTTCACCGGTGCTCCGTTTCAGGCGAGTAAACAACCTATCCTGCATGTATTTCCATGTGGAACGTGATGGTGTCCTCGGTATCAGCCTTGGAGATGCGCGGTGTGGGGTTGTGGCAGGTCTCTCTAGTTAGCGACGTTTGGACTAGTAGTGGTTGAGGGTACTTCCTTGGTTCGTTCCTATGATGGTTTGCGTGGCATAACAACCCTAGTTTAGGCTTGTGATCCTCTCGATGGGATGTTTAATCTGTTATAGTTGTGGTATCTCTCCAGTGGGCCGGAGTGGGATCCTCTAGCATCGCTACCCTAGATCGGGTTCTTCGTATCGCTGTGACCATTTATCCATGGGCGGTGATCCCCCATCTAGCTGGTTAAACCCTTAGGGTTGTGGAATCATTGGGATTATGATCCCTTATGCGGTGGGCCGTACTTTGTAGGTTTGTGGCATCGTCGGGTATACAATCCCCTACTTAGCATGAGGTGTATAGTAGGGTTGCGGTTTTGTTGGTTATGAGATCCCCTATTCAGCGCGTGGTTTCGGTAGGGTTGCGGCATTGTCGGTTCGATCCCCTACAACGCGAGTTATACTAGATAGGGTTATGGTATCATCATGGCCACCTTTATATGGGAGATGATCCTCTATTTGAGTGATGTGCTTCTGTCGAGTGCCAGATCGGGTTGTGGTATCCCCCAGTGGATCCTGGGTGTGATCACCTATCTGTGAGAACTACGTATTCCAGATCGAGTCGTGGTATCCTCCAGCGGACCCTGGGAGTGATCCCCTATCTGTGAGCTTCATATTCCGGAGTGGGTTCTGGTATCCCCCAGCGGACCCTAGGAGAGATCCCCTATCCGAGGAGTTTGGTGGTTATGTTGTTTCAGTGAGGTTTCCTCAGTGATGATATCCGACGAGCGTGATCTCTCAGGTGAGAATCTGAGAGGTTTGTGAGGGACCCATTGGAGTGTATCTCTCGGATGAGTGTCATCTGGGATGACAATGATCGTGGAGGGTTCTCTCCTGGTTTGGATAGTTTTTGGTGATGAGGTCGTACCTCAGGTGGCTTGTTGCGTGAGCTGAGTATATCTGGATTGTTCATGGTGTATGTATGGTCATACACCTAAGCTGAGTTGACTAGTTGTGTTTAGACGAGGATGGTCATGAGATGGAGTTTCTCTCTCATTTGGGTTCCCTTTGGCTGGGATGAGTGGACTATTTCCTTTCAGTTTCTCTCTTTTGTTTTTGGTTTTTGGGGTGGCTACCGATTATGTTTATACTCACCCCTACATGGGATTTCCCAACACATGTTTGTGTCTTGTGTAGACCACAAGCCTTTCGACAGAGTCCCAGGAGGACCCAAAGAAGGCGGAGCTGAGTGAGTGAGACTGACCGGGGTGTTTACTGGTGTGGTGCCGAGGGAGCCTTCCGGTGGGTGTTTGTGGCAGCGTTCCCCTTTTTCAGAGCAGGTTGGACGCGCTTTTGTAGTTTTCTTTTGGTGGGCCCTATTTTTCCCTTTTGTACTTATGTTGTACTCTTGTTGTGGGATAGTTTTATGCATGCATTTACATTTCAGTTTTCTATATCTCTGCACTGTTTCATGGAGGTGTTTGTGGGTTCATGTGTACAGGTACCTTAGGCTAATGCCTCCCATGTGTGTGATAGCCTACATGGTGTTGGATGCCAGCCCCTGGCCTATTGGAGGCAGGATTTGGGAGTCGCGGCTCGAGCCCCATTGGGTCGGGTCGTGACATAATATTTAAGGGTCTATTGAATATATATATGTCACTATAATTATTAAGAATTTAATGATATTCTTTTAATATGTTTGGTCATAAAGTATAAAGTCTTGAAAACCAAGTAGATCCTTCCCTTGATGACTGGAAAAATATTTTCCTTACCTAGGAAATTAAAAAAATCAAATTTTTTTAGAAAATTTCAAAGATGAAATGGAATATGATGTCATGAGGAAAATATTAATCCAATAATATTATGATGTTGCAAAGACAAGTTAATTTGATTATGAAGAATATGATAAAGACTATAAAATAATCATTTCTCTTATATCAAATAAGTTTAATAAGGGTAAGAGTAAGAGAGAGAGAGAGAGTAAATAAAATTCCCACTTGGATGTTATTGATTCAGTTGAATTGGAAATTTTTTTATAAATTGTACAATGAATAAGGGATAATATATTGAATCTAAAAATGAATGGATGCCTCAAATAAAACGTTGGTTAAAATAGCAAATAAAAAATTCAATACTGTCATAATGAAGAATATATTTCCTAAAATAAAGAGAGGGAATTAAATGAGAAAAGAATAAAAAGATTTTAATTTATCCAAAAGTGAATATGAAAGTGTATTTATTGATAAATTTACTAATTTCATGACTTATTTTTAAACATGGTTTGGCACTTCAAGTAGTGATGAATAAGATTCAGAACCAACTCATCTATAAGACCTAATAAAACATGATATTGAATCTCAGATTCAGTAGAGTATCATGTTCAAGAAACAAAACAAAAATATATTGAAATCACACAATTACATGATTGATGAGAATATTAAATCTTTCAACAAAGATTCATTCTATACTAATGAAATCAAGAATTTTTAGTTGAAAGTTTCTGAATAAGGAAAATGATGAAGGATCTTGAAGACAATCTTTCTTTGAAATAATAAGACCTATATAATATATAATCTAAGTATCTTATTGATTATAATGAGATGAATAATATAAAACAAGGCTTCATAAAATGTGTTAATATCAAGGGTGAATCCTCTAAATTTCCCGATGAGACTTTCATAAGTAATTAGGTTAAATATATTTATGATAATATTTCTTATAATTTTTTTTCATAAGAGTAAATGTTCAGTCTCTAAATCTATTAATGTTTGGACCAAGTAAAATTGGGATTAATATTATAGAGTATAAGTAAAATTAAAGAGGTACTCAGGATGTTTTTTTGTCTCCCTATCAGAATAAAATCCAGACTTGTATCGTAAAGAAAAAACCAAAATCATGATAACATTTTAGGGAGAATTATTATGATCCTATTGGATTAAGATTCTAAGTATATTTACGGTGCTATGGAGTGTCTAGGAATAAATACTACACATGTTGGTATAATATGTCACTCTTTTGAAAGATGCATGAATCTAGGGGAAGTATTTTAAAAATAGTTGAAATCAGATTCTAAAGGAAGGTATGTTCTGAAGATAAATGTTTCCTATTTTCCTACTTAGAATAGATTTGAGTGACTTGAAAATGTTTTTAGTAGGTGTTAGTAGTGAAGTCATAGTGTACTAAAGTGTATGACATGCTTACAAGTATAGTATTCCTATAATTAAAAATTAAAGGGTATTCAGATACCCATGGAAGAAAAAGCCTATCTATTTGAAGTTTTATTTAAGGCTATTAGAATAAAATATTCATGGGTTTATGATAGTGGGTGATCTCCAATATGATAAGTGATCTCAATATTCTAAAAAATATAGAGATAATGAAGGTGGTTTAGTCACTTTTGATAATTATTGTTCCCTAAAAATCAAGGGGATTATATCAATTCAAATTGAAGAAAAAAAATGTAAAATTGATTGATTTTTTGTATGTAGAATGGTTGAAGCATAATATTTTTAGTGTTAGTCATATCTATGATGTTGATATAGATGTTATATTCAAGGAATCAGGTTTCATTAAAATTTAAAAGGTTGGAAATATTATATCTCAATGAAAAAGAAGAAATGTATTTTTTTAAATCAACAACCCTACCAATTTTTGTTTTTTTGGGTAAAAAGAATGAGATTATTATATGCCCTAATTTTTTTGTTAATATTTTCCAAATAATCATAAGAAAAATTTATAAGTATGTGGTTGTAATATATATTTCAAAATATGAAAAGTGAAAGTGATAATATTTTTGTAAAATTTCAAAGACAAAGATAGCTAAAAAATATTACAAAAGGTATAAATGTTTTATACTTAACCACCAGAACATATTCAAACTAATTTCTATGGACCCATGAAGCAATGTTCAATAATATTTGATTTATAATTCATCACATTAAATGAATTCTTCAATAAAATAATCATGGGGATGTTAATCAATCCAAATTCATAAGCTATTGATATGTTCAATGTTTTCTAGATATAAGCTAAAAAAGTATTGGGAATATACATTAATAATTTTTATTTGATAATGTAAAATAATATCCACATGATTTAATTTAAGTTTATCTTTATATACATGTAATCAAGAATCAATTAAAAAGAACCATATACACCCCCAAAAATGGTGTTACTTAGTGAAAGAATAAAATCATTATTGAAATGGGTAAGATAAAACTACCTAAAAAACAAAATCTCAAATTATTTTTGATGAGATGTTGTTTATACTGCTATCAAAATCCAAAAAAGATGTTTTTTGATACCTAAGACACATTTTAATCTTTATTAGATATGTTATAATAATAATAATCTGATTCTAAATTACATAAATTTTTTTGATAGTCCATGATTTATAAAGATCAAATACAAAAAGACTAGAAAGATTGAACATAAAGAATATAAATGGGTATTAATGGGTTACTTATCTAATGGTAGTGGAAATAGGTGATGGAAAAAGAGGATTCACCAGTTAATTGTCTCTTATAATGTTACAATTATTAAAAATTATTTTATATCAATTAATATACATTTTATCATAATTTGAATTTTATAGAGAAAACAACATGTAGATTTCCAACCAACAGGTTAAAAATGTTTCTAAAATTGAATTAAATAACGTTGATGTTGATTTTAAACATAATAGTGATGAATATAAGGCTATTTAAAGTGATTAAAATAGTTTTATAGGTGTAAAATTAATGTTTAAATAAAATATATCATTGTAAAATAAAAGGTACCATTTCAGAAGTCTGAGAATTGAAAATCAAAAAAAATCATATATCATATGTTAAACAATGAACTATGGATGAAGCTATAGATAATGAAGAGTGGATAAAATAAACATATTATTATTTTAATAAAATTGAAATAAAATCCACTTAATATATTTTACCATGGTGAAAAGAAATAATTTTTATTAACACCATGTGTATGTTTAGAAATAATTTATTGAGAAGGGTGATGTTATATGAAATTAAGAAATTCTAGTCTATAAGGGATATTCTCAATTTAAATTTATAGATTTTTAAAAAACCATTTCCTTGGTAGGAAGGTTGGAAATAAAAATCTTTTTTTTGGTTGCAACTTCAACTAATAATTTTAATTTTTATCAAATGGATGTAAAATAAACCTTTCTGAATGAAGAACTTAAAGAAGAATTGATTCTGGAGCCACAAGAGTGTTTCCTCTTGAATTTGGATAGAATAATAGAGTATAAACTCAAAAAGGATTATTATGTCTTGAAAAAGTCACTAAAATCATAATATTTAAAAATTTCTGTCTTCCTAATAAAAATGATGTTTTCAAAAGGGAATTTTGATAACAATCTATAATAAAAGGAGATTCCCTTATATACATTGATTATCATAGTGGATGCTAATGATATAATTTTTACTAGTGGAAATGTGTGTCTTAGTGAATAGTTTACTAGTCACATGAAAAAATTAGTTTTAGGTGTATTTTATAGAAGGATTGACATGATTTCTGGTATTATTGGTTGAGAAAAAATTTGATTACATATGTTTTATCACCAAAAAAATTTACAAGTTAGTAATTGAAATTTTTTAGTGGAAGAGTCAAGATATGTTTTAAATATTATTTTAGTTAGAACAAAACTCTATAAAGATAAAAATTAAAACAATTTTTATTCAAAAGAATTTAGAAGTGTCTTTAGAGTCTAGTTGTATTTAACAGATTCAAGACCTGACATAGCCTATATAGTGACACTTTATGCTAGATTTATGAGTGACCTAAGGGAGTCACATATGATTATATAAAAATTATTCTTGATAAATGGGATGGGAATAATAAACTATGGGATGTTATATAGATGTATTATAGTTTTGAACTTACTTGGATTCACTAATGCATATTTGGAAGGTGATTGTAGAGATCAAATATCCCCTTTAGGTTAGAATTTCTACATTAAGTTGGTACAATAAGAAGAAAAATTTAGTGACACTCAGAACACTTGAAGTAGAGTACATGAATACCACTTATGAATGCACATAGGTGTTATGGATGAAGTTATTGTCATCATATTTGAGAGTTAAGACAAAGAAGTCATTAAAGAAACTATTTTACAATTAGATTGTAATAAATCTATCAAAGAACCCTATAACACATTAAAGATAAAAACACATAAAAATTAGGTATAATATAATTATAGAGATATTGTCCAATAGAGATATAAATATGAAATACATTTCTACCCTAAAATAGATTACATATATCTTTACAAAACCTATTCCAAAAGGGAGGCTCTCTAAATAGATTCTAAAACTTCATGATCATCCCTCCACTCTAACTTGAATAAGTGTAACAAAATACCACACTAGGATTTGTATTATGTTGAAAAAGGGGTATAAATTAGTGTGTTAAACCTATATCAAAGGGGAACAGAATCCATGAAATATGGGGGAGTGTACACTATCTATTAATCTAATGTTGCGTTTATTACTATTTGGGGTGGAATTAGTATGTAAGAAAAATATGTGGGAATTTAGGAGGAGTTCATCTAAGTCACTTGTTGAAAATTAATTGACACAACTGGATAAAATTCTCTTAAAAACATTACCTTATCCAGTAGTGTATCATAAGAAATTTTTTATTATATATTGACTATGATTTGATGATTCTCATGACATGTAAAGTGTTATGAAATAGATTTATAATAATTTTGAAGAGTAGAATTTTATTACCAAAAAATCCAAAAGGGATAGATCGAATTGATCTTGGATTTTTTATTAGTTTGAGTTTTTTGTCAATTATGATTTAGAATCATTGAAAGTAGTTGAGGTATTGATTGAATCTATAACGAATATCATTAAGATGATGTGAACTATTATTGTGATTTTTAAGTGATTTTTTGGCTATTTTAAGAGGATCTATAAATCTACATGGAACTTATTTTTAGAAAAGAAATTTTACCTAATAATGATTCTTCATACTATAATGATGATTTATGTGGCACTATAAGGATGAGATGATATTTTTTACATATAATCTTGTGGTAAATTCCTTATGTGTAAGCATGAATATATTTAATATAAGTATTAATCTCTTCTGTGTAAAAATTATTTCCCAAAAGTATGATTTCCATATAGTTCATTTGAGTTTAATTACAAATATCATTTGATGAGGATCTATAAGAATCATTATACTCACTGTATGGATGAAACAAAAATAAGGATGACTGAAACATGGATGAGCAGATAGTAAAGGTCATTCATCCTTATTCATAAAGATGATCTACAGACACAATCATCTATTTTTGTTTAATCATCATGCTATCTACATAAGTATAATTCAATTTGTGTAATAATAAACACTTAAATAATTTTTAAGGTGTATATAGAAAGAAAACTAAAATTTTATACAATATGAATATTCCAAATAAATGAAACTTGATGATTCTAAAACTAATCTTAAAAGGTTAAAACATAATATTTAAAATGTGATTTAGGATGATTCAAGAGATTTTTAAAAAAGTATAATCTATGTACATATTTGTTTAATGTTTTATGCTTTGTATAAATAAAAATAAAGGGATGTATCCTAGTTGAGTTTTTTCTTAAAGAATCTCTATATATTAATTTTTAATGTCATTGTGATGATGTTATGATGTTATAATTTTCAAATAATCACTTCCAATAAATCATGCAGTGATTAAAATTTAGTTTTTGATTATGGAAGTTAAAGCTACTAAGTTTTTGAGTGTTGTTCTTTGAATAATTTATTCATTCCATGAGTCAAATAAGGTATATGAGGTCAAATCCATTTGAGTGAAAGAAGAATATGGATAATAATAGAATTTATAAAATCATTTGTTTGTGAAATATTAATAAGATTTAATTTGTAGTGTTTATACAAACTATTGTTTATTTATAGATCTTTTAGAAGGAATAAAATAAGGTTGGTTGTATAATTTTATTAGTGACATTTAGTTAATAAAAAATAAAGAATATTCCAAGATCAAGGTGTATGTTTTTGTGCCTAAAAAAATAAATAAATTAGATGGATCATGGTGTAATATTCTATTGATAGAAGTTTTGAGGGTGTTAAGTTAAAAATTATTTCCCATAAATTATTTTAATTATGGTATTTCTTTACTGATCTAATATAGAGATAAATATAAGTGATGGGTTTCATGAATTATGTTGATCAATGCATTGAAAATTTTAGAGAAAAGATATCCTGGTGCCTAAGGTTAAAAAGTGATCATCTACATCTATTTGATATCGTGAATTTAGTTAATCATATTTGAAGTTGATAATTAAGAATTATATCATTATATTATTATTCCATAAGTGAGAAATTTATTCTTGAATATATTTATGTCTCATAGAGGAAGATCATGATCTGCTATTGTTGAAGCAACTAGTGAGTTAAAGTGATCTTTCTCATTCTTATTTCAATATTTAGGTGTTAGTAGTGTATAACTACTCGATCCTATGTGAATATATATAAGTATATTATGATGTTATTCTATCATTGGATTCTTGTAAATTATTATGAATATAGTGAATAATATGTGGTTTGGGAGAATAACCAACTATGATAAGGAGTATTTTTCCCTCAAAGGGGCTTAAACTTATAAAAATATTTATACTCATTACTATTTAATTTTATGAATGTAAAGGTGAGTTTGAGAATTAATATTTCAGTAGATAGAACAATAATAGTTCCAAAATATCTATTTATGTTGTAATAAATTTTATAAATTTATCTCCGTTGATTCATCCCCCTTTTTAGTAGAGTAACTCAATCCTATGGAACTTTCTATTTTATACATTATATGATTCTATTAAATTTCATATAATTGTGAGTGATCCTAAAATTATATATCCCTCTAATTAATTAGGTAAAAATTTATTATTTTGAGAAGTAATCTTGGAATTAACGCATTTTGTTATTCTGTTAGTGATTATTATGAGTGATATGAATATGATATTCTAATAATTCTTCATAATTGTTCTATTATCTTTAAAATTGTTTATGATTTTTCATTATGATTTAACATGAATTCTATTTAATTTAGTATTAAAATATAATTAATGACTAAATATAATTTTATGATCATATACAAGTTCAATGTCCCTTCATATATGTTCTTCTTCATGATTTTACTTGTATTTCATTGACAAATGAGTTATTTTTCTTTTACCATTAATTAGATTTATATTCTTATCCCACAGTTTCTATTTATTTTTATAGTGTTTAAGGATGAATAATAATGATAACCAAATCAAAAATAATGTTATAGTGATTATTCATTAAATGAATCAAGTGGATAGAACGTGTTATGTGGAATAAATGTATTCTTATTAGTATTATTAAAGGGTTGTTATATATATATTATTAAGTCATACATTCCTTAATTATCCAAAAAACCAATCTTAATGGTCTTGGGAATGTGGGTGATTGTAATATTTATTATGAAAGTATTAATTACGATATGGTTATGTTTTGGACATCATAGTTTGTATCAAAACAGGGTTCAGAGAATTTTAGAGGTTTGGATGTTGTTGGGTGAGTATAATTTAAAATATTAGGAAACTTCAAAGGTTATAATTTTATTTAGGGAAAATTATGTATAATTCTTAAGTAACTTTTTTGGTATGTTTGTTAAGGTTGATTATGATTATTTGAATTAAATATTAATATATATTGGGAGCATATATGATTTGGGTAAGATAAATTTTACGTTGAATATTCTGGATAGAAAATGTTACGATGATTCTAGTAATTTTAGGGGTTATAAAACTTTTTAGTTAATATATAAGGGAAAACATTCATATTTATTTTATAAATAAATTTTACGTGAAAAAATATTTTGTTGATATTTATTTAAGAATATGTTTTTATTTTATTAATTATTTTAAAATTTTATGATCTTGTAAAAACTTGTTTTTAATATTTCTCCAATTGACAGTTTTAAATTATAGATTACAGAAAATATCAAAAAACCTTATTATCCATCCCATATTATTTAATTGTAACCATTATTGAAAAATATTGTTCAATTGATTTCCTTATATTTTATAATATTCTAATCACTTGAAAAATATTATATGATTTATCAAACTACCCTTCATTTATTTGGAATTTCAATTATTTTTCGATTTTTTAATCAAATTTCAACATATCAAAATTTTCATATCTCTCAATATGGAAGGTTTCATCAATTAAAATACCAATTTATAAAATTTCATGTAAGTAATTTTAAAGAATATGTTGAGGATGGATATCTTTGAGTAGTCTATATGTACACAGTTTTAAACTTTAGTGATATATAAATATTTATAAGGTATTGAATGAAACATGTTTTTAAATTTTTAGAAATTATTTTAACATATTTTTTTATAAAAATAATGATTATTCATAAGTTTTAAACTATTTATTCAAAATACAAGTTTTTTGAAAACTGTATATGTTTTCACCAATTTAGGTCTAATTGTGATAATTAGATTTGGAAATGAAATAAGTTATTTTGAAAATTTTCTAATGTATTGTTTAAATTTGTAGACACAGTATCATAATGGATGATTCATAGATGATAATTAGGTACTTTTTTTATTGTATATAATTACATATATTTTATTATGAAATAAAGATTTTAACAAAAAAAATTGCTTGATTATTCTATGAAGGATGAATTTAATAGGGGGTGAAAATTATTATTATATCAAGGTATCATGGGGTATGAAGTGTATTTGTGGAAATGTTATAAATATATATGAATAGTTTAATAAGTTCAAGTTAATGTATGAATAAAACTATTTTGTTCTAAATGATTAAAATTGTGAGGATGAAATTTATTTTTGTGGGGAGGTAATAACCAAAATTTTAGTTTGTATTATCTTTTCATAATTTTTTTTATAAAAAAAACTATTATATTTAGTATAACATGATTAATAAATAAATTAAATGCTCACTATAAAAAATAACATTACATATGAAGGATGAATACACTTTACAAGGCCAATACAAGTAAAATGGGATTAAAAAGGTAAAAAATGACTACAAGCTTGAAGTATTCATCATAACCATCCCTCATGATAATCGTCCCAAAAAATATAATAATAAAATTAGGAAAACTAATAGAAATATGATTGGTATATTTATGATGATATAAAAACCTTGAATCTAGTAACCTAGATCTGGTGGTTACTTGATTACATTGGTACAAAATAAAAAAGTTCATGTCCCTTAGGATATTACTATTTAGTTGTCTTAGGAAACTATATACATGCATTATTATGACATTACATTTCAAATAATGATGTACTGTATATAATTTTACTGAGAAATTTATTATTTATTTCATTATATACTTGATTTAATTCATAGTTCAATTCTTATTACTATAGAAATAGGAAAAAAAATAAAAGGGTACGCTCACATTCTCTTTAAGGGGAAGTGACAAATTGAATGTATTAGAGAATAATCAAGGCATGAATAATATGGGATAGATTAATAATAATAAATATGATGTATGACTAACATCACGAATAAGGAATATATCCATGGATTAAATAAAAACATAAATAATAACATGAACAACAATAACCTATTTTGTAGTGATATAATGTGTAACAAAATAATTCTTAATCTTACCATTAAGGCCTCATTCTAATAAATCAAACATAAATAGGTAATACATATGCCAAATACCCAGGATAGTTTTTTTCATAAAAAATATCTATGCATCAACGAGATATATAGTTTTAGACCCTACCTATCACTAAATAATTCCAATTCATTAATCATATTATTAGAATAAACAATCAATACAATACATAATCACTATTACTTAACAATAAATAAATATACATATTGCAAAACAGGCATACAGAATGTCAATATTATCCCCACTAAATAAACAGAACAACTTAATCAAAAGACATCCAAAGAAATAATGTGGATGGTATAACTATATAATATCCCTAGTGTAGTATAAATATCTTTAAATTAGGTTGAAATAGGTGAAAAACATATTCAAAGTCATTAAGAAGTTTCTTTGAAAACATGATGAAATATCCTTTTCTTTAGGTAAAATTTAATAATGAATATTCACTGAACAATGTAAATATAATTTTTATTGAAAAATAATGGTAAAATTGAAATAAATATTGATCATAAATAATGATCATGATGATGGAAAAAGTCAGTCATTAAATAAATGTAAAAAACATTATTTTCCAATTTTTGTGAAGAAAGTAAAAAATGAATTTTATGTAAAATGTCTAAAAGATCACATTTAATCATTTGAATAAAATGTTAAATTTATTATAAATTTTCCTTAAGAACTAATTTATGTGTATAAAATCAAATTATTGAATCAAAATAATGAATATGGATATGGAGGAAAATTATTTCTAACAAAAAAGGATAAATAAGATCTGTTTTTCATATAAACATTCTTTAAGATATTTTGAATTACCAAAAGACTAAAATTGTAAAAAATATTTTAAAACCCTCAAATAGACATAGATAAATAAAATTTATGAGTTTTAATATAGAAATATCACATAATTTCACCAATGTATATCAAAACACAGATAATCTCCAATAAAAACAAGATTGTAAAATAAACCCTTACCTCAACCTTTTTCTTAATTGGATGTGATATAACTTTTATATATAATAAATTTAATTTTATTATATAAATATATATATAATAAATATAATTATATTTATATTACTATATATAATTAAATTATAATTTCATTATACCCATTTAGTAAAAATTCTTTTAAAAATCAATATTTTTGTGTAAAATATTCATTTTTACATGCATTATACAATTTGGCAACTCTGGTACTTGAACATTGTTCATGGTTTCATCATATATATTATTTTTATTATGTTTTATAGTATTTTTTTGATACATTTATGGATTAACATTTCATTTCCTGGAACTTATGTTGATAGATTTCATGGAACTCTTAAAAATATCATTTTAGGTGATTAAATTTTTCCTTGACCATTTATTATTAATATTATTAATACAATGAAAATATTGTCTTAAAAATACTTAACCATGCGATAAATATAATATTTATACATTAAATACATTTTCATAAATATCCATGTAAGGCGGGGTTGAAAAATAAGATATATTGTTCATGGAGGTGGTAGTCCGTATATAGTGTGCGTGTCATTTTAATTTTCTAATGGATGGGTGGGAAAGAAGGAAGATAATGATTTATATTTACAGAATCATAATTTTTTCATAGATATAATATTGTTTCATTTAATTAATCTTCCTAACCAATGATATGAGGTGATGATGAAAAATTAAATACGTCATTCTTGGAAGTGACAGTCTGCACGTACACACGAGCGACCTTTTCATTTTCCAACAAAAGGAAAGAAGGTAGATGATAGTTCCTCCATCAATATAATATCATTATAGTTTAAGAATTATAATTATATAATTATTATAGTATGGTTATATTAAATTTCTAAGATGTTTTAGAGGAATTAAACTTGAAAGAACTTGGTTATGATAATTACCTCTTTCTTTGGTATCCACCTTTGGATCACTCATTAATCCTTCTTGGACTGGTCTTTTGGTGAGAACAAGACCAATAGGTAGTGGATAATGGTTTTGGAATGTTATTTCAGAAGTTATTCATAAATATAAATTTCTAAATGTTGTTGTATTAGTGTCGAGAGGATGGGTCATTTATTAAGTCACAGGGGTTGACATTTTTTAAATAATCATAAATTTAAAATATTCTAAATGTATTTTTTATGGGAAAGTGGAACCAAGGAAATTAAATTTAAAATATATGATAGTATAGATCAAAATAGACTTAACCAATCAAATTAAAGGTAATTTTTATTTCATTTTAAACCATATCTTTTAGTTTAACCCCCTTGTTAACCTTTTTAACCCTTACCATGGTGATTGAATTTTACTATGGTAACATAATTTTTTGAGTAAAAATAAAATAAAATTTATTATATAGTTTGAATGATTTCATCCAAATATTAAACCTATTTTATAATATTAAATATCTATATGAGTAAAAAAATAAATTTAATATAAATTCAGAAAACACAAGGAAAAATAGTTTATAAAAAAATCATTTTTAAGAATAAGAATGAATTTAAAAAAAAATAATGGTTAATATTGATTATCAGGACATATATTGGTTTGGTATTAATAAAGTATTATTTATATAACTTTAAAAACAATCCTAAAATGAATTTATTCTTATAAATACTTAATTAAGAAAAAAAATTAAAAATGGTTCTTCCATTAGAATAAAATATCACATAGGTTTCCAAAATAAAAACAACATATATTTATAAATCCAAAAGAATAATTTATTTCACTCCTTGAATACATATTTTATAGATTAAAAAGGTTCAATAAACATTTATTTCATTATTATGTCATGATGATGTTTTAAAAGTTATGATATTTGTAAAAATGGTGTTTTTAACTATTCACCAAAATTGATCCTTTTTAAAAAAATCCCAAAATTTAACCCTAAGATAATTTTTACATGATGAATCAAAAAATGAAATTAATTATATAAAATTAAAACATTAAAATTTATAAATATTACATCTAAACATATTCTTGAATAAAATTATTTTTAATGTATTATAATGATGAGAAAATAAAATGTACATTATATTATAGTTGAAGAATATAATGATTGCCTATTATTATAGAATCTTGAGTATTACAATCCACCCTTTATAATTAATATCATCCTCAAATTTTTTGATATGAGTGAGTTCACAAATAAACGTGGGAAATCCTTTATCAATGCTTCCTCCGATTCCCACACTATTTCCTATATCTTATGATTCCTGCAAAGTACTTTCACCTATTGAGTTACCCAATTCCACAAAATTTACTCTATAGTGTCAAGAATCTAGATATATTATTTATTATAAGATAATTTAGGTTCCAACTCTATTTCCTCAATGGTGATTACATGTATTGATTCTGGCATGTAGTTCCTCAACAATGAAACATGGAATACGTTGTGCACCATAGCGAGGTTGGGTGACATAGACAAGAGGTTGGAAAAAATCCAATTCTATCCAAAATTTCAAAAAAGATGATATACCTAGTACTTTATTTACCCTTATTTATAACCTTACAACTATCTTACATAGAGATACTTATTAGTAGACATGATCCCCCACTAGAAATACTAAGTCCATCCTCATTTATCATTATAGAACTCATCTTTTTTGATCCATATTAATATGATTCTAATTAACATGAACCTTAATAGTAGGTTCCTAAATAATTTATATGCATATAAGATTTCTATATCCAAACTCATCCCAAGAATTTGGAGGTTGAAATCTATTTCCATTCGATGCTTTATACAGTTCCTTCTGAATTCTTGAATGAAAGCTGTTATTATATAAAAATTATACCGAAGGTGGATCCCATTACTACGTTCCTTGAAATTGAAGTGGGAATGATCTAAATATATAAAATAATATTTAAATATTTATTTTATAATGACTATCAGTTTGATGATGGTAGGATGTTCTCAAATGTCTCCTGGTTTTAAGATCCTTTTAAAGACACCTCCAAAGTTTAAATGTGAATATAGGGTCATTATTAGATATAATTTATTGAGGGGAACTATAAGGACCCATGATTTGAATACATAAGTATTAAATCTTAATATACGAATATTCATTACATTTTATAAATACACACCTGTGGACGGTGACATTTAAGTGTCTTTGAAGACTAGATAATAAAATATTCTTTTTTGATTAACGATCTTCAAAATCTTCCATAGTGATATTCCCATATAGTAATTTTATTATACATACCTTAATTATAAATTTTATTCATAACCCGGGGAATGTAAATATAATAAATGATGGTCTCATATGCTCATTAAGGGTAAACAAGGGAGATTTCAATGCTTACTTAAACAAAAAATGAACATAAAGGTATGGGAACATGATTTTAACATTTGAAATCCATAACCTGAATTTCAAATATCATAATATTGATTCGTGGTATAAATATATGATGTTCATATGATATGAATCATAATGGAATAAAAGTGTGATTTCTCAAGTCTAATTCACTGATAAGTAACCAATACTAAGATCCATAGGGCCTCAATCATGCCTCATGTACACCAAATGCTTCTATCTAGTGGTAAGGGTCAATAAGAGTATGGTAGGGAGTCTATGACCTCTTGATTATTGTATAGAACAGTGGTATAAAAATAACAAGAAATAGAAGAACAATAATAAATATTCAAGAGTGGAATAAGTAAATAATACAAATTCCATAAATAGATAGGAATAAATAATGGCAATACCATATCCCATATCATATACAAAAATGATGATCATGTCATAATGCTAGAAAAAATGGGGGAATACACAGGATACATAGTACCAAACATATAAAACATTCTATACAAAAAATGAAAAAAGATAATTCTATATAAAATAGATTCAAGATCATATTCTGGGTCTAATACTCCCATACTCTATCCTAGTATATACAATCAAGCATCCACAATAGGGATATCTACCTTTTCCAAACCTATATCTATGAAGTATGCTTGGGTACCAAACAACATCCCAAACAGGGTATGAGATAAACTCAGTAGGCCACCACCAATGGTGTCTAATACCATCTAGTCCATGAATATATAATGAAGTAGTGTGCAGGTAGAATAAAAAGAAGTAAATGAAATACAAAAATCACATGTCAGTTTGGGATACTAATGGGACCCTCATCTGATACCACCTACTTCAGGATAAGATAAAATGTTTATAAATAAAAAATATTTATGATTCATTTTTTATAATAGGATCAAGAGCCAAGGATCATAAATAAGGCATCCTTATAGATCATTTTCATATAAGGAATGAAATGAGTCTCTTGACATTTAAGATTTAAGTAATTTATTAATTAAGGCTATCATGTATTTAAATCATAAACCGAATCAAATTATATTATTTGAATTTATTTAATTATATAATTAATTGGAATCTGGATCTGGTCCAAGGTATTCAACATAGAGAACCTAGATATCGCTTCTGGTGTATTATGGACCCATCACCCTTTAAGATCATCCATGATATTCATAATTGGAACCTAAGTATCACTCAAGGTGTGGTATAAGGAATTTCACCCAAAGCCTATTCTTTTCATTCCATATAGGGAACCCATGCATCACTTGTGGCATAATATAATACTTTTCTATTTGATCCCATCCATGGAATTCCACATAGGTAACCCAAGTGTCACTCATTGGATAATATAAATCCATCCGCCTAGGTGTGATTGTCCATGGAATTTATATGAGATCCCATGTGTCACCCATGTGATTAAATAAATCCATTTATAATTCATGTTAATTCAATAATACCAATGATACAATCCTTGGAGTTCCAATTTAGAACCCATGTTTCACCCTTGACATGGAATAATGAATGGGCTTGTGTCTATATTATATCCATACCATTTAACAACACATTTAATTTAATTTGGTCATTTCATTTATAAATGATATTTCTAACTCACCTCAAAAGGTTGTTCATTTCTATATCCTTTTAAGAGGATGCATAGAAAGGAAATATTCATTCCATTCAATTTAACTAATCTATTTAATTTAATTAATTTTAACTTCCAAATTACACATGTCAATGAATGCACCTAAAAAGTTGAAACAAACTCATAAGAAACTCATGGTTGTTTTATCTAGTTTAGAAAAACACCCAAGGGGGTGGTAATAATTAAGGTTCTCAACCAGAATTTATGTTTACTATTCACATGAGTCATGTAGACATAGTCCTAGACATTTATTTTAATAAAAACACATTTTAAGAGGTGATACTTGAAACTTTGGCATGTGGCACAAAAAAGAAATATATAAACCACTATAATATTAGGAAAAGGCATTAAAAACCCTACCGTATCATGGTAGTAGAGTCATAATTAATTATTGGACTCAAATATGAGCTATAATAAAATAAATTAAAGAAATTTAAGAATAACCTGAAAATAGGTCATATTAACCCACACAAATTTAGCATTCTATACGGTGAGATAATCAAAGGAAGAAAGTAAGTGGAATTGATAGATTACCGATATAGATCAAATGTGATGAATCGAAACTTAATTGGAGCCCAAATAAAAGATTTATCCCTAAACCAAGTACATACGGAGGAAGTATCATGAGAGGGGAAGAGCTGCTGGCAGTTTGGGATGTAAAGAGGATAAAGGAAGTTTAATTGAATTAAGGGTAGAATGGAAATTTGAAATCTTTTTAAGGGCTAAATGGTTTATCCACATGGTTAGAAAAACTATGTTCCAGTCATTAACTTTCACTTCCTAATAGGAATAACCCCTTACATGATGTTGTTCATGGTTAGGAAACCATGTTTGGACTGTGTATAATTTCTATCCAAAACAACCCAACTTCACACTATTAGGTGCATAGTTAGAAAAACTGTGCACCAACCATGTGCTTCATCTCTGCAACATATATATAGTTTTTCACATAGTAATGTAGATTCCCTATCATATTTTTTCAAACTATCCTCCTCCTTCTTAGGGAAACATGGTTAATCTGCATGAATACTACTAACCGTGTTCCTCTATCAATTTATCAAAAAACTAGGGTTTTGAACTTTGAACAATCCTCAGATGCTCCCAAACCCTTCATGCTTCCATAGCACCCATACCATAGGGAATTACCTAACTCATCAATCCTTCCTTATCAAATCAATGATATGAATAAGATTATCCTCAAAGGAAGCATAAAATTCATATTCCATTTTGTCAAGATCAAATTAATTAGATGAGATAGAATGATAATGGAGAATATGAGATATATTTAAGATTTATCATATGAACTAGTACTACTGAGGTGACTACAACTAACAAGATAATGTCCCAACTCTATCCAAAATCATGAATGTCGTAACATAATGAGGCGATAGGTTTCCCTATCTCAAAATCTGTTGATTCCCCAATCAAGGTGAAAAAATTAATAATACCTAATCCCTAACCAAAAAACTCAAACTCATTTGATCAATATTATCACAATAATTCTTTATATAATGAGCTATATCCATACAATTCCTGATAATATGTACCTAACCCAAAGTCTCTTGAATGATATGAGGTCCCAATATCACTACCTCTTGTACCTATAACTATCACATGGGTGAAAGACACAAAAAAATTTATAAAGCCTCATAAGTATTTATCTATATAGTTTCATGAAAGTTGTTATTATAAAAAAATTTGTCTATTGGTATGTGTTTCTCCCTAAAACCCTTGAAATAAACTACACATACCTATAGAATCTCCTCTATAAGCAATATCATATGCTCAAACAAATAGTCAGTCTATGGGTTATAGGTTGTACTTAGTAGTCCCTATGAACCTAGTTCCCTTGGAAACCCCTTCTAGAACTATGATGTAAAATGAGAATCACTATCTGATATGATAGTATTTGGAACTCTGTGAAGGTGTATGATCTCTTAGACATATTACCTTACTAGTTCATTCACTGAAAAGGTCTCACTGATATGTAAGAAGTGGGGGACCTTCATCAACCTTTCAATGATAACCCAAACTACATCATAGCCTCATGGTGACATAGGTAATCCCATAATGAAATCCATATTGAAATATTTAAATTTATAATATGAAATGGTAAATAACTGAAAATGTCCCATTGGCCATTGTTGTTCCACATTCACCTACTACCATGTGGATCATTGAGTAATAAATCCAGCTATCTCTAAATTCACCCCAGACCACCAGTATTAGTGACATAGACCATGATACATCTTATTAAGATTAGGGTTTACTACCTAATATGAGGCATGATACTTTCACATCTATTCCTCTCAGATGTCTACAGTAACCCAAACACATCCATGAATGTGTAAGATATTGTCCCCATCAATGACTCAACCAGGTGGTGGATCCTCACATGAAATTATCTACTATATATCCAATATCTCAAGATTATAAATATTCACTATATTCAATCTATTTAGAAGTGAAGTGGTCACTACCAAATCTATAATAATGGGTTGTATGTGGAAATCCTAAATCTCAAAGTAAATATTAGAAAATTGAAGAATTAGATGACATTCACTACTAGCCTCTTGAACTTCCCCTGACTAAGTATTCTGACTTAGAGTATCAACAACCACATTACCCTTCCGGGGAATAAATACAATCCCAATGTGAAAATAATTTAGATATTCAACCCACATTCATTATCTGATATTCAAGTCATGTTATGTTAATATGTATTTATGGATGTTTTGATATGTGTATATAATTTTTTACTCCAAATAAATAATTAATCAAAAGATTCCTGGCGTGAACCACATCTACTAGAATGAGATTGGGAATCAGGTAATTATGCTTATATTCTGTTAACTAGAAAGACCTGTATGCCATTACTTGATCACCTAGCATCTCAATGGATCCCAATCTAATGCCTAATGAATAACAATAAACCATATATCCCCTGTCGGGATTAGGAGAAATAAGGATCAATATTGAAGTAATCCTTCATTTAAACCCCTCAAAGGCTCCTCATGTTCTTTAAACTATATTACTTTGAAACATTTCTTGTTTAATTCCATGAGTGGTGTAGAAAATAATGATAAATCCTATATGAGGCACCTATAATATCCATCCATCCATCCCTAATAAACTCCATATATCGAATAATTTCACAGGATTTTCCAAAGAAACTATGACTCTTACCATATCTAAGTTAATGAATACTTCCACCTCTATGGAAATGACACATAGGAAGGGGACTTTATCAATCCAAAAGTTTCATTTTGTGAGGTTATCATACAACTATTTATATTGTAGTGTATTCAATATGATATCAACATGTTTGGAATAATTATGTCTAGTGTGAGAATACACAAAGATGTTAACCATATAGACCACCCTAAATGAATCTAGCTACAGTTGGAAAACCCAATTTAATCAGGTCCATGAGAACATTCAGTGCATTCATAAGATCAAACAACATTACCAAATAAACAAAAAAGTCCTATATACTATTAATGTTATATGTGGTATATTTGATGGCCTAACATGCACCTAATTTTAGCTGAATCGTAAATCAATCTTGGAGAAAACTCTCGCTCCTCAGATCTAGTTGAAGAGGTCATATGTACAAGGTAGTGGATATTGGTAACTAACCATTAGTTAGTTCAACTGATGGTAATTCATGTAAATCCTAAGGGTCCCATATTCATTTTTAGTGAAAATCTTGGACGAAACCCATGGTCATGTTCTGGGCTACATAAAACTCTTTCCTTCCAAGCCCTACAACTGCCTCTTGAGATCCTACAACTCAATAGTATCCATACTACAAGGAGGAATGGATACTAGTGTAGCTCCTAGAACTAAAAAAAATAGTAAACTCTACCTATCCATCATGTTTTATTCCATAAAATTCATCGATGAAGATGTCATTAAAATTATCTAATACAAGAGGGAAATCAACCTAACACATTCCTGAATTGTCCAGATAAAAACTAGAAATATGGGATGTTATTACTCCTAGACCACAATTCTCAGATCTAGATCAACTTTCATGGAAATACTACTATTAATCCTTGTGAATTTAAATACCTCCCTTCAGTGATGTGTAGTACACCCTTCAGACATAGAAATTTTCATGTTCATGGCAGGGAACTAAACTATCCTTCTAGATAATGATGTGAAAACCTATCATATTGAGGATGAAGAGGTTCCATAAATAAGATAACCACCATCCTCAAGGGGATACTCTTTTCACTGATTTACAATCTCTGATCAAATCCCTAATAGACTAACAAGTTTCATCATCCCACATAATGATTGAATCTTGAGCCTAATAATCTATAAAACATCCATAGATATAAAAGAGTTGGAAGATACTATGTCCAATAAAACATACACTTAGGTAAAGGATAGTAAAATAATTCCTCAAACTATATAAATACCATAACTATACACTTTATATGCTAGATAAATTTCATATATATATCCATGTTTGTGGCATTGAGACAAAACCTAACTACCCTGGACAAGTCTGCTCTATTGGCACTTGGTGTGTGGTGTAAGAACCCTATTCTTTCTTAAGGCATGAAATATTTTATTTAAATAAATTTTAGTTTAAATACTTAATTATGGCCTAATGTGAATTCCCTTTGATGTCATGGAGGTGTCGGGGGGGGGGGGTGTCTGAGGCCTGTTCAGAGCCAAGAACCCATCTTTTGTAGAAAATAGGTAGATTGCATGGTTGATAGTAACCGTGTGGGTCAGGCCACATGATTACTATTAAACAAGTGAGACCAGGGCATAGAGTAGGAGGATCATGAAAAGTTTGAAAAACCATGAAGATTAAGGCACATTTCTTTTCGATAACCTCTCATGTTTTTGATAGTGGGATGATACACATTTTGTGCAGTGTTTGGAAAACCATGCGGACTAGTCGTACAAAGTTCCACTCCTTACAGCAGTGGGTGCACAATTGGCACACGTTTTGTCCAACCATGTAGCCAAAACATGTGTCCCAATTGTTTGGGTAAAATTATGAAATTTACCATAAAATATCTTATAACTTCTAATTTTTTTTGTTCTATCTCTCAGTGGATAACATCTTTAAATTTGGAGAGCTTTTTGAAGGCTATTCTAGGTTTAGTTAATGAATCTATATTCAAGATCACAATCAAGATCCATTAGAAGCATTATATCTATATTTATAAGATCTAATTACCTTTTGTTTCATTCCTCATTTGTTTTGTTATCAGTTGTTCTATTTAGGTGCAAGATAATATTCCCTAATTTCATTCCCTTCATTCATTCGTTATTTTTCTACCGATATGAGTTGAATAAGGAGATGATATTAGATGATCACTATACTACTAACCTATGGTAGGTGGTATTGTGCATTCCCCTATAATTCAATATGTTTATATATATGTTGTTGTTAAATTTGACCAATTATTAGAGTGACACCCTTTAAACAGAGTTTAATCCTTGATTTAAATTGATAGGGATGATTTATGAAATTAATGATACCCATTGATAGATGATTAAAGGTTATGAACCTTGAATTGGAATCACCCCATGGGTGTGTTTTATAATTAAATGGACCACCATGTATGGAATATGAATTGGGTTACCTTTAAGGTGTCTCATTTACCCTTTATGTGGGATGTTAGATGATGAATTGATTAAAGAAAAGGGATGGTTGACCATGAACCTAGGATTTCCCATGTAATTTTTTGATTAATAATTAGATTCTTTATATATTGATATGACCATGCGAGATAATTAAAAGGACAATACTTCTAAACTTATCCCCTGCTTTGATCCACCTTCTATGATGAGGTTTAAATGAAATGATCATGGAAATTACCTTTGAATAATTAAATGATATTGATTGAATGTTAGTAATATTCCTTGGGTGAAACATGGGTTCATTTATGAACAACATGGATAGACTCATTTTTCTACTTCCTTTCATATTCCAAGTGACACTTAGACACCCTATAGATTTCCAAGGATAAACATGGAGGGATGATTCTATATATGCCTGAGTGATACATGGACTACTTATTTTGACTACTAAGGCTATAATCAAAGGGAAAATGATTATATACACTATGGGTGACACTTGGGATCCCTTAGTGGACTTCCAAGGATGGACTTAGTGAGCTATGATGCTAAACCACACCTAGAGCGACACTTGAGGAGTAGAATCCTAAATCTTATATTGTTAGACGTACTATTATTGTGGCCTTTACTTTGGTATACGATCTTTTTGATATAGGTAATTATAATTTATTTATATATGTTCCCATTATGGAGAGACTTGGGATAATAATTTGGTGTTTTGATGGAGTTATGATTCTTAAAACTCCAATATGGATTCAAATGGAGGATGCACATTAGTGCAAGAAGTAACCCTTGAGATAGATGAGTGTAACTTCATATGGGACCCATTTATCCTTAAGATGACGAGTTTTTACATTATTATCAGGATGGCCTAGTTGGTTATATTCTATGATTTTTTGATTTCTATCATCATAGGGTGACATTCACATCACTAGAGGGCATATATTTTATTCCAAAGGGGGGATGGGAAGTATAGGCGAGACCAGAAGGACCCGAGCATTGTGGGTTTGACAGGATGATGAACTAGATTGTGAGTTTATATATGGATGATTAGGGAACACATCATGTATATTTACCTCTAGTGGTTGATAGTTTTAAGTAAATTTTCCTGGATGAATTTTCAGTATTATTTCTAGTGAGAGAGGTAGAGTTATCTATCAATCTAGTTCTAGGAGCTTCATATTTATCCATTCCACTATATATGATGGCTACTACTAAGATTCAAATGCATAATAGGTATCTATAGGATTTATAAAAAAAGGGTTTTATTTGACCCAATACTTCTGTATGGGGTTCTATAGTCCTTTTTAAGAAAAACGAGGACAATAACCTTAGGCTTTGCATGGATTATGGGAAATTGAACCAGCTGATGGTTAAGAATTAATATCCTCTATTGCAGATAGAGGGACTTTTTAATTAGCTATGAGGAGCTTAGGTATTCATGAAAACTGATTTGAGATCCGGATATCATCAAGTGCTTGTTCGAACAACAAAAATACCTCATATAGCTTTTTTAGTTGGATGATCTATATGAGTATTTGTTTATTCTATTAGATCTCATGAATGCACCAGTAGTTTTCATGGAATTGATGAACTGAGTTTTTCATCTTTATCTGGATTCATTTTTCATGGTGTTGATGGATGAAATCTTGGTTTATTTTCAAAATCTAGATGACCATTCCAAACATCATCAGATCGTATTTGATACACTGAGAGAGAAAACATTATATGATAAGATAACAAAGTACCACTTTTTGATGGATAAAATTCACTTATCGGGTCACATTATCTCATAGAAAGAAGTATCAGTTGACCTAGAGAAGGTGATAGATCTATTTTCATAGAAGTATCCCAAGAATATCTTTGCGGTATATAGTTTCTTGGGGATGTTTGTATATTATAAGTGTTTTATATAAGACTTTTATTACCTAGCATCACTACTCACAAGCTTGACTAAGAAGGGTGTGAAGTTATTATGTTTAGATTTCTTTGAGACAACCTTTTAATAGTTGAAAGGGATAATCAGTTCATCTCCAATACTGATTTTTATAGATCCAGACATAAGTTACACTATTTAGTGTGATGCATTAGGTATCTAGATATGAGAATTTATTATGTAGGGGGTAGAGTCATGGTTTATGGGTCTTTGGAGTTGAGGAAACATGAGAGGAACTACCCGACACATGATCTCAAGTTAGTTATGGTTGCACATTCCTTGCACTATTGGAGAAATTACTTACATGGAATGAATATTTTGGTGTACATAGACCACAAAAGCCTCAGGTACATATTTACACAGCATGATCTAAATTTGAGGTAGTATAGGTGGGTTGAGTACCTATAACCTTTATACCTTGAGCTTGCCTATATGACTAGGAATGTAAATTCTTTGGTCGTTGCACTGAGTAAGAGGACTTAGATACATGTTGTTCATATGATGATTTGCGAGTGGGATATTATGTATTTGTTCTCCGAGATACACTTGGAGGTGCTAGACAATCAGGGGAATAACTTTCTTTCTTATTTAAATATGACCTGTACTCTTCTTGATAGAGTGAAAATGAGACATATTTCAGATTCTGAGGGTCTAGTCCTATGGGAGTGTGTGGTAGGTGAGGACCCACCTCTTGGTTGGACTGTAGCTGATGATTAAATTATTCATATATATGGTCATGTTTGGGTTTCAAAAGATATAAACAAGGAGATTATGTGAGACTTACATGATTCATGTTTGATAATGAACCCCATTATCACCAAGATGTATTGGAATTTACATTGATATTACTAGTGTCCATGTATGAAAAGATATGTATCTATTTTTTTCATGAGGTGTTCCACAAGTCAACAGGTGAAAGCAGAACACTATCAACCAGCCAAAATTTTACAGTAGATGCTCATTCCAGAGTAGAGATGAGACAATGTTATGATTGATTTCATGACTGAGTTATCGAGGTCACCATGATGCGGTGATTTAGTTTGAGTTGTTGTGGATAGGATCAAAAAGGTTTCTCATTTCCAACCCATTAAGGATACTTTTTTTTGTTGATGATCATTAGAGTTTGTATATATTTGAGATAGTACAACATCACAGGGTCCATCACACTATCATTTCAGATAGGTATGCCTAATTCAATTCATGATTCTGGAAAAGGTTATTGAGGGAATTTGGTACATAGGTTCTTTTGAGAATTACATAACACCCTCCTAATGATGGCCATTCAAAGCACACAATACATGTTCTTGAGGACATGATGTTATCATGCGTTCTAGATTTTGAGGGTTCTTGGGAGAGTCACATACCCCTGGTTGAATTTTCGTACAAAAATATCTTTTAGGATAGTATTAAGATGGTTCCTTATGAGTTTTTATATGGTAGTCCATGTCAATCACCCTTGTGTTGGTTAGAGGTATGAGAGGTAGCTATACATGGACCACATATCTTATAGGAGACTACAAAGAATCTTCAATTAATTCAAATGTGGATGACTACTACATAGTATTGATATAAATCTTACACAAATCATCATATATGACCTCTAGAGCTTGAGGTTGGGGACCGGGTCTTTTTACATGTTTCACTGAGGCTGAAACATAGTAGGATCAGAATATATGGAAAAATTTCACCAGGATATGTTGGGACATTCGAGATTTTGGAGATTCAGTCCAATAACATATCAGTTATAGTTACCTCAGAGGTAAACTTCCATGAATTATTTCTTCCATGTATCTTATCTACTCCTTTATCACTTATAATCATCTCATTATTTCCATCTTGAGAAGGTTGAGTTATAGGTAGATGTCTCCTTCTAGGGGAATCCTATTTGTATTGTGGATTATAGAACAATGGTTCTCTAAGGCTGGTAAGTTCCTCTAGTATGGGTGATATGGTAGTAAAACTATGTACAAGACGAGACTTGAGAGTGAGATATTGATGTACAAGCATAGTAGATGGAGTTGTTCACAGATTATGCTTCACCACCCTTGGAAGGGAAATTCAGGGATGAATTGCTTTAAGGGAAAAGTTTGTAAGGACTCAGTTATTTATTGAGGTATGAAATATTTTATTTCCATCAATTTTCAGTTTGAATTATTTATTATAACCTAATGTGAAGTACCTTTATGTTCATGGAGGTGTTGGGGGTGTTCGGGGCTTGTTAGGATCCCAGAATCCATCTTTTGGAGAAAATAGGAAGGGCATAAGATTAGTAGAAATCATGAAGGGTAGGCCACATGGTTACTAATAAATGTGTGAGAACTATATAGAGAGTAGTAGGACCCCACATGGTTTAAAAAATGGTGTGTATCAAGGTTCATTCCCATGTGGTAGCCCTTGTATTTTATGATAGTGGGATGAGGCACGTTTTTCAGATGGTTTGGAAAATTGTGCACACTAACAATGCAAAGTTCCCATCCTTATAGTAGTTGGTTTATAGTTAGTGTACGATTTGTAAAAACATTAAGGAAAATTGCGTGTCTTATTATTTTTGGATAAAATTACTAAATTTACCTTAAAATATCTTATAACTTATAACCTATTTTGTCTTCTTTCTCGGTGGACAACAACTTAACATTGGGAGGGATTTTTGAAGCCTATTCTAGGATTTGTCACCGAATCTCCTTCCAAGCTCAGTATCAATATGTATTGGAAGAATAAAATCCATCTCAGTAATATATCCTTTCATTTTATTCAATTCATCATTTGGTTTGGTATTTAAAACACTATTTGGCGGAAGAAAATATTCTCTAATTTCGGGTTCTTCATCCATTCTCCCTTTTTTCTATAGATCTAAGACAAATCAAGAGCTGTTACTGAATGAGCACTGTACTATAGACCTATGTTAGGTGGTCTCTTGTTTTCCATAAAATTCAAGGTATTTAAATATGTCATTTTTTCACATGCCCAATTATTAAAGTGATGCCATGAAATGGTGTTTAATCTCTAATTTAAATTGATATGCACGACCGTTGTAATTAATGAGACCCATTGATAAGTGATTAAAGGTTTTAGACCTTGAATTTTAACCACCCTTTAGGCATGTTTTATAATTTATTGTACCACTATAGGTGTAATATGATTTGGGTTACCTTGGTGGTGTGACATTTACCCTTGCTATGGGATGTTAAATGTTGAATTGAATTGTAATTTAAATTGTAAGTTGAATTGATTAAAGAAAGGGGATATATGACCGTGAGCAAAGTATTTTCCATGTAATTACTTGATTAATCATGAGATTATTCTTATATTGATATTCAAACATGATATAATTAAGAGGCTGAGCCTTTTAATCTTAGCCCTTAATTTGAGCCTCCATCTACGGTGAGGTTTAAATGAAATGATCATGGTGGTGACCTTTGAATAATTAAATGATATTTATTAATTGTTAGTCATATTACTTGGGTTACACATGGGATCATATATGAATTCCATTTATGAACTCATTTGGCTATAGCTTTGCTTATGCCGAGTGGCACAAGGACTCATTATGGATTTCCAAGGATGGACTCTTATGGATGGTTCCATATATGCTCGAGTGATATGTGGACTACTTATACGAAATTATATGGGTAGACATAGAGGTTAAATGATTATATTTTCTAGGGGTGACACTTGGGATCCCTAAGTGGACCTCCAAGGATGGAATTAGTGAGTAGTGATGTTATACCACACCTAGAGTGACACCTGGGTTTTGATGATGATCACCATTTATGGGCTTGTAAAGCTCTTGGTTTATATTATACCTAGAGAGGTACTTGTATTCCTAATATATAATTATACGGATGGGTATAGGTTATTAATTTATTAATTAATGAAATGGTTTATACATCATGTCTTCTAAGCCAAAGGAGAATCTTGGACCCGGTTGGTGTCTTACTTATTACTGATGGAAAGGTTAGGCATCTACTGACCACATATACTTATGGGGGATGCTAGGATATGTTCTAGGTCTTGAGACCTATCCAATTAAAAAGACCTCTGAATTAAATGAAACATGATTTTAAATTTATATAGGACTAACAATTTATACAGAGATATTCCATATAAGGTTGAAGTATGTAGTAGAGGACATGTGTTAATGGGAACCTGTACCTTTATGGGTTGTTTAATTTAACTAATTCTTTTTCATATTCTATTACTTCCATAACATTGTTATCATTATATATTTACTGAATTGATAGCATTATATACCATTGGTGGTGGAATACTGGTATTTTATCTGACAACCTACTCGGGCTGCCTTTGGTCTTGAGAATATTATATGATTTCATGTATGGATAAGGTAAAGTTCCCTACTATAGGTTTATGATTTCTTCTTAGTATCAAGGGAGCATATGACTAAGATGAGGCTTGTGATGCTTACAGGGACACTTACTTTTTTTTGGTATTTTGTTCCTTGTACTATACACCTGCAATGTATACTTTTTTGGTTTCGTTTTAGAAATGACATTACACATCATTATGTGTGAGATTGCTTTTATGTTGTTATATAGTCCTACTTCTTATTTATTGTATTCCTTTTAGACTACTTCCTCTTATTTGTATGGTTGATACTACTGTGTCAGACTCTGAAATAAAATAATATTATTCTCACAGACACACCCCATACTATCACTGCTAGTCGGAAGCCTCTAGAGTTTGAGGTTATTAACTTGAGGTCATGAGGCCAACTAGGCTTGAGGAACCATTCAGTGGCATTCAGATCTGAGAAATTACAACTAGCTCCCTCATCCATAACCATCCCATCATCCTCACCGACTGATAGTACTCTATCTCCCTATCTTAGGTGGATATGCTGACCCCAATATTGAATGTGGAGTCTATGTAGATCCTATATCAATAGAAACTAGTGAAAAAAATCTACAAAATTACTAAATATGAATGATATTGATGCAATATTAACACTCAACTGGGTCATTGATACATTGAACCTTTATTTTTCCTAGCATACTACATTGATTTCATACCACCTTTCTACCTGAGAACACAATCTAGCTACTATTTCCCCCATGGGAATCCTACATATAATACTTACTTCCATTGGTCAATGTGTTTCTTGGTCTATCTATCGAACCACCTAGAGTCAAACCTTGATCCTCTCTCAGGTTACTCTTAATAAAGAGTTACTGATTTACTATCCCTGATATGGTAGTTGACCAGAAGATATTTTCCTATGATCATATACCACATATGATACTATTTATGAATATAATATATTTTGATAACTCATCCCATATAGGAATTAGTATGAAGTGATGGTGCTTTTTGAAATGAGAGGAGTAGTCCATACCTGATATAGCATCCCGATCTAGGTGCATAAATTCTCTGTCTCTGTCAGCCCTCAACTTCTCAGGATATAAATAATAATAGAATGTAGTCTAAAAATACCTCTAGACCATATCCCGATGATGATATTTTTGGGTAATAAAATCACACCATCTCTTTTAAGAGTCATAAAGTATATAAATATCAATATTTAATCTACTCTTAGGAGGTGTCTGATGATGCTCAAAGATAGATAACTTTTCCTCTTGCCATGGCTTAGTAGCGTGGGGACCGCCATCCCCTGAAAATGTGCGTGTATGCTACTACTAAAAATACCATGTCAACTCTGCCATAATAAAATAAGGTTGTTAATATCCTTTCATCATTTTCATGATTCCTAAAAAACCTATCGAAACTGAGAATTAGTGCCCAGATTAGTAATAGTGTGATGTACCTCATGTGTAACTATAAGAAGTAAAATGTGTGGATCATGGTCCACTACCTCTAAAGCATGGTCATCGCCACCCTCTTGGCACATGACTCAAGGATTTCATGGTGACATGGATCTATAAATACCAAAAAAATTCCTTGAAACATGATTTAATAATTATAAGATCACAGATATCAAAATAGTATTGCTACATGCCTTCTTAGATCAGAAACGACACCTCTACACCTTCTTTTAAATTTAGTTCTAGGTGATATAAAAGATCATAAAGGAACACAAGAGGTTCTCCGAACCAATCAGTATTATGGTTTGGTTAAATTAAAGTTCTCTATTTTAGTACAAATGTTCTAGTACATGGATTGTCAAATGCAAGTTATAGAGGAAAAAACCATTTATGTTGCAATTGTCAACCCCATTTTAAAAAAAACTATTTCATTTATCTTCCGATAATTAGAAAGTTTATATATATATATATAAATATATATCATGGTCTAGTTAGATGAGTCACTATTACCAAGTTAAAAAGTATCACACTTTATAAGTTTCCATTGGAATGTCATGTAACTGTGACCAAGCATTTACATTTGGCATCAAAATGTAACAAGTCCATTTATGATTACTCAATTATATGGATTAACATTCCCAATTCGTATAAGTAATAAATTGATAAATTATAATTTTAATGCATGTAATCACAACTAACTAACATTTCATCTCATGTAATGATAATTATATACCCCAAACATAAAATAATTGGTTAGTTAAGAAAAAACCCTTAAGCTATATGGGAAAACACCACTTAGGTTGAGGTAACAACTTTAATAATGAATTTTTTTATCTATTTTCTATAAGAAACATTATTTTAGTTCTAATATAGATATCTAGGAACTAATCATATATAGAAAATAATTATTGTAGTAATAGGAACATGGAATGTCATATGCATGACATAAAATCCTCAAGTGCCTATAATGATACATTCTCAAATACCTCCTTACCATATTGGACCAAGGGTAAAAGTGATCAACAATAATAATAACAAACTCCACATACATTGTTGGTCACCCAATAGTGACATTAGTATAATAGTAATAAGAAAAATCCAGAACAACTTGTCCTATCCACTGTAATATGAATTTTCTCTATGTGTGGGATATCTACTCCTAGAAAAAAGCTCATTAAAAAATACTGAAACATCCTTACCTCCTTTGTACAATCCCAAAATATTAAGTCAAAGAAAATAAAACCTCTGAAACCATATTTTGAGGTTCTGGATCTAGGTCAATAAAAATTAAGCTTTCCTTAGAGCCACATGGTGTCAAAAATTCATCCCCATATGCCAGAGGTTTCACACTACTAGTGAGGGTCTATAATAGTATGGTTGGTAGAATATACCCACTTGATAATAGTATTGCACATTAAGATAATAATAATAATAAAACATTAAAGAATAATTTATATTCAACATCAGAATTAGTAAATCATCCAGATATCATAGAAAGGCATGAAAAACAATGAAACAACCATATCTAATATCATATACAAAAATGATGATCATGTCATCATGTTAAAAAATTTGGGAATACATGGGATACATAGAATAAGAAATATACATGTGCTATATTTTTTTAAAAAATGGTCAATCTATCTCTAATAGAACGATGATCATAAGCCCAGTACTATTATATCATACATCATCTTATTAAAGAAAATAAAGAACCCATAGTAGGAATCTTTTCTTTATCCCGAACAACATACATGAAGTCTTCCTAGGCACTAAATGATGTCCCAAATTAGGCGTGAGATAAACTCAGTAGGCCACCAAAAATGGTGTCTAATTCAATCCAGTCTATGAATATATAATTAATTATTGTGTAGGTAGAATATTAAGTAGTAAATGAAATACATAATTCACATGTCAGTTATGGCTACCAATGAGACACTCTTCTGAAACCACCTTCTTCAAATTAATCTATAATGTCACTAAATGATGATTATTTATGATTAAATTTGTATAATAGGATCGGTAATAGAGGCTCATAGCTAGGTAATCCTGCATCGATCATTTTTATATAAGGTATGAATGATTCATTAGAAATTTTTGATTGAAGTACTAAATTAATTAATTCCATCATGAATTTAATGCAGTGACTGAACCCTTGTATGTTCTTTGACTTGGTAGATGTTTTGTTTAGTTATTTAATTAATTAGAATCCTAATCCCTTCAAGTTATTCCATATAGGGGACATGTGTATCATTCCAAGTGTACTATGAACCCATCAACCTATAAGCCCATCCCTGACATTCCTCATAAGACCCCAGGTATTTCTCTAAACATGGAATATGACATTCCCCTTTGAGACTATCTTTGAAATTACACATAGGGAACCCAAGTTTCACACATAGAATAATATAAATCCATATGACTAGGTGTTCCTATCCATGACTATCATATGATAACCCATGTATCACTCACTATGTTATATAAATCCATTTATAATCCATTTTAGCTCAATAATCCTGTTGAACAAGTCTATGGAATTATGAAATTTTGTACCCTTTCATTGGAATAATGAATGGTCATGGAATAATATTCTATCCAAACCCTTCATTAGCACATTTAATTCAAATTTTCCATTTCATTTTTAAAGGATAATTATAACTCATCTTGAAAGGTAGTTAAATTCCATTTCATGGGATTAGGAGGACTATAAATTCACAATTTCTTCCATTTAATTTAACTAGTACATTTTATTTAGTTAATTATAAATTCTCGATTACACTGGGTAAACAACATACCTCAAAAGTTCAACTAAATTAATAAGCAAATCACAATTATTTTATATTGTTTAGAAACACACATAAGGGGGTAGTTCTAATTGGTCTTCTCAATCCTAATTTACTTTTATGGGTCACACTTTACATTTAAACATATACCCTAACATTTAATTTAATAAAAACCCATTCAAAGAGGTGACACTTGGAAAATATAGTGCGTGGTACCACAATGCAATATATAAACCACTATACTTTTATGTAATAACATTAAACCACCTATATTATCATGGTAGTATAATCATAACCTATTATTGTCCTTTAATAAAACCTATAATGTTATGAATAAAATAAATAGATGAATACACTGAAAATATGTCATATTCACCTGCATAGATTTATCATTCCCTATGATGAGATTTCCGAAAAAAGAAAGAAAGAGGAATCAAGAGATTATCAATACAGATCCAAAGTGACGAATGAAAACTCTATCAGAGATCACACGAGGGAGTTATGTCCAAGTGTAGTAGAGATGGAAGAATAATAATGATAGGGGAAGATATTATGGTGATTTACAGAAGAAAATAAGAGAAAGGAAGTTAAATATAATTAATAGAAGAACTACAATTTCAACTCTTTTTATGGGGAATACAGTTTGGCCACACGATTGGCCAAACCATGAGACAACCATATTCCTTTACTACCAAAGAGGAGGAACCTATGTCATGACCAATCACATAGTTATAAAAACATACATGAACTATGAATACTATCTATCTAAAACAACATAGCCTCACATAGTTAGGAACATAGTTATAAAAACTATGCGCTAATAATGCATTTCATCTTTGAAACATGTTTATAGTTTCTTTCATAGTCATTCATCCTCCACCTAATGGTTTTTCAAACCATATTCCTCTTTATTGGGGATGCATGGTTTATCTGCACAGTTACTACTAACAATGATCTAACCATGAACCTCTGTCTATTTCTAAAAAACTAGAGATCTGGGCTCCAAACAAGCCCCAAACACTCCCAAACCATACATGACCTAATTTGTATTTTATAAATAGGTAAAATTAGAGGTTATAATATAAATTTAAATAGTATATACCTATCTAAAAATACAAAATATTACATAAAGAACATGATCCATGAGATAATAACATTAAAATACGTTATAAGTTTGTGTCATACACATACACAGAGAAATTATTTTCATTTCTAGTAAATAATTACTTCCAATTTTATTGTAAGGAATTTGATTAAGTCCTTATTTCATCATATTATTCAAGTTTCACTCCTAATATGATCATAGTTGGAAAATTTCATTACTGAACAGGGTTCCCTCCCCACTCTAGACTTGTTTATCTCATGTGATATCCATCTTTACCCAATTCATTAAAAACCTATATAATTTCATGACCACGTACCAGATAATTAAAAACATATATATTTATTCCATAATACCATAAAACATTATTCATATCATAACCCTTGAAAAGGAAACAAGTTTCATAAACATTTCATTATTGAATAACCCATAGAAAAGAAATGGGATTCATAAACATCTTTTCATCATATTCATAAATCATTCATAGAAAGGATAACGATGATATCATTGAATAATATCCTTATTAAAACTTATTTACCAAAAAATTATGTCATAACAGATAGAGTATTCCATTAAAATATCACTTGGAACATTTTCTGAGAAAAACACATTTTCCTCTTTGAATTCACTTATTTAAAATATAAAAATTTCCCAAATATTAATGAAAATAATTTATTTTGAAAAATACACGAAATATTTTAATGTAATATTCAATTAATTTATTGTTCTTGATGGTGGGGAATTATTTTTATGTTGTATAAGTTAACATAATACATTCCTCTCATATTTCTAAAAAAATCCAAAAAACACCTCATTCAAAAAAAGGAAGAAAGATTCATTTTAAACCATTTTGTAAAAATTCACTCCTGGGAAAAAATCTCCCTAAAGAATCATAGGATAGTATTAAATAAATTCTATAAATAAAATTTAGAAATCATTTATATGGAAGAAAAATGTTTTTAGACTGATTAAAGAAATAAATTTTGTTTTCCTATAAATTTTCTGTTTAGTATTTTGAGTACATAAATTGATAAAAATGGAAGGAAAAATGTATTATAAAGAAATAACAAAAGGATAATAAATTTAATGAGTTTAGTGAGACTAATATCATTATATTTCATTATTATAAACTTCATCATATAAAATATTGATAAACAATGATATTGTAATATAAAACCCGTACCACTTTGGTAACATTTTAATCATAATCCGCAAGAAATAATAACTTCAAAAGAAACTTTATATATCATAAACATAAGTATAATCAGTATATAACATGTCATATTTTTTATATAAACACCCCATAAATGAAGATATGTTCCTAACACAACATATGTCCCAAAGAAGACAATTTGAGATGATAATCCCTTGCCTCAAGTCTTGTATTACTTTCAATGCATTCACAACATTGTATAATATATAAATATTTAGTATAAATAAATTATATAAACATATTCATGTATAAATTAATATGTTTCATCCCTTTTATAATTTAAAATTATCATTTTATTAACAATTCTTTCTTAAGATAGACATTCAAGTGAAAACCAGTCTGTTTTCCCTATGCGTTTTGGTTAGATGATTCCAATATTTGTAGTTTTATTATAGTTTTATCTTCTAAATAATGTTAATAATGATAAAAATATAATATATATTCATTATATATATATATTTATATTCATCGATAATATATATAGATATAAAGATAAATTAAACCATTCATGGGGACGGTAGGCCAAATATGCGCATGAAATCTATTTTCAATATTTGACGGGTGGAGGGAAACAAAGATAAATAATAATAAAAAGTTGAATAATTATTATAATATCATTTATATAATATATATTCATTAAATATATTCTTATTAGCATCCAATTAAATATTTAATGAATAATGAATCACATCGCTTCGTGGAGGTGGTAGTGCACATGCATGCACGATCGTCATTAACATTCTCCAATGGATTGGAAGGTAAGAAGGTAGATATGGTGTTATAATTATATAAAAATAATTATGGAATAAATATTATATTTATCATTAAATCCATTATAATACCTAAATATAAAATATGGTGTGTAAAAATTAACTATATCACTATGTGGAGGCGGTAAGCCGTACGTATGGACGAACGATACTTTCCCTTCCAATTTTATAGAAAAAGGGTTGATAATGAAGGTTTTATAATCATAATAAAATTTAATTATTTTTAATATAATTAATTTATTATTTTATGATAACTTAAAAATATTTATCTATTTTAAAATATGAAGTAAGTGGAAAGTGATTGGTTATGGAAATTACATATTCTTTGAAATAACACCTTTAAATATCCTCTTAAGGACCCAAGGGTTGGTATTTTGGGATGAAAAGAACCATTATAATGTTTTTATGGTATTTTTATGGATTAATTGGTAGTTTTTTTTCAATATATATAGCTCAATGCGTTTTGAAGAATATGATGTAGATGTTCCCTTTTATAAGCGAGGGGAGGGGCACTCCGAGAATTTATTAAAATATTAAAATAGAATAAATTCATTCAATATATTTTTCTAAAAAATGGACAATTATTAGAATATAAGATAGTATGGTGTTGGAATCACTTGAAAAGTAAATGTTTTATTGGTTTATGTGGATTTTAAACCTTATCTTTTTATTTAACCCCTTAGTTAAAATATTTTTACCTTAGCCGTAATAATGCCTTTTTCACACTTAAAGGGTTATAATTTTACTTACAAGGAGAAAATTTGATCATAAATGAACCTGGAATAAAATTTCAAACCATATATTAAAAATATTTTTTTTATTTAAATATATATATTTTGTTATTTTTAAATAATTTAATATAATATTATTTTTAGTGTTATTAAAAATAAGTTACTTTTTTTTCTACTGCTTGCATAAGCACCGTTTCAACACTGCGTAATAATTTAAGGAAACTAATTCATCAATAAATATTTAAAATAAATTAATTAAGTTTATAATAATATTTTATATTCATTCAATATGTATTTTTACTCACATCTATGTCATGAAAACTTATTTTATTTGGTATTTTGACTTATTTGGCCTTACACAAGCATTGCACATGAATTTGGATAATCCACTTGTTATATTACACAATAATTCACATGTAAACATAAAAATATTAAATAATAAATAATATTTAATATCCAAGTCAATTATGGGATTACTAACTCTCAAATATATTCTTTAAGAAACCAAATATTACTTTTCCAGTGTCGTACAAGCACTACATCATCACTAAAAATTTAATTCATATTTATCATGGAATAATTTATAATTTATATGTTTTGAATTTTTTTCATGATATTTGTATTATTTTATAATAATTTATTAATTCCATATGTTTCATATATTTTTACAACATTTTTATGTCCTGGTGATATCCTTAAAGATATAGTATTTCATTAAAACTATATTTTTTACAACTCACAAAAAATTCAAATTATTCATAAAAATATCAAGAGAAAAATATTAGGTTAAATTTTAATTAGTAAATCCAAAAATAGATAAATGTTAATCAAATTCAATTCCTATAGCTGGGATAAATTACTTTTAATATAAATTCAAAAAACACAATGAAAAAGTGTTTTCAGAAATAAGAATTTTTAAGCCCAAAAATGAACTTATACCAAAATCAAGTATATTATTGATTATATTGAAATTAGTTTTACTATTTATAACTAAAGGAAAAATATATTAATTTAAGGTCAAATTAAAATCATAACGGTACATTTAAATGAAAATAAATCTATGTTTTCCAAAAAAATGTACAAAAAAAGACATTTTCACTATTAACATAAAAATCGACCTTTTCAAAAAAATAAAAAAAATTCACCCTAAGATAATTTTAATATAATTATTTAAAAAATAAATATCATTTTATTAAATAAAATTTATAAAATCTTTATAAAATATTTATTATCTCTTCTCACAAAAAGAAATATTTTTTTAATAAAATGAATTTTTGAAGAATAAAATTACTTTATTAATAATTGAGTGATTATTTAATAAGAATTAATCAATACATTTATATTATATAAGAAATTTATATATATTTTATAGTATGGTTAATAATATTTATATGCACCAATTTAATGGTTAGGTTATAAATATTATAATATTTCACGGTTCGTTTAAGCTTGGTGTTGCGTATCTTATATGCTATTAAACACAAATTTCTTATTTTAAAAAAATTGGGTGTTACATTATCCACCATTTATTACATTTTTCCATCAAAATTTTAACTTCTTTTAGAAATAAAGGGTTTAAAAACTTTAAAATCCCTTTTTAGGAAACACACATTGTAAAAAAGGTTAATAAATCATCATATTTAAAATAGGGATAAGATAATACAAAGGTCATCTGGAATAACACAGAACTAGGTTTTTAAATAAGAGAACATTAATGGAATGTGAAAATATGGACATAGAGAAGAAGATAACCCTGATGGATTAATAAAGAGTGATAGATAAAATGGTTATGATAAATTTAACCACCAAAAGACCACAAGTCTTTTATGGGTGAAAGGACTATTGATTCATCAGAAATGAAAGTAAAAAAATAAGGTTTTTATTTCAAGATAATTTTCTTAATGTTGTTGGATTATATTACTATCAAGATAACATAATTGAGAAAATATAGTTACTTTATTTTTTTATAAGAAAATTTCCATCTTTTGGTTGTGATTTGATCAATATTCACTTCATATTTTACTCCAACAAATGAATATTCAAGATGATTTTTTTCATGCGCAAAGCACTAAAATTAACTTAATAATCCCCAAATGGATATTATAATATTTCTCTTGTCTTTAAATATTAACCAAAACTAAATTGTTGTAACAAGATAAGGTAGTATTCAAAGTATATAAATCTTTATATTTTACTCTAAAGTTTCAAAAATAACAACAAAGGTTCCCCATAGATCATTTCATAAATAAACCTATATCCCAAATAAACCCAATAAATTTAATATTAAAGAATGTTTTAACCAAAAAAAGTTATCTCATAACTTTCAGCTTAAATCCACAAAAATTTAATTGCATTATTCCCAAATAATAATTCAATTATAATCACCTGTTAAACCATAGACATTAACCCCTTCAAATATCTCCAAAAATACAATTAATCACTATGCTAAATATTATAATGAGGTCAATTTCATAAAAATATCAAATTTAGGTAATCCTTATCCTATACTTAAATATCATTGAGAAAATTTCCTTAACTATGAATCGATTTTCAAATATAATAACTATCTATTTCCCATATCCCAATAGAAAATATTAATATCATATAATAACCTAAATGGTTATTTAAAACACAATAGTGTATTCTTCCAAAAGCCTAGTAAAAGTTTCAAAAAACTTCAAAATACCATCACATAATAATTCAAATGGGTTATCTATCATCAAAATTAAACTTATAAACGCATGATAATATCCATAATTGTTATGTTATCCTCACATGGAAACATATATGATTATAAAAACTAAATCAATTATTATTCAAAAAACACACCTTATCAAATATATTCCATAAATCAAAAAAATACTATAAACTCCCATGAAGATAACATAAACCACTTTTCTATCAAATCACTAATAAATTTCAAGGTCACAAATAATATCCCTTTTAATTTATAAATTCCAATCATATGTTTTTCCAAATTAAAAATTACCACCTTACCAAAAAATCACTTTTCTTGGTTATTAGTACCATTGAACATATGTTTTTTTTCAAATACTTAAAGAAAACTATTATGAAAAAAGGATTAGATATTTCATGATTATTATATCCAAAATATCTTTAATATAACATGTATACAACATAATTCATGCACACACATAAATATTTTCACTTTATGGATTAACATATGATAAATGCTTCCTTGGTAAAGGAGTTAACCCTTAGATTATGAAACTGAATTGGATAATTACCATGTTCACCGCACATAATATATTAAACTATTAATAGAATATTAGGATGAAATTGATATCCCTCCATCAAAATCAATATTTTTACTTAGAATTTACATGATCTATGCCATTATTTTCCACACATAATACATATTATCATTCATTTGAGAAATTCCCTTGAGTTATTATTCCCACACAATTAACATATAGAAAACTAAATCTTGTTCCCTACATAGTCTTCATGAATCTGCATTTCTATATTATTAGGCATGTTAGAAAAATCACCCATATTGATATTATTTATCACATAATGATATTTATGATCAGAAAAAATCATAAGGTTTTACATTCCTACTCTTGTTTCACTTTGTCACTATGGGAGAAAATTGTCCTTTTTTTCATATCCTACGTTAACATGAATCCTCATGATTATATCCATTTACTAAAACAAAAATTTATAATGTGAATAATTTTAGTGGGAAACCATATGATCATGAAAAATTTTATGTTCTGTATAAATCATGAAACCTTATTTTTAATCTCTAACAATTTGGGTTTAACTTAGGCCACCCATAACCATATCTATTAAAACGATTCATAATGGTTTATCAATATAATTTGAATTAACCTATGAATATCCCCCAAAAGTATCAAACTAGGTGAACAGTAAGGGAAAACTCACCATGAACTAGAATAATGGATGAGATATGCTCTAAAAACACTTTTTTGGGTTATTACCCCTAGATTAACCTATGCCAAAACCATATCCACTTGTAGTATCCATCTAGAATTGTATTTTGAGGAAAAAAATATAATATATTCCTTACAAAAAAGTTAAGATGTTATCCTATACATATATTTATACATAGGTTTTTTACTAAAGTTCTCTGATCCAAATCTCTAAATATTGATTAAAACATTCCCCTCAAAAAAAATATAACGACATTGTATTTTCATACTTAGATATTATATCTTAATATAGGAATATATATTACATTTTATAAACACACACCTCATGAATGTAACAGTTTATTATCATTGGAGAATGGTTATACAAATATTATTATTTCATGAATGATATTAAACATCTCCCATAAAGATATTAACATATAGTACTCTTCTTATACATACCATACTAAAATTTTTTATTCATAACCAGGGGAAAATAAACATAAATATGGGTGAGCTCATATTCTCATTAAGATTAAATAATTAAGATATCAATGATCACATAAAATTTAAATGAGTATAAGGGTATGAAAACACGATCTTAACATTTTAAAACCATACCCCTCATATCAAATATCATAATATTGAGTCATGGAATAATTATTGGAAGATTATAATACATGAATCATAAAATAATCAAAGATTAGAATCCATGAGAGCATAACATTGGCATAATACATAAGTTTTCATTATATAAACACACATTGAAAATAATTTCCTTAGTATTAAAGGATCACTTCCAAGACTATCATAGAGGATTCAGTTCACTTCTCATTCCATCATATTAGTCAAGGTTCACTCCCAAGACTATCATAGTGGGAAGATTTCCTTACTCAACTGGGTTCAAATCCCATTCTAGTCATTTTTATCTCATGATATATACATCTTTACCAAATAAATTAGAAGGATATATAATTCTTGACCCTCCTGTCACATAATTAAAATCATATATATGTATTCAAAAAGATTATAAAATTTCATAATATCTTAACCCATGAAAATGAATTAGTTTTCATAAAATTTTTATCAAAGCATAACCTATGGAAAAGAAATGGGATTTCATAAACATATTTTAATCATATTCATAAAACATCTTGATAAATAATAAGTATGATATCATTTTATATTATCCCAAATAAAATTTATGTAACCTAAAATGATGAATTCATAGATAAAAAAATTCATTTAAGATTTTACTTGGATCATTTTCTAAGGAAAATACCCTTTTCTCTTTGAAATAACTTAATTAAAATCTAAAAATTTATCAAATTTAAAGGAAAACACTTTCTATAAAAATAAATTTTAAAACTTGTAAAAAAATATCCAAATCCTTGAGTGGTCAAGATCATGAGAAATTATTTTCATGCCGTATAAGTTAAGAGAATTCATTCTTATCATACTTTTATAAAAAAATAAAAAATAACAGTATTCATAAAATGAAAAAAATTCGTTTTAAACTGAATTTTAAAAATAAAATAATAGATAAAATTTTACATAAAAAATAATAATATAATATTAAACAGATTTTGGAATTATTTTTTTAGAATACATATATATGGAAAAAAGGTTTTTAGACTGATGTAAGAAATAAATTTTATTTTCCTTCAAAAGGTTCTTTTAGTATATTGAGTATATATAGTGAGAAAAATTAGAGGAAAATATGTATTATCATGAAATAAAAAAAGTAGTATAAAATTCATGAGTTTATTTATAGGTAGATCAAAGTATTTCATCATCAAAAACTTCATCATTAACAATCCCGATGGACAATGAGATTGTAACATAAAACCCTTACAACTTTGGTAACTTTTGAATTGTAAGCCCCATGAAATAATAAGTTCACATGAACCTTTAAATATAATGAAAATAAGTATTATCATGATATTTAATGTAAAATTTTCTGTATAAAGACCTCATAAAAGAATATAGATGCATAACATAACATATGTCCCAAAGAGGATAATTTGAGACGATAAACCCTTACATCAAGTATTATCCTATTTCATATCCATTCAAAAATCCTGTATAATAAATATTTATTTTTATAAATATATTAAACAACCATATTAATTTATAAATTACTATGTACATTTACTTTTATAATTCCCAATTATCCTTTTATAAATAATTGTCCTGTAAAATGGACATTTGGGTGAAAGCTAGTTCGTTTTCCATTCACTTTTGTGTTTGATGGTTCTAGTATTTATACTTTGATTATAGTTCAATAATATCTATAATTTTAATCATGATATAAATATAATATATAAATTCCTTATATATATATATATATTCATCCATAAAGCGTAGAGATAGAAAAATAGATTACACCATTAATGGAGACGATAGGACGTACATACACATGCAGGTCATTTCTACTTTTTAACGGATGAAAAAAAGAAAGGTAAATAATAATTAAACTTTATATAATAATTAATATATCATATATATCATATATATTCATTAAATATATCCTTATTACTATCCATATAATGATTAAATGAGAAACATATCATAGCGCTTCATAGAGGTGGTAGTTCACACGTACCCACTAGGGACATTATCGTTTTCCAATGGATTGGAAGGAAAGATGGTATATATAGTATTATTAATATAGAAGAATAATTATGACATATATATCATATAAAAAAATTAAACCCATAATAATAAACATTCATAAATTATGGTGATGAAAAATGAATTGTACAATCAATACTTTCACTTCCCATATGATGGAAAAAGGATCAATAATGGTGGTTAAATAATAATAATAATAATAAAATTTAAATATAATTTGTATCATTGATTATTATTTATTGATAAATACTAAATATTTAGTGTAGGTAAAATATTAAGTAAAAAAATAAAGTGATTGGTTAAGGGAATTAACTCTTCTTTGAAACAAATTCATTAAATATCTTATTAAAGACCCTAGGGTAGGTATTTTTTTATTAAAATAAAAAAAAATGTTTAAAGGGGTTATTTTATATATTATTACTAATTTGGTTTAACAAATAGGAAGGATAGGTTCCATTTAATAAGTGAAGGGAGTGGCACTTTTGGAATTTCTTAAAAGAGTAAAATATAATAGTCATTCTCTTTCCAAATGCTTCCAAATGGATTGGGATTCAAAGATAATGTAGTATGGGGTTGATATACCTTCAAATAATAAAATTTTTATAGGATTATGTTTTGTTTTAAAACATATATTTTTGTTTAACCCCTTAGTTTACCTATTTTAACCTTAACTGCAATAACATCTTTTTCACTATTAAAGTGTTATAATGTCACTTTTAAGGTGAAAATTGTATCATATATGGAAAAGGGAAGGAATTTTTGAACATATATTTTTCAAAACGTCCTCTTCAAATTTTTTTACATAATTTGATAAAATATTTTTTTTGTATTTTTTTAAAAAAATTATTTTATTTTTCTACTGCTTGCACAAACATTGAGTAAATGTTACACAATAATTTAAGGTAATTATTTTATAAAAAATAAATTAAAAATAAATTACCCTAATAAAAATAAATATTAAATTTAACATAACCTTTTATACTGTTAAAATATATTTTTTACTCACTTATATGTCATGACAACTTATTTTATTTATTATTTTGACTTTTCTATCCTTACTAAAGAACTACATAAGAATTTAGATAATATACTTGTTATATAACTAAAAATTCATATATAAACATATAAATAATAAATAATAAATAATATTTAAGAAAACATTATATTGAGGACTTATTCCTTCTCTAATATTATTTTTCATCCACCAAATTTAACTTTTCTAGTATCGCGCAAGCACTCTGTCGACACAAATTTTTTTTATATTTATCATGGACTGAATTATAATTTATATTTTTTGAATTATTTTTGAATTATATTTTTATTATTTTTTCACAATTTATTTTTTCCATAAGTTTATTAATTTATTTTTATTTTTATGTCTTAGTGGTATCATAAAAGATAATGTATTTAATAAAAAAAATATTTTTTACCATTCACCAAAAATTTATCTTCTTTAGAAAAATATCCAAAATATATTCCTAGGTTAAAATTTAATTGATGAATAAAAAAATAAAAACCATTTCATCAAATTAAATTCCATTATGTTTCAAAAAATAATTTTAATATAAATCCGTAAAACACAACGTAAAACAAATTTTCAGAAAAAAAATATTTTTAAACCCAAAAACTAACTTATAACAAAATAAAGTATATTATTTATTAATATGTAATTAATTATATTATTTTTAAATAAATGATACATATATTAATTTAATATAAAATTAAAGTTATAATAGGACATTTAAATTATAACAAAATACAATTTTATAAAAAACATATAAAAAACGATATTTTCTCAATTCATTGTATAATCAATATTTTGAGAAAAAATATCAAAATATACCCCCAATATAATTTTGATTTCATAACTTAAAAAATAAAATTAATTTTATGATGTATATTATATAAATATCTAGAAAATAAATATAATATTTTCTCACAAAAATCTCTAAAAATCATTTTTGAAGAAAATGTTTTTTTAAGAATAAAATGACTTTAAAAAAAATTAAATACCTATATCCGAAGTATTAATAAATAGAATTTTATTATGTATAAAATTTATATATATTTCATTGTGTGGTTAATCATATTCAAACCCACCGATTTAAAGGCTAGGTTGTAAATATAATAACACTTCATAATTCATTTAAGCCTGATGTTGTGTGTTGTATACACTATCAAACAAAATTTTATTCTTTTAAAATACTGAGGTGTTTCATACACCATGAATTCTCAGAACTATGTTAATATAGATACATTTAATATTCTCAAGTGGTATATCCTCCCTTATTTCTATGAAATGTGAAGACTCGGTAAGGTGATCTATAATGACCATATAACATCATTCCACCAAGGAGTCTTCAGAAGTCCTACAAAAAAGTCTATTATAATAGTGTACCAATTCTAAATTGGTATTGGTAGAGGTTAATTGACTAGTTTATGATGTTTTATTTTAGCCTTTACAAGCTGATATACTAAGAATCTAAACTCATAGTCTTCAATTTCCCACTTCATACTGACCCATATGAAATACTATCTTAAATACTTATACATATTTGTAATACTAGGGTTTATAAAGAAATTCAATCCATGTGATACATCTAATAATTCCCCTTTTAGCTCAAGTATTGATATAACACATAGTGTCTTTCCAAACTATAACACACCATCTTTATAGATGATGTCTGAAAATTACACATCATTCATGGATTTCATCTTCCTTGAATAACCTTTATCATTTTACCAAGAATTATTTATATTATCCATTGAATATTTTTTGATAATTTGTTGAAAAAATAATAATATTTCCCCTATCCTAATAATTAATATATTCAAATTTACCCAATTAGTTATTATTTGATCCTTGTTTATCCTAATCATTGTTAAAACCCCATGGAATTTCCTACAAAATTCCATAACCATCATTTTTTTTCTTTACAAAGTGGTAGTTTATCGATAATTCATAGTACGTGAGTAGTCCCAACCATATAATTTTCTTCATTATGAGGTTTTTTGAGAGAATATATAATTCAAGCTTTTTTTATCCATATATATGTCACATATTTCACCATAAAGGTAGTGCCTCAAATATTTTAAGTCAAATGTTATATCTCCCAACTAAAGATCATGAGTTGGATAGTTCTATTCCTGGATATTCAACTAACTTAGTTCATAAGTAACTAATATATCATTTTCCATAAAGATATAAATCAATACATTCTTCGATGCATCACAATATATTAAGAATCCTTCCTTTATCTATGTCAATGTCAATAAAAATACATCAAACAATCCCCACTTTTTATCCTAAAAACATTCTTCAAATTAATTTTACTATTTTAATTTGAACCCTTTATATGTTAACATGGTAAATTGGTTGGATAATTGATAAATGTTTTAAAAAAATCCCCTATAGTAACCTAATAAACTAAGGAAACTATATATCTTAGTTATATTAATTAGTTTGAGCCATAACTTGAATTCCATTTTCATTGAGGTATAAAAAAATATCCCACCCTTAGAGATAATATGCCTTAGAATAGAAACTTTCAGAATCCAAAATTCACACTTATTAAATTTACCATATAATTCATTTTAATTAAGGGTCTCATTAATGATTTAAAAATAATTCTCATTCTATTAATATATTATATATTTTATCAAGATGAAATTAATTAATACCACCATGGAGTAATAAAGATAATCCTTTAATAATCTATTAATCAGATCCAAAAATACACAGGGTTTATTAGTTAATCTAACCGGTGTTAACATAAACTCATAATGTCCATACCTCATATTAAATTCTGTATTTGGTATATCATCCTTCTCCACCCTTAATTGAATATAACTAGAGTGAAGATAAACATTTGAAAAATATTTATCTCACCAAGGTTGATCAAATATGTCACCTAATACATGGTAAATGATATTTATTATTTATAGTAATGGAATTTATTTCCTTTTGTACAATATACAACATCATCAAACCATACTTTTTTTACAAACATGAAAGGGGGGTCCATAGGGTGAAACACTAGGGAATATGAATGTATTGTCACACAAATTACGTAGTTCTTTTTCTTAAAATCAAAAAATTATACTAGCTCCATTATATAGGGAGTATTAGATACTGGTTTTTCATTATGGATGAGTTCAATGAATTAAACAGATTTATTCACTAGTGGATGTTTGGATAATTCCCCAATAAATACATCAGTGTACTTTCTTACAATTGAAACATCCTCTATTTTCAGGATTTATTTCCTAACTATAGATTTTATTTTCTATTACTTTTCTCTAGGGATTTCATTAAGATAAACTACTAAAGGTAGATATATAAAAGATCCATATAATGAAATTTGTCTTCTAAAAACATTGGATTATAAGCATCCTTTGCACATAATAATATTTTTATTTCATAAATAAATTGTTTTATTATAATTTGAGATCAAATCATTTCCAAGGATTATATCAAAGTAAACCATAGGTATAACAGTCAATTTTCCATTAGGTAACATCTATGCAACTTAATAGAGACCATTTTATATATTTATGTTCTGATAGTTTTCCACTAGGTGTCTTGATTAACCACTTATTTTTGAGAGTGTTAGTGTGAGAATGCATTATATAAAAGATTTCATAGACTTATAATCAAATAAATAATTAAATAACTTTGAGTTTATGATCACAATACCTTTTATGAAATCTTTCAGAAATTCAACCTTAAGTGTAATAATTATATAAACTCAGACTTTATCTCTTATATATTTTTGAGGTAAATTAATTTGAACCATAGGATATTAGTATGAATAATGACCATATATCCTTACAAATAAGGCATTAAAATGGTGGATTCTCCATTATATTTTCATTCATGAGCATGATGACCTTTCTATCCACAATTGAAGCAGACTTACATTCCCTTTAATCATGTATCATGGTGTTTCTTTCCATAATTATTACATTTTATAAATTAAAACCTTACCATATTCCCATTTTATATATTTCTATTTAATTTTTTCTCAACATTCCTCCCATGTTCTTGATTTCCTTCAAAAAAATAAGACTTGGATAATTCTTTCTTTGTCTTGATGTCTCTTGATACTATATCCTATTATCCTGAATTTTATTGAGACACTAATTATCTTCAATGTCTAGGATTTGGGTTATCAAATAAATGATCTATATTTCTTCTTGTATTATGTACATAATCCGTAACATGAGTTACTAACATTTTAAATTTATCTTTATATTCAAAAAAATTCTTCCTTTTGTCCAATGTTTAATAATTTCCTTTTTGTATAATCTCATTACACACAAGGAATGTATATTTCAATGAATATTACCTTAAAGGTATCCCAATACTTACTTTCTAACTTCTCTACCTCTTTAATGTTTTGAATCAATGAACACCATTGATCATCTTCCCCATTTAGATGATAAACAACCATTATAACTTTCTCCATTTTACTACTTCACAAAGAGAGAACTATCTTCTCTAGAAACTTGATCTATTGCTCAAATGATAGTATATTAGTGTTCCCATTGAATGATGATGGTTTTTTCACATGACGTAGTCCAAAATTATTATACTTTGTTGAGGATTATAAATTTAATCAATACAGGAAAGGATTTTGGTCATAACATTAGTAAACTGACCTAATATAGTTAAAATCCATTGATCTCCAGAACCATCCGTGTAGATTTCATTGAATTTCTCATGAGGGAAATCCCAATATATTTTATAGGTTTTTATATGGTTCTAATTCCTTTCATAGGTTCCATTTCTAAATAATGACATACATTAGGTAAACTCATAACATTAAAAATATTGAATCATAGAATATAATTATTATGTAAGTAAAATATTTTAGAATATTTTTCTTCCTCCCCCCTTTGGGCCGGGATCTTCCCGGGGCGGCGGTGGATTCTTATCGCGGTGGGGATTTTGTCTCAGAGTGGGGTTTTTTGGTTTATCTCGTGGTGGCAGCGGGTTTGTCTTGGCATCTTCGATCGGGTCAGGATCTCTCGCGATGGTGGGGGGCTTGTCTCGGCATAGGGATTCACAATTTCTCTCGCGGAGGTGGCAGGTTTGACTCGGCCTCTTCATTTGGGCCTAGATCTCTCGCGATAACGGTGGGTCTTCGCTTGGGCAGGGATATCATGCAGTGGTGGTGGGAGTTTTGGCATGGTAATCACTCGGGTCTGGATCTCTTACAGCAGCGGTGTAGTGCTTCTTCGGTGGTTTCGTCTCGCCGAGGCATTCCTTCATCGTTGAGCCTCGGTGAGGTAGGTGCCACTGCTCCTTGATGGTACATCGGAGGTTTCCGATGAGGCTCTGGCCAATTCTGCAGTCTTTCAGAGGGGGAGGCTCCTCTGTTTCAGTTTTTGCAAGGTTTGATATGATTTTAATTTGGTGATGTTGTGTTTACACTCTCTGGATGGATCTGGTTTTTGGACTGTCCTGTTTCAACTGCAATGGTTCTTCTCGGCGCACTCGTTGTCACCGTGAGGCTTGTACCTAAACCTGTTGAGGAGCATCTTGGTTCTGATTGGAGTAGATCCATGCCCTGAGCAGCGTTTCTGTTTCAGTATGACCTTTATACCCTCACCGGGGGCGTTTCTATTTTCACGGGGTTGGGTCAGCTAGTCCTAGGTGACGCTGACTTGATCTCCAGTTTTTTGAACTGCCTTCTGGACTTCTGTGGATGTGGTGGCGAGAGTGTCTTGAGCAGGATGGTGGATTTGGTCTAGGATGGTCTTTATTAGAGGTTATTTGGTTTTTTATGGTGGAATTTGTAGTTTGTCCAGGTTGGGCTTTGTTGGCGATTCTTTGGTTTTTTTGATGGTGGAATGTTTCTTAGCCCTGTTGGTAAGGTGACGCACTCGGACTCGACCACACGGATCTGACTCCAAAGGAGGTTCCAGAGCTTCTGGTCATCATTGCAGCACTTTATGGATTTGGACATTAGAGATGGTATCGCGTAAGCCATCAGATTGGGCCTGTGCTTTGACATAGGACACTTTCTTGCCATTCAGCCTTGCATCGGTGAAGAGCTTTCCACGTCTAGTTTCTAGGGAGGGGTTTCTTCATGTTGTTAGTTTGGTTTGTTTTTCTTGAACTTCGAGTTGTGATATGTTTTATTTCAATGATGTATTGGGGTTTTCCACTTATTCCTTTAAAAGGGGGTTATGTTTTCAATAAAATAAAAAAATGAAGGCCTTCAGGCCGTTGGATGGATGATTATAATGTTTCATAATAAAAAATCTCACATCTTATAGGATCTAAAAATTCTAGTAATCTTATGAGACTAGATGCATGAATTATTCTCACAATAAATTTAAATACATGAAATACAATATAAATTTCCAATGAGAAATTTATTATTAATTCTAGTATATCTTGAAATAATTAATAGTTTAATTTTTGGAACCCTAGGGATAGAAAAAAATAAAAGGTTGATCTCAGATACTCAGTAAGGGGGAGCATATAGTAGATGCTATTATCGAATAAATAAGTTATGAATAATATGGTAGTGATAAATAATAATAGTATATTTTATATAAATATTATTATTAAATTGGGATATGTCATTATATGAAATAAAAACACAAATAATCACATTGATAACAATAAATTATTTCATAGTGTTAGAATTCATAATACCATATATCTAAATCCGATCATCAAGATCTCATACAAAGACATCATACATAAATAGGTATGGAATACACCAAATACATCCGAAAATTCATCTCATGAGACCCATTAATGTATCTAGGGGCTATAAAATTATAGTCGTCACTCATCATTGAAAATTTAAAATTAATTATTTATATGAAATTAATTAATAATCAATACAATAGATAATCATCAAGCCTTAACAATCAATAAATATCTATTTTATAAAACTAGCATATGAAATATCAAAAAATTTCCCAGTTAATAAATTAAATAACATGATCATAAACCATACATAGAAATAAGGTGGTATGAATCCTTATATCATACCGCAAATGGATCATAATTAACATTACATGATATTTAAATAAATAAAAAATATAAAGTCATTAGAAAGTTTTTTTAAAAACAAGATGAAATATCATTTTCTTTTAGTAACTTCAAAAATTTTCAATTCAAATAAAAATGGGAATATTTTTTAAAAAATCATGGTAACTAGGAAAGTAATATTAATAATAAAAAATTATCATAATTGTGGAAAAAATTGATGATACAATAAACATTAAAAAACATTCCTTTCATACTTTTGTGGAAAACTAAAAAATGACTTGTATGGAAAATGTACAAAAATGAATTTTTAACAATTAAATAGAAATTATAAGTTATCATAAATTTAACTTATGAACTCACAGATGTATATAAACTAACATTGATAAAAAATATAGAATATTAATATGGAGGCGAAATATTACTGACCAAAAAGGAGATATAAGGTTGGTTTTTTATAAACATTACTTCAGTTTATTTGAGTACTCTATAAAAAATGTAAAGAATATTTAAAAACCCTAAAAATAAACATATTTGAAGAAAATTCATGGGGTTTAATAGAGAATTACCATAAAATTCCACCAACGTAAATTTTGACATAAAAAATCCAAGATTAAAATTGGACTGTAAAATAAACCTTTACCTCTAACTTATGGTTTGTCAGATGTGATTTAATTCATGATATCATAAATTTATATTTTTTATAAATATATATCAAAATAATATTTATTTTTATCTTTATATATAAATTTAAATTATAATTTATTTTTACTATTTACTAATAAATCCATGTCAAAATAAATATTTTGGTGCAAACTATTAATTTTTCTATGCATTTTCTAGTTTAGTGGTTTTTGTCCTAACACATTAGACAATGTTAAATTATATATATATTGTTTATAAAGTTTTACACTGTGTTTTTTATATATTTATAAATTCCAAAGGTCATTTCATGAAACTTATGTTACTGGGTTTCATATAATGCTTAACAATCTCGTTTTAGGAGATTAAATTTTATAATGATAATTTATTATTAATATTATTACTAGAATATAAAATTTATCCTTATAAAACCTTAATAATATTATAAATATAATATTAATAAATTTAAACAATTTTGTTCAAATATCCTTTAATGGAAGTTATGAAAAATGATATGTGTTGTTCATTGAGGGGGAAGTCTTTACATAACAAGAGCAATGTTTTCCTTTTTTAATGGATAAATGGTAAATATGTTAGATAATGATTTTCCTTTATAGAATCATAATTAAATCATAGATTTCATAATTATTAATTAAATCTATCTTTTTAACAAGTCATGATGAAAAATGAAATACATCATTCTTGGTGGAAGTAGTCCACATGTACACACAAGTGACATTTTAATTTTCTAACAGATTGAAATAATGTAGATAATGATTTTTCAATAAACATAATAAAAGTTAAATTAAATAATGATACTTATTTAATTATTTTAGTATTGTTATAGAATATTTGGATGTGGTTTGAGAATAAATAAAATTAAAATAACATGGTTATAATAATTACCTCTTCCATGGGTATCCTTATTTGGATTTCTCTTTAGGCCTCCTTATATTAGACTTTAAGTGGGACCAGAACCTATAGGTCATGGATAAGAGTGATTGGAAGTTATATACATAGATATTATTTATGTATAGCTACATTTTTTATATGTATATATTTTATTATAATTCCTTAACAAATTGTTTTATTAATAACTTTGAAGAAAATTTTGATGTTTTGTGTCTTTCAAACTGGGAAAATAATACATGAGGCACTTAAGGAAAGCCTAAAAATAAACTTTACTTAATACTTTTTAAATAATACTTTATTATTTCATCCCATTTCACCTCATCATAAGTTATTTTTTTGGGACACACATCAATAGGAAAGGGTGAGCATAAAACCTAGTAAGGGATAAATAAAGAAATAGAATATAAATGATAATCATATACAATATGATGCATAAAATGATATCATAATAATAAATATATGAAAAATATCATGAAAATTTGGAAATGACATAAAAATGAAATATTCATAAGCATATCACAACGGTTCATCACCAATGTGTCATAAAACATATTACCAACATTAGTCACCATGGAATTACAAACATTTCAACTTTAGATATTAATAATTTACCTAATGAATTATAGTGTTATTGGGTAAAACCATTCATAAGTATTAATTAATTTATTTTGCATAAATAATATCTCATAATAAATCATTTCAATAATAACCCATGGAAAATAAAGAACCAATTTTATATGAAATCATTATGTACATAAATATTTAATGTCTTGGAATTTTCATACTTTTTAACCCATGAGGAGGTATTATGGGATATAAAAATTAACATAAAAAATAAATTATTTATAATTACACATATTTTAAAAACCATAGTTAAAAATTGGGGTAGGTTTTCATAACATTAAAATAAATTCATAGAAAATAAAAGGATGATTTTGACATCATAATAGGTATACATAGTGATTTATATAACATACATAATGAGAGATAATAGAAGAATATCATTAATAGAAAAATATTGTATATTAATGTAATGATTCGAATTTCATGATAATATAATAACTTTAAAATTATAAGGCTAAATACAAAATAAGTACTTGGATAAAATTGAGTAAGGGAATCCATTACCATGTGGGATATCTTCTTAAAGATTGAGGAGAGTTCCTTAGAACCATAGAAAATCATTTGATGGTATATAGAGAGGTAAAATGAGGGAAAATTCATGATTAATGTATTTGGAATGAATTAAATGTGGGTGAGGAGGTGGTCATTTTTAGTAAATGTGGGAGGATTTTTTATTAATTTCAAAATATAGGCCTTGAAAATCTAGGTTGTGGAAAATGGAGAACAATTAGCTTAATCATGGTTTTGGATCATGGTGTTTTCCATTAAGAAGTTGGGTTTTGAAATATTAAAGGTTTCTAACAAACCTTCAATATTTTATATTAATTTTTGCATTAGAAGATAATTTATCTACAAAATAATGTTTTTAAAACCATAATTTCCATTTTAGACATTAGAAAGTTATTTATCAGTTTTGAAATTTATTTTAATTAATAAAAATAAAAAATATTAAAATTTAGTTTATTTTTAGTTTTAGATTAATTATTATTAATTATTAAATCATTATTACATATTAATGAAGTCATAAAACATACTAGAAATAGAAAATTGTATTTCTACTATTCACAAAATAGTGTATTTTATAAATTTATCAAAATTTCAACCAAACCTATTATAAGTACGGTGATTTAAAATATAATATTTATTTTACTAAAATAATTATCTGAACAAATTAATATTTAATTTTAAATAAAAACATTATTTAATGAAAAAATAATAATTTTTACGAAAGAGTAAACTTTATTACCCTTATAAAAATAAACCAAGACATAATAAAATTATATTATCATTTATATTTAATAAATAGTTTTATAAGTCTATTTCATGAAAATACGTTTTATTTAGAATACCTGAATTTATTATAAAAGAGTACATATTTTCCAAAAATATAATTAGGTTTTATTTGTATCTAAAAATCTATGAATCATATTCATATTATATTCATGTGTATTTTGTTAAATAAAATAATAAAGAAAATAGAATTGAAGAAACAAATATTTCATTTATATAATTAAATTCAAACATTTTTAATACTAAAATCTAGATTCATAACCCCTTATTACAACGACATACACCCTAAGTGTAAAGTGCCTAATGGTGGTACTTTCAGGGGGTGTCTTAACTAACATTGATTTAGTGGTGATCTATACTAACTTGAAATTTTACCAAGTTGATTTCTTTTAATCCTTAATTTTTAAAGATATGATTGTGATTGGATAAGGGTGAACCCCAATGATATTGCCTCCCTCCCAAGATATGATAAATGGTCTTCAAAATGAATTTTCGTACTTGTTGAGTCCAATATTTGTCCCTTCCACATCAATTATATTTTTTCAATGCCCTTTATATTCTCTAATTCTAATTGTAAAATTATTACCAACAATTATAATTCCCAATGGTCATATTGACAAAAAATTAGGTAATGGCCTAATCATAATTTTCTCTTTTACCTTTATACCCTATACATACACAACCCTTCTCATACCACAATATTCATTACTTCACTTACAATGGTTATAAAATTATCTTGATAGTATATATCAGATTATTAACTCTTCTATTTATTTTTATTATTTTTATAGTAGGAGTGATCCTCATTAGATAAATCAAAATTTAAAATTTTTAAAAAAATATCAAAAATCAACCTTATAATATTTTACATATTCTAAATTATAAAAGTAGTCTATTTTGAAAACTATAATTTATAAATTTTATAATTTGGTTAATAATATTCATAATCTCTTTTTAAATGGCTAGTTTGATAGGTCATGGTGCACTTGAAATAAGTGTTGCACACAACATAATATATTGAATTATTTAAAAAGAAGTGTACAGTGGAATCTTGGGGTGTTACAATGACTTAATGACCATGTATCTCTAAAAAACATCTAGGGGAACCAAATAGATTTCCTGATCCTTATGGGGTCCTTCGTATGTTTCTGTTCATTTCTATGTAACCTTGCATGTGCCAATGTACTTCGGTACACGATGTGTCCTCCCACACGGGGTCATACCCATGTGATTCTATCACATGAAATGTATACCCACGAAGGGTCACATAGTGTGTGGCCTATCTTCATGGTGTTTGATCCTTAAATTTTCTAAAACCCTAGCACTACAACCATAGGGGTTCTACATGGTGTATGTTCATCCCAGTACATGTCGTGTTGTCGATAAAGTTCATAGAATCTAAAATCCATTACACTCATTCTAGATCAACTCTCAACAGTATGAATCCCACCATTTAACCAAATTAAATTAATATATCTCACCAATGACCCTTTGGTGGATGAAAAAAAGAGTTCCAATTCACCCATATGAAATCTGTGCACCGTTTTCAACCATGGAGCCTCCAGTCGCCTCATCGGATCTATAAATCCATGGTGAAATCACCCATATCCCACAAAACTTCCTGATCTATCCCCAAATTTCTGATCCATTAACCACCTATAAATCCTCTAAGAATCTGGGGGACCAATCACTCTGAGTCTTTCTCGAAAATAGTCAAATCATGATCCCATATTCCAACAATGAAGAATTCAAAGAACAGTCGGGGAAAATCATAAGAAACATATGTGAAATAGTAAATGGATAGGTTTTCATGGACAAATAATATAATTAGGGATATCTGGGGTCAGAAACATTAGGCAACATGGATTAATTGAATAAAACAATTGAATCCGATACATGGGTGCATTTAAAGGATCATAATTGACACATATCAAAGGAATAAGAATGATAATGTTAAATATTATAATAAAATGGGAGAGGATCTAAAATTGATGAGTCTTACCTCGATATTGGATCATTATTCAACTATTAATAGACTCAATAATAAATGGGAGAAGTTGTTATGTTTACTGCACCTTGATTCACCTGGATTCAGATGCCCATCCTCATTTGATCTCGATTCTCTAATGAGATATGATAGAAATATTATTTCAATGATCCCAGTGTTATAAGGATAACCCTGATGATTCTCTGTAATGACATAATTATATAGGAAAAAATTTGGTGATTTAAATTAAATAATTAAAACAATTATTTAATTTAATTTAAATTTACATACCAATGGTCACCCTATCTGAACGTCCCTAGCCTACCAAATTTATGTCTAGTATAGGGTAAAATTCACATTCCAAATTAAACCATGATCATAAATATTCGATAAGAGACTCTATTTTAGAGATATCCCATTTTTAATAAACCATGAATGTGTGACATAATATGTATTTTATATTTTTATAAAATTAATTCTGGGCACACCGAGCCTCAGAATTGCACACCATCTCAACATCTACATCCAAAAATATTTATAGATATATTTCAAAGTCCTACAAGGGAAAAGTGGTCTCTACATCATGATTTCTAATTCATGAACTTTATCCTTTAGCCATTATAGGGGTTAATGATGGTTTCTATCCACTATGTTATAATTTGTTCACTGATTAGTTAAATGTATTTGTTTTCCATAATTGATGCATTTCACTATAGGTTTTTCATGCACCATATTGCATTTTTCATTAGAATTAATATATAGAATATTTATATTTTCATGAAAGTTATGAGCTATATTTTTATCTCTTCTACACTTGATGTGATTTCCACTTCCATGAAAATAATTTTCCAATTGATTCTTCCCACAATTATTACCCATGACCATCCCTTCTCTTCTATGATCGACATTTATTATGAAATTTGGATCCATCCTATAATTATTTTCATTTATTCAATGTGACCAATATGAATCTACAAACTCCATTTACCCTTTTAAATCACACTACACTATTTACTCATAACTCCCAAAGTCAATGATTTCAAGAACTTTTCATTTATAAGTTATTAGCCCCTCAAGGAATCAATAGGCCTTCTCATAATAATAAATAACAAAGATTGAAGTGTATCATGAAATCCTGGTAAATAAAATTATAACAAAAATAAATTTTAAAAATAATAACATTTTATTTTACAGTTTATGTTACATGAAACACTGATCACAAACAACCCAAAAAATATATTTCTTTATATTTAATTTCTTCGATAGCTTGTGGAACACATGAACTTGTGTCTAAATGAATCGTAATATATTATACTATTATACCCTTTCCAACAAATTAGAAGGTATGAATTTTAATAATTAAATTATAAAAATCATGGTTATATATTAATTATAAATAAAATATGAATAAGTTAAAATAAAATAAAATGTTTTATGAAAAATTATATTTTTTCAAAAATATGATTTAGTAACCCATTGAATACATAATTTAAAAATATTTTTTACCACTTTTATAAATTTTATTTAATAAAATTAACTTCATTTTTGAAATCATCATATTAAAATTTTCATAGTGTGAATATTTATTATTTTTCTGCAATGCTTCATTTTTTATGAATAGTGAAAAATACTAATATTTATTGAAAAATGACTTTTTAATTAAATAATTCACATGTTTATATTATATTTTAATTTTTTTAAAGTAAAATTTGTTTAATTATATAAAGAATAAAATATTTTATTTCATTGGAATAAATTTTATCTTAAATTTGGATATTAACACCTTCTATACTTATGAGAATTTTTTCTTTAAAAATTCACTTTTTCATCACGTCTACGAGTTTAATTTTAAATTAGATTATACGGGTTATGTGAATTTAATTTGAAATAATGGATTCTATATTTTTAATCATCATAATATGTGATACATAATAATATCAAATGAAATTTTGACCATTATTAATAGTAAAAATAGTAAAAATTAATCATTGTCGTTAAGGTAATAATTTATTTATTGGGAGTGAAACTATGATGATAAGGGTTATAATTGACATATAAATTGATAAAAAACCTATTAGATGGAAATATTTCATCATTATCACCAATAAGGGAGATAATTACCAATTTTTATGATTTTTTCATGATAAAAACAGGAGTGAAATTGATTCGTTTCAAAAAATAATTGTGTGTCCTCTCCCTCACTTATAAAAGGTAACCCTATCCTCCCCTCTTCACACTTACAAATACTTTTGGATCAGAAGATACCATCCCAAATCCCTTATTTATCCCATTAAAAAAATTTATATCTCTTTGTTTTATTATAAACCCAAACTATGAATGGTTTTAGAGAAAATATAAAGAAGTTGTCCGAAGAATATGTACGTTCTTAAACATGTGTTATTAATTTTATTCCTTCTTCAAACTCATTAAAATATGAATAAACCATGATTTTATAATGAAACTTGTATCTTCCTAATACTGATATTTTATTATGCTAATGTAATTTCCTATATTCACCCCCACTTCTATTAAATGGGAAACGAAACCATTGATCGTGTGTACGGAAAACCACCACCTCATGAACTGATGTAATTCATTTTCCATCACCAACTTTCACAATTGTATATAATGATTGAATTAATACATTTATATAATACTAATCATATAATTTTACTTATATATTTAAAATATCACTTATACCATACTAAATTCCATTTCCTTTAAAATATAATAACATCGCTCATGTGTATAGAGAACTACCACCTCGCGAAATGATGTGATTCATTTTTCAATTATGATTTTAAGGGAATGTCATAAAAATAGATTTAATGAATTTATGTGATATATATGAGATTATATTTATTATATATGATTAATATATTACCCAATATCTTATCATTTTTCTCGTTAATTTAATGTTATCATTGCTCGTGGGCTATCTATATGAAGTGATACGATTTATTTTCCATGTCCAATCATCATGAATTATTCGAAAAATTTATATAATGAAAAAATATGATATTTATAACATTAATATAATTATTTATAAGATTTATCTATATCAAAAACCTAATAATTATAACTTCCATGACAAAGAATAAATGAGACGACAAGGCAATTAACACCGAAGGCATTGAAATTAGTAAAATATTATTAGCAAAAGGGTTGTAAAATGTTATAAGATGATAAAATATGATATTATATATATAAATATAGGTTAGGTATAAGTTGATAACATTCTTAAAAACATTATAAATTAGGTTAAATCATGTTCAATGAAAACTAAAAGTGTGGTAATGGACTTTGTCTCAATTTCTCTTCATTGAGGCATATTGTAATGTTATAAACCTAATATATTTTATATATTGTACATACTACCCCTTTTTATGTAATATAATTAATAATTCATAATACATGGTATTTTAGGTATAAATTTTAAATATTTCTTCTAACAAAATTTGAATTGAAAATTACCAAGTGATAATGAATTTCAAAAAAAAATTCTTTTCATTGTGTTATATCACATCTTCATTGTATTTGAAATTCTAAGATTATGTGTGGAATTTTTTTGACAATATTTTTGTTATATTTAATTTTTTTATATGTATTTATATTTTGTAAACATAATCGATTCATTTATTAATTATAACTTCAAAATTATGATCTTTGTAAGGGTTTATTTTTAAAAATATAATTTTAATCAGGACTATTTATACTTGAATTTACATTAAAGAAAATTATTTGATCATTTTTTAATAAGACCTTTAAATTTTATTCATCTATGGTTATTAATTATGTTTTCAAGTAGTAAGTATCATTTTCCCACTCATATTTTCTTTAAATTACTGAGAAAATGTTTTAAAAGAAATATAAATATATTTCTCCCTTCAAAACCCTTTTATTCCAAAACTATGTTTTTTTAAAAAATCAATTATTTTTTACATTCTCAAAATTATTTATTAACGAAATTTTTACGCTTTTTAAAAAATTTTAAAATTATTTACTAGAATATTTATGAATGTTTCCAAATAATTCATGTTTTATTTTTACCAAAAAAGTTGAGGTAATATTTGTTTTAATGTCTACAACCTGAATAGAATTTCTATCAATCATGAAAACTCAATGTTTTAATGATTATTCTATATGTTTCAATGGTTATTTTGAAATAAAATTATTTTAATTTTTTTTGAAATTCTTCTTTAAAATATTTGATTTTCAATAGTAAAAGGATATTTTAATAAAAAAATTTCTAATAATATTTTTATGATATTTTGATTCGTCAATGAAGAAAACACTTTATTTAACTAAAATTCTATAGAGGTTATGTCATATTTATACCATAATTATTCATTCAATGGATGTTTTGTGATAATTTTGACTAAATAAATTATTAACATTCAATTTCTTGATTCATTTTTATAGTAATTAACTTCCCTGTGATATATCCACTTTACTATGATCACCGAACATTAAATTTTCCAAAAAATTTCGATTTATTTTTCATGGATATACTTATTTCTTAAACCTTTTATAATTCCTACATAAGATGTTATATATTGAAATTTATTTTATTTACTAGGGAAATATTAATAAATCTCTATACTTTACTCAATACAAATATTTGATGATAAGGTATACTGTTTATGAATTAAATTGATTATTTTATATATGATGAATTCTTTGGACATGAAGATTTGGTTGGAGACTAATTATAGATATCCCCTTGATGCATTGATATTTTAATGAGATTAAGATATTGGACAACCTTTTTTAAATGATTTTCGAGTGTATACCTACCCAATAAATTTAAACTATCTTGTAAAAGGTCTTGACAGTAGAGGTTTTCATGAATCCTGAGATCATAATGTACCATAACTAATAATTTATTTCATTAGGAATTAAATTATTTTTATCCATGATATTTTTTCAATAATATTATCTTTGGATGCATTTCATTCTTAGTTTATTCATTAAGTGGAATATGTTTTCTGTTATTTACCTTTCTATATTGATTATTCTTTATCTAGTTATGAAAATAATGTTATTTATTGAATGGAATGTCTTTTCAATTATTTACCTTTCTATAATTATTATTCTAGTAAAATTATTTAAATTTAATGTGTGTTTATTTATTTAATATTCCTTGTTTATTATACTTATTTATTCATTATATATTCTATTTTACTTAACCCTTACCAAGTATTTGATCCCATCCTTATTTTTCTTCTTTTCCAAAGAATTCATAAAGTGTACTGTGAAGGATATTAAAAAAATTTCTTGAGGGAATAATAATATTCTAAAAAAATATTGTAATTTTTGTTTTCAAATTTAATATGGTAATAATGTATGTATCTAGTTTACCAAGAATACTAAACTATTAAGTACTTTGGGATGCAATTCCTTGTATCTTATACTAATATATTAGAGAAAGTCACTCACTCCAAGTTACTATAGTTAAAGTGTTTAAAGTTTGTATAAAAGGAATTTTAGTAGAAACTGTGATAATTTTATTTATGATAACATATATTGGGGAATATAACCATGTGGTATAATTTTTGGATAATTATAGAATAATATATTAATGTTTTGGTAAGGTAGATATTATGGGGTTTTTACTAGAAATATATCCCTGTATGGATAATATAAGTGGAAATAGTTCTATAAAAGATATACCTAGGGCTAATAACCCAAAAAAAATATGTGTTGGTATTTACTCGAGCATCACCTGGTACATGAAAATGATCCTTACTACACATCTGGATTGACAATCTTGGTTGATATGATTTGGATTATTCACATTTTTTTTAACAACCATTATGAAGGATTTAAATATATGATCACAATTAATGACTTAGTTTAAAAATTTGGTATCTTATATTGAAAATTATGTTTCATGATTTAGACATCTTATACATTATTCTTTACTATTATGTGGTTTTCAATTATGATTATATAGTATCTCACTATTTCTCTTGGTTTTAGTCAATGGATGGAACCTGAATAAATCATATTAACATAGAATATTAAATACAATGCAGTGACTATGAGAAACGAAATGGGATAATGGAAAGATTTAAAGATATTATAATTATACCTAATCGGTTATCCCAAAATATGATTAAAAAACTATACCGTAACTAACCCATGGACTAATCAAAGAAGATAATTATTGCTAAGTGATTGAGGGGTGGAGTTCATAGAGAAAACAAAGATCGATTTCCATCATGTAAGAAATATAGAAAGTTGAACCTAAGAAAGTTTCTCAAAGGAACAAGAAAATTCATTATGTTTTGAAAAGAAGGTAATAATGAAAATAAATTCTAATGGAAATTTAAGAGTATGATTGAAGAAAATAAATCTTATCTTAGGGATCTATTTATAGTTTTTTGTGATAAATGTGGGGAACCTAGTAATTATCTGATTCAATTTCCACTTCTAAATGTTTTCTCCTATACCAAGTAAGGTCCCATGTTTAAATAAAGTGGGTAAAGTAATTATTTATTAGGATTCAATCATTAGATTATAGAATTGTTTTACCAATGGTAATTTTTTTATATGAATTATGAATCATTTAAGGAATTTCTAAAATTTTAGAATCATATATGTATTCATTATTTTAATATCTATTAATACCATTATAGGTTTTTTTAAATATTTATCATATGTTAAATGTCTTAAACACAAATTTTTAGGTTTTATGTGATGGGATAACATTATTATTAAGGATATTTTTTGGTACATTTATGATAATAAATCCCATTGGTTTAGTATATGAAAGAGTTATTTGAGAAAGAATACCTTTAATTTTTTGGGCATTAGATTGAAGGTATTGGTAACCTTTTAGATTTATCTCATATTTTATGTTGCAGTAATTATGGGTAATTACTATTTGAGAATTTTATAGTAGTTATATTAATATAGTAACTGATAAAGGAAAACATGTTGCATATGGAGATGGTTACAAGGCTTGAACCCAAATATTAAATATGATAAGGGTTTAGCACCTACCATTATACTACATGATGTCTAGGTTAAAATGTAGTTGATTTTAGTAAAACTATTTGATGAATTAATATTAACTATGAACCAATGGCGTTACTATTGAGTTTTACAAATTAATGTATTATATTGGATAAATTTTCCTAACCATATTGGTTCTTGAAAATAGTTAGATACAGAAAGAAAGAGATTCCACTCTGTTATGGATCTTAAATTAAAATTCAATTCTAGTGTTTCAGGTATAATTTTTTTTATTTTTATATTCATTTCTTGGATTAATATTTGAATTTGAAATTTATCAAAGCACAATCAAATGATGAAATCATTCTTATGAAATAGAAACATATAAAGAAAGTATATTTCCTTAAAAACATAGATTGTAAAAGAATTCATAAAACTCAGTAAAATGATATATAAAAAAAAAATTTATCCAATTGCCTTGATATTTGATGAAGGCAAAGGTCTTTTAAATCATCAAAAATTTATAGTTTTTAGGTTCTTAAATATTCATTAGAAATTCACTTTCTTTTGATCAATGACCTCTATCATTACCCATAATTATTTACACATTTATTCTATGTACATATCTTCACTATCCACTAATGTTATACTAAATATAAGCCTAGTTATGTGATATTTCATATGAAATTTTTTACTTCCATTTCTGTCTTATTAATATTATTTTTTATTAACCCTTTTTATGATGAAGGTTTTTTATATAGGAATTTCAAAATTTTAAATCCTTGATATCTAAGCGCAAGATTAAATTTTGATAATAAAATTTATTTATGGTTGGGGGAATGTGACACCCCAAAATTATAAAATAAGAATGTTTTATTTGATATCTTATTCTACATAAAACACTGACCTTAAAATACCCAAAAATATATTTATTTAAATTTAATCTCTTCGATAGCTTATGAAACCCACAATCCTGAGTCTAAATGAACTGTAATATAGTATAACTTTACAAACTATCCATTAAATTTGAGGATATGAATAATAATTATTATATTATTGAAATTATGTTTATTTATTTATTATAAATAAAATAATAAACATATAAAAGAAAATGAATTTTTTTATGAAAAATTGAATTTTTTCTAAAAGACGGTATAGTTTCACTTAACAAAAATAATTTGAGTTTTTTTAAAAATTTAAGAAAATTTATTTTATAAAATAATCCAATTTTTTTGAAATCATAATATAAAAATTATATTATGGTGATTATTTGGAATTTTTAATGAAAAGTTTCATTTTTCAATGAGTAATAAAAAATACTGATTTTTGTTGAGAACTGCCTTTTACTTTTTATAATTCACAATGATATATTGAATTTAAAATTTATTTTAAAGTAAAATTATTCAAATTATGTTATAATTTAAATATTACATCACATTGGAATCAATTTCATATTGAATATTTAAGTTAAAACATTCTATACTTGAGAGAATTTTCTCTTTGAAAACCCGCTTTTTTGTCACGTATGTTGGTATAATTTTAAATTTGATTATGATTATAAAGTGAATTTAATTTTGAAAAATGGATGAAATATTTTTAATAAGAAAATTTTATATTATATAATAATTTTAAATTAATTTTTTACCATTATAAATAGTAAAATTTGTAAAAATTAATGACCATCGTTAAGATAAAAACCAATTTATCAGAGGTAGAACTAAGAAGATAAGGGTTAAATATGACATACAATCATTTAAAAAAACCATTTCATGGATATATTTAGACTTCATAACCTATAAGGGTCTATAATGAACCATTTTTAGGCATGTTTCAAGATAATTTTTTTGGTGTAATGAATTATTTTCAAAAAAAATTATGTGTATCCTCTCCTGAACTTATAAAAGGCCACCCCACTCATCCACTATTCACATTTCCAAAGACTTGTGGTTCACAAAATACCCTACCAAATCACTTTATAACTCCCACAAAAACATCTTAGATCTCTTTATTTGATCATAAATCCAACCTGTAATGGATTTTGGTGCACACCTATTGAAGTTTTCCGAAGAAGAGGTAATGTTCTTAAACAAGCCTTTTTATTTTGTTCATTATTCAAAATCATTTAAATCTTATTAAACTAGGATTATATAATAGTACAAATATCTTACATATACTGTGATTTTATTATTTTAGGTATAGGACATATATCCTTCCCCTATTCAGTCAAACGGGAAACGAAACTGTCGATTGTGTGTACTGCGGACTACCGTCTCATGAACCTATGTAATTTGTTTTCCATCACCAGATTTCAAGGACGGATATAATTATGGATTTAAAACATTTATATGATATTAATTATATTATTATAATTATAATTATTATATCATAAATAACTTATTACGTATCATTTCTTTTAAAATATGACAACGATGCTCTTGAGTATGACACACAATCACCTCATGAAGCGATGTGATTCATTCCTCACATATGAATTACATGGAAAGTAATAAGGATAAATTTAATGTAATGACCTAGAATTCCTGTGTAATTTTTTTAAAATACATGGGAATTTTACGAGTGTGAAAAATCTGAGAGCACGTGATTTCGAGGCCCATCGTCCCCGAAATCAATTTCTGAAGTTTTGTTAGAATACGTTTAGTAAAAGTATGAGCGGGATTTTATAAATTTTGAACTGGTTCTCAGAATTGAAATCTGAGGGCACTGTTAAACTCGTAGCACTAGTATTCACTTAAGAAGACTTTAACCTCAATGACAGATGGTCAGAAATCAAATATAGCTCTTGGGTTTTTCCTTGATAATAAAATAAAATAAGTGCATGACTTATTTTATTTTATTTTTGTTATAACTACCATGTAGAGGTTGGAGGTGGGGACTACCACACCTTAACATCCCATGAGAGGGTATGGTGGTGGGGCCCACCTAAACTCAACCTCCCTTGTGAGGATTAATTTGGTGGGGACCACCTGAGTTGGAATCCTCTAGAACTTCCCTCATTAATGAGGGGGAGACTCTGGATCTCCTCTACACTTAATGGTGCCAACCCACCCCATTTAATTAATCAAGACACATCAATTAATTAAATTCCTCATTTTTAATTTATGCCAATGAACATAATAGAGCACATAATATATTATTTCAGGGGGGTATTTTTTTTGTTGGAAAGGAGGATTGTGGAGAAGAGGAGCTCTTGGAGATAGAACACCAATGAGGAAAGGCTCTTCGACGAAGAATGACAACGAAGAATGGTGATCTTCTTCGCCCTTTTTCCTCGAGATTTCCTCCCAAAGTGGGATATCCTCACCAATGATGAATCAAGTTCATAATTCCTCCTCATTAACACCAATGAACGATACAAGTTAGGGGTTCAAGCTTGCTAATTGTTGCGTGTTATTTGTTTTCCATGGTGGTTTAGAAGTCGAAGCCGCTTGATATCACCCTAATGCAGAGGGCGCGGGCAAAACAAACACAGCCTGACCCCTCCACATTATTTTTGAATTTTGACGTTAATCATGACATGAGACCGGAATGTGCAACTCACCTCAACGATGACTGTGGATCGAAGGCAACGACCCGAGGAGAGCGTGAATTCTTCCAGAATGAGAATCGGGCCACCAGAGCTCGTCCGGTGACCCGCGGAAAGAACATCGACGGATGGAACTGACGTGCGTCAACGTGTGGCGGAGGTGGTGCAACCGTGCCACCAGAGGAGAAGCTGCAAACCTTGTAAGAAATAGTGCATCGGAAGCCAGCGCAAGGCCGACCGCGAAAGAAACTGGTGGCTCAAGTCGCCGTGTCGATCGAGAAGGCACAGAGCAACCGGCGTTGCGCGATGGATCGAAGGAGGGTCACGGCCCCTGGCCAGGGCATGTAGTAGTGCCCAGCTCGAGCCCGGTTGTGAAGAGGTCTGGCAGACCGAGCCACCGGGTCTCCGGAAGGGGCACTACACAACTGGCGCCGCACGAGGAGTCGGCTAGCTTCTCAACGAGCCAGAAATAGCGGGACCTTGCAAGGTCCTACCTGACACACTGGCGCCAGCCTGGCGCCGGTTCCACCTTCCGAATGACTAAGACGTTCGGAAACAAGGGGGCATGTCCATCCCTCTGGACACGGATAGGGTGGACCCTCGCTAGCTGTCGGGCCACCGGGCCGGACCTCGTGCGAGCAGGGCCCCCAGAATGGGCCGGACCACCCCCGTGGGCTGGACTGCCCCCGCTGGCCGGGCCCCCCTCTGGCCTGGCCGCCCCCTCGGACTGGGTGGGACCCGTGGGCCGGGTCGGACCCACAGATCAGGTCGAAACCCATTCCAGACCCGGGTCGGGCCGGGTCAGTCCGATTGGGCCGGACCGGACCCAGACACGTTTGACCCGATTTCCCCATTTTTCCATTAACTTGGGCTATAGGTGTTTGATTGATGAACCGTATATGATGATATAAATCTTTGAGTGAGGTAGTTCTTTTTGCATACCCAACTTGTGGTTTGAACGCAGTAGGTATACGGTCGGGTTGGATTGAACCTAAATCCAACTGGATCATCGGAATGGAAATGCCAATAACTCTCAGACCAGACATCCGATTGATGTGATGTCAGTTGTGTTGAGACATCTATGATGAGGAAAAATTTTGAGATAGTTCTACATGGGACTTCATGATAGTTAGAGTATCTACCTATAGTTTGTGGAGCCGATCCTTCCAAAGACAAGAAAGCACAGTACAGAGACCTATTAACTGGCTGAGACCTGACGACTGCTGAACGATTCGACTCGGAGTGATTTGACTATCCCAGTGGGGAGTGCCTTGGTGTCGCGGAAGAACCATGGTGGGGAGCGCCTCTGTTTGAGAGCAGCAGAACCATGGTACTCGACACCTAGAGTACCTCAGCATGCTATGAGGGGGATCACCTCTGTGTGACGCAGCAGACCCCCAGTGGGGAGCGCCTCTGTGTGACGCGATAGACCCACGGTACTCCACAGGAGGAGTACCTTAGTAGTACAAGGATGGTGGGAAGCACCTCTATGTGACGCGACATGCCCACTGTACTTGATAGAGGATGAGTACTCAATCAGGTGATGTTCTGACATTGTGACTGGGGATGTTACTTGATACTACTCCTAGAATAAAATCCTAGTTTGAGATGAGTCATTGACTTCTGTGTTTTCCTCATGATTGGGATGGGTTATTTGATAACGTAGGTATATGTATAGGCATATACCTATGTAATGGATACCCGTTGATTTCATACTCTGTGGTTTATCCTTGGTGGATTTTGAGAGACCATGGTGGTCTCAGGGACCCTACTGAGTATTGTTATACTCACCCCTGCACGGGCTTTGCCCGTACCTCATTGTGTTGGTTGCAGACGACAGACATCACTGACCGAGGCTGAGTGGGTAGGACTGGATGGTACCCTGAGGTGGACCACACGATGTGACGGTACATGGAGGAGACGGACATACATGGAGTGCTGTGGTGGCTATATGTACCTACCCTTCAGGAAGGATCCGTGGAAGATGATCCAAGAGATTCTGTTTCCGACTCTTTCACCGGGACGCGCGCATCCGTCTGTGGGGGGGACGCGGCACTGTTGCCCCGCATTCCCGCCTTCCAAAGGCGGGTGGCATTTGCTCCTTATTCAGGGACGTCTACTCCTTGATCGAAACCGAGATGATGGGATTTCGGTTCTTCCTTCCATGGATTCCTCCTCGGAACTCGTCACCTAGTCCGGGTCTCCCTCATAGATTTAATACGTTGTTCATGAAACTATTCCCAATGCCATGTTTCCATGGATGCCAGTTAATTACACTGCTTCTGTCAAGACATTCCAGAGGGTCCATTCAGGGCAACAACCTTCAGTCGGGGGAGTAGTCACGTCGAGACATCAGTAGCGTGTCTGTATGCTGGGGAACTGGCATGTCTGTCTTTTGTCCCTTGTCATAGGGATTCTTGAGGGCGTGGATGCCTGAGGCATCCCACATCAAGCGTGGGGAATCATACGCCCTAGGGATATATCTGAGGTTTTCCTCAGCTTCCTATGTTTGACACAGGGTATGCCGCAGGTTTAACATCCAACGGAGACGGTTACGCCAAAGGCGTGCCCTCCAAGGTTTTCCTCAGGCATCTCATGTTTATCACGAGGTAGGTCGTAAGTTTAAAGTCCAGCGGATATTGGTTGGCCTTATCAAAACACTAGCTAGAGTGGATCAAATTGAAGAATTTCCATTGAAGGGATGCCAATATTGAGGCCAACCTATGGGTGGCTTCTTGAATGTTGTGAAGAGGAGCGGAATGGCATGATATCGCCGGGATATGATGGTCCGGGTGAGAATCAGGGTGGATGATGGATAGGTGGATGAAGCGGAGGGGGAATGAGATGGGACTATCGCAAGGGCGACAGTGAGATTGGGCTTGAGCCATGAAGAGACCTCCTACGTATCCCCGTGGCAGGGAATCAAATTCCACGTAGTTCGAGATGGTGCTGGTGAGACGACGTGAATGTGGACCTTGGCCCAATGGGCATCGTCAGCGAACCGCCATGGAGGTGAACCCAGGAGTCCACTGGTGGTGGGCTTGAACCTCGTGAAGGCTTCATACGTACCATGACTTGACATGGATCAAAGTCCCCGTAGTTCAGATGGAATGTGGAATACAGTTTAATGTCATGTGGGACGGGGTGAACCAACTTGAATGGGGTCGGAACGACCAGGTGATGGGTTTGAACCTTATCGAGGCTTCCTACATACCATGCCTTGACATGGATCAAAGACCACATAGTTTAGATGGTGTGTCGGCGAACCGACGTGAGTGAGGACCTTGGTCCGGATGGTGTGGGGCTTACACACTAGGCTGCCCAGGTACTGGTGACCTGATGTGAAGAAGGTTGGAGTGACCAACAAGTGGTGGGCTTGAGCCTCTAGGAGGCTTCTTACGTACCATGCCTTGACATGGATTAAAGACCACTTAGTTCAGGGTGGACACCGGAAGGCCGACATGAATGAGGAGGACCAGGGGGTCCCAATGGTGGTGGGCTTGGACCTCATGGAGGCTTCTTATGTACTATGCCTTAGCACGGATCAAAGGACACGTTGTTCAGGTTGGTCACAATAACTTGCCGCTGGACCGGAATGCAGTTTAACTTCATGTGGGACAAAGATGAACCCTGGCATGAATAAATGATGAGAGGTGGGCTTGAACCTTGTGGAGGCTTCCTACGTACGATGCCTTGACATGGATCAAAGACCTTGTAGTTCGGGAGTGGTGGTGGGTGTCGGTGAACCGACGTAAATGAGGGACCTTGGTCCGATGGGAGATGGGCTTGAACCTCGTGAGGCTTCCTATGTACCATGCCTTGACATGGATAAAAGTCATCATAGTTCGGGTTGGTCACAAAGGCTTGCCGTCGAACTGGAATGCAGTTTAACATCATGCTGGACGAAGGTAGAACTCGACGTGAAGAATTGACAGATGGGCTTGAACCTCATTAAAGCTTCCTACATACCATGTCGTGACATGGATCAAAGACCTCGTAGTTTAAATGGGTCTGCATTTTAATGTCATTGTGGGACCAGGGCATACAGTTTAACGTCATGCTGGATGAGGGCATACAGTTTAACGTCAAGATAGACGAGGGAATACAATTTAACGTCATGCTGGACGAAGTGTTTTCCTGGCCAATGCTTACTCTAAGCACACATGAGTCGTGCTCAGTGTGAGAAACAAGAGGCAGTAGGGTCCTGACGATCACTTCGTGAAGGGTGCGACTGTGAGAAACGAAGATGGGCTTACGCATTGGGTGGCCCATGGTGCTGGGACTTATTCCCGGATGGAGGCCCGAAGTGCGACAAAGTGCAGAAGGAGAAGTATTTGGGACCAAAGATGGAAGGTTCCTCGTTCCCTATCGCGCCCTCCACTGGCCTTGGCAGTGGGGAAGTGTGGAGGTTCATGGGTTCTACCTTCCGCAAGAAAGGCTTGGGTCTTATACCGGGGTGGTTTCACTTCTCCCATGGACATACGCTAGTCCGAGAAGGAGGATATCATCCCTTGTAGATGGGGTGACCCCGTCTCTACGGAGATGAGTGGCGTACAAAATGTCTGAGCTGGAGGGGATGCTACGTGCGAGGCACGAGGTCATATCACAGTTTAACGTCATGTGTTGAGGACGAGGTGCTTGGCAGTTTAACATCCTGCATCTCGGAAAAGGTGGGTTTACTCCACACCCCTAGGACTTACATAACCGGTACCCTCTGTTCCTTGGGGGAGGGAAGGTACTGGCAAGGGCATGGTAAAAGGGGGTCGCGGAGCGAACCATAGAGGGGTCCACGTTAGTGTGGCTATACGAAAAAGAAATAGCCTTTAGCGTGCCTATGTGAAGAAGCATTAGGCTAAGTAATGCTACGGGTGGTGTTGTCCATGGGATTTTGGAATCACATCGTGCAAACATGGAGGGTCGCACGAGAAGAGTAATTGCCAAGAAAAGGAGTATTCTTCGCGAAGTGGAGTTCCTCAGCCTTAGCATGGGGCATGGGTGTGAATGGGAGGTGCTTCATGATGTGGAATAGTATTCGCGGAGCACTGCCTCGTGAAGTAGAGGGGCCTCGCAGAGCAAGGTGCTGAGAAGCAGTGTGCTTCACGATGTACAGCAACCCTGCCTTGGCATGTGGATCACTAGTACCGGATGAGTGTTTCACGAAGCATAAATGCTCTGCGGCTGCCCTGATTCCCATGGGAATCCCCTTCCTTCGCAAATTCCCTTAGGCTTCATGAAGGGCATCCCTCTCGGAAGAGGGGCTCAAGACGATACCGGGCGAAGGCATCTCGCGAAGTAGAAGTACCTCGTAGTGCTCATGATTCCTGGGGGCGAAGAGTGATTTGCGATTCGGGAGCTGAGAAGCTGAATGGTCAAATCGTCCATCCTCCTTGGCTCAGGGGGAACCCAGTATTTATAGGAAAGGGGTGCCGTGAAGTAGATATCACACGGCGTGAAGGGGAGGCGGGTGCTTCACGGCGGGCTCGCGAAGGTCAGGGCGTTCGCAGAGCGTTACTGCCTCAAAGTCTTCGGGGCGAGCTCGTGAACGTCAGGGCATTCACGGAGCATCACTGCCTCCTGTGCTTCGCGGTGGGCTCGTGAACGTCAGGGAATTCACAGAGCGTGACTGCCTCCTATGCTTCGCGGTGGCCGCGGCGCTCGAGGGGGTGCTTCAAGTCGGAGCTTCGCGAGGAAGCGCGCGGGGCATCTTTACAGTCCCTTCATTGCATGCAAGATTTTGGCGCCAAAAAAATGCCCCCCCTCAGATTTAGAGCTGCGGTGGGATGAAGGGTCGAAGTTTGAGAGAAAATCGCCAAAATTATCGGCGGTTCATGATGCGGCCTCGCGAAGGGGCCCGCTGAGCTGTCGGCGGCCACGCGGTCCAGACGGGCCGCAATGCTCCGCGCGGGCGAAACGCGCCGTGAAGCTCTGAGGTCGCCACCTATAAATAGGGGGGCTGACCTCTCCTTTGTCCTCTCACGACTCTTGTCCTCTTGCGCTCTTGACTTTGTGAAGCTCTGCGTACTCCGTGTCTGCTCTTCGCGAATCGAGCTTTGCGGCGAACCGCGAGTCTCCGACTCCGCAACCACGCCAAGCGAACTTATATTTTCCAGCCTAGGCTAGACTCCGCATCTTGGTTTTGTGCCCGAACTTCGTGAGGGATATTCGCGAGCAAGCTTCGTGATCCAGCCGAAACAAAAATCCTTTTTCGAGTGCCGAAACCGAAATGGCCCATCGAGAGGCTGTATTGGGGGTCCGTGCAGACGCCGCCCGGAGGGACGAGATGGCTTATTGTCTTAGTCTAGGGGAGATGGTCTGAAGCCACTCAGACCATACTTCTTTGACAGAACTACTATCATAGGGTCAGAAGAACTATCCACAGTACAAGAAACTGCCCTTGTATGGCTTCAGGATGAGGGATGACGTCTTTATCCCCGAGGCGAGTAGGGATGAACTAGCATGCTGGTTCAGAAGCACGCCTAGCTAGCGCCAGTGGTTCAGGGCGGCCGATGGTCATGCGCAGAAGGATTTCACACCTATAATCACTGACTGTCTCTAAAACCATGTGAACAATATTGACAGGAAGCCACTGCAATCGGAGACATCCCCTCCTCTGTACCATACCATGCTGAAGGCGGCATTGTAGGATCTGAAGAAGGGGTGGTCTGATGAGTTGGACCTATGCAAGGGTGGAAACTTCACCAATTAATGGGCATAGTCCTACTAGGTAGGTGCCTAATGTGAGGAGTTTGGTGATGAGCTAAAGAGTGTGGGTTTGTATGAGGCGGCATGGGCCTCCCAATTCCACATTTACCAACCCAAACAGCTGATGCTGGAGATGCTGAGCAGATGGTCGTCTAGAACCAATACTTTTCACCTGCACCATGGGGAGGTGGGCATCAGCCTGTGGGATGTCCACCAGATTTTGGGGGTTCTGATCTTGGTGGCCATGTATGATGAGATCCTCCCTATCATGAGCGCGTGGGATGATACGGAGCAGATGCCACGACTGGCGTCAGCGCTTATGGCACTGGTCCTTAGAGAGGACAAGGAAGCAGTGACAAATGTCCACTTTAAGAAGTGGATCGAGTAGTTCCTGAACTTCTCGGAGAATTGAGAGTTTCCTCCGAGGCCTCAAACTTTTCTGAAGGCGGCTCAACGGGGCAAGGAGCACTCGTACTGGCGGGTCTTGGGGGACATCCAATGGAAGACTTGGGGTTTCAGTGTCAGCACTGAACAACAGCTAACAGTCAGGCTGGCGGCATTCATCACGGACTTTATCTGCGGTTGAATTATACCGGTGAGGGATACCAGCATGGGGGTGTGGCCCAGCTCGTTTATCATGGCGTCGGTTCTAGCCATGGGGCAACGGGTCAATCTGGGGATTCCAATGCTCGCCAAGCTGTACAGGATGCTGTGGCATGTTATCGAGGGCAAGAAGTCGCCAAGGATATGTGGGCCCTTCCACCTTCTGTATTGGTGGATTGCGGCACACATCAGGGGTATTTAAGAGTATCCAAACCCTATCTCACCACCGGGATCAAACTTCCATCCCTCCATTCTGAATGCGGCCAAGAGTTTCCCATTCAAACTAACTGTGCCGATGGTACTGAACCAGGTGTGGAGGACGGATGAGCTTAACTTCCACCCATTTCCATTACCGACTAGGATACTCACTGACGACGGGTAGGGAATGGAAGAGCACCGAGATTATCTCCTAGCCTTTCGAGGAGGAGTTTTGGTGGCACGAGTAGATCATGAGCCGCTCTGTGAACCGTACACCCCGCATCGCTTTGCGAGGCTGTTCCGGTGCCTCCAGCGGCTAACCCCGTAGGTCTACTGGGAGGTGTGTCATGAGGAACACCCATTTTTGTTGAGGCAGTTGTGGATCATGTTCACACGGGAATATGAGAAGATGCGAATTGCATTGCCTCCATCCACCGCCACTTTCGGATTGGTGAGGGAGTATGCCATTAGCTGGGAGGCTGCTTATCCGGGGGAGATGCTGAGGCAGCCAACTATTCGGGTCGGTGATGGCGGGCCTCCTCTATCCCGAGTTTGGGGTCGGAGGGCAGAAAGGGCCTCTCACGGTGGCGGGGCCACCGTGGCAGCGAGACCCGCGCCGGTCGAGGGTGTGGCAGCAACAGCAGATCCGGTGATTCCGGAAGAGCAGGGCCATCTAGAGGGGTGGCCACCGAGGGGATTTCGTAGGATATCCACCCAGGCTCTGGGGAAGCGGCTGTGTCATATCGATGTGGAAGAGGATGCTATATTCCCGGAGTCCTGGGACATTTGGGATGTCAGTCAGCAATTCCTCAGCCCACCCGAGATATGGGTGCACTTGAATCACCTTGGGATGGAGTTACCGATCATAGGCCCAGTCCGGGCTGGTTTCACGGCGTCTCCGGCAGAGGCGGAGCGATACTTGGATGAGCTGGAGGACTACGTCCATTCCAGCGTTGTCCCATGCCCAATGACAGACTAGGTGAGGGTACTGCTGGATCAGACAGTCCCCCCACAGCTATCAGCTGCCGATCTGACAGAGCGCTTCCCCCTTCTGGAAGAATCAGAGGACTCCTCTCGAGAGGATGAGGTTGGTGGAGGGAGCCCATTGGAGGAGGGCGAAGTCAGAGACCAAAACTCCGATTCTGATGATTTCGTAGAGGCTCTCGAGGTAGCATTCTGAACTTCTTTCCTTACGGTCCATTCACAGGCCATCACAGATTTCTCACGGATGTTTGAACCATGCAGGAGGAACTTGTACACAGGCCTCGCTCTTACCCCTTGGCGGGTGATGATGCAGAAACTTCAGACCCCGCACCTACGGCTGCGTCCAGTTCTGCGTCCAGTGGGGCCAGAGTATCTGAGGTGGCTCCTCAGGAATCTCTTGAACTTCCAACAGTATACGGAGTGCCACGCCACGGGGTCCCATCATCATCGACTAAAGAGAAGTACCATGAGATTGATCTCCGTAAGTTTCCTCTACTGGATTCATTGTTGTCACATGTAGATTGTGCCAACTATTGTTTGTTTCTCTCTCTATCGTACAGTTCTTCGACTGGCATGGGCTTCTGTGGCAAGCCTGGTTGGGATGTCTGGTGGCATCCCTCCTAGGGGAATTCCGGTGATGGTGGAGATAGTCCCCCCATCTCCCCGAGCTGCTACACACACTATCACCGACAGGGCCACCAGTAGGGTCGTGCCTGATGTTATTGAAGTGAATTCTGATGACGAGGATCAATCGGACGACCCTAGTCCCGTCACGCCTGCTTCGACACCAGATGTTGTGCTAGATTCAACACCAGATGCAGATCCTGCCGAGGACTTCCTGCGGGCGTATCCTGTGTACGAGCCTGCCAATCGTGCACACTGGGACGAAACAGCCTCCGACAAGGAGGACATCAGCATAGTCCACCGCCGATCGTGGAAGCTAATCACACGCTTCATCAAGGACACCCCCCAAATTCTATGGATGAACAAAATGGACAGACTTTTCACGCGGTTGCACGAACTGTGCACTGGGGGAGTGGATGCCCAACATCCTCATGCGCTCATCTGAGATCTCATTGCCAAGTAGATCCGAGAGTATGATCGTGGGCTCAGCGTGAGCTGGCAGCGGAGGAAGGTGGCCAACATCAAGAAGCTCCAAGAGGCTGAAAGAGAGTTCCAACAGATGCAGACCTGGGCACATGAGAACTCAGCCTCTCTTAATGCACAATCTGAGCTGATCTCAAGGTTGAAGGTCTAGCTGGCAGAGGCGGAAGAGCATATGAGGCAGGCTTCTGGAAATATGGATACCATTCAGGATGGCGTAAAAAGGGCCAGAGCCAAGGCTGATGAACTATGCCCCACTACTGCTGAGGAGGAGAGAGAGTTGAATCAGTGACAGCAAGTCTTGGACGCCACAATATGAAGGGTGGCGGAGCTGCAACATTATTTTAACGGGGTCAACCCGTCTATGGGGGGAATCGACCCCCTGGTATTGTAACAAATTACAAACCTTTTAATTTTACTTTCGTGCTTCAATATTTTCTTGAATACCATAGCATGCACGATTTCAACTATTTTCATCGGTTCATTACATCCCTATAATGTTGGCGGGACATCCGGCGACAATTCCCCAAGCTCACATGGGTCAAACCCGATGTGAGAAATAGGAGATAGTTGCCTCATCATCCCTCCCAACATGGGAGTGGAAAACAAGCTTCGGGAATCCGGGGTTTGGATAACCAGTCCAGATTTCTGGAAGGTGGGAGAGGCCTGGCCAGAGAAGGAGGTCCTTAGAACAGCCAAATTACCGCTTCTTTAGCGTGCTCTTATGCACGAACTGTGCAATGCCTGGGGCACTGAAATCGGTCTGAACAGATAGAAATGGTAAGTGTGGATCACGATACCCAAGATTCAGAACACTGAGGGGATGGCATGATAATAAAGGACAATCGTTAACTGTGGAGGAGAAACGATATCCTTATTGTGTTAACCTGAAATGGGGACAACAAATGAGGGTCGAACATTGACCATATTCGAAACACGGGACCAGGTCACAAATGTTGTCGGTCAATCCTTCGGGATGTTGGCCCAGGACAGTAGGCGGACCCTAGTTCGAGCATCCATACTATTAGGGGGTCCTTCCAAACATGACCAGTCTTCCAGGACGTTGGCCCAGGACGGTAGGTGAGCTGATGCGGCATGAGACCAGGCCGTTAGGAGGTCCCTTTAGACATGAAAGGGGACAAGGGTCCGAAAAAGGGGTACACAATGCATGGAATATGGAGCGATGGTTTTTCCAAACAGAATCCAACACTTAGGTAGTTACACCACCGTGGTGGGAGTACGCCAGATGGGTGCATTAGTTTGGTCATGGATCCTTCCTTCATTGTGACAGGGCCTCTCTCGCAAGGGGTTCGGCCAGAGGGCCAGAAAGGGGAAGGATGGGATTAATGATTTCTATGGTCTGGACCCTAGGCAAAATACCAGGGTGTCTCTACATATCCCATGAGGATGGGAATCAAGCCATACGTAGTTCTAGAGGAGAACAGATAGGAAAATTCCTATGGGATGGACCCTAGGAAAAATACCAGAGTGTCTCTACGTATCACATGAGGATGGGAATCAATCCATACGTAGTTCTAGAAGTGTATTTTAATGTCATGTAGGACGATGTGAAGCCTGGCCGTGTTGGTACACATCCTTCCAAAACTACTAAGCCCACGTGAGTCATGCTCGGTGTGGGAAACACGAATTAGTGGTGGGACTTTCCCGACACAGAAAAGGGTAGTTTTGGGTGAAGGGACGCTTGGTGAATACCATCCCCATGATACTAACAATCCCATGTGGTGCACTTAGATGTGTGAAGAGATAGAGCCGAATATGTTGGAATTCCACTTGAACATGAGGAAGTGGAAATATGTGAATCGTGACGCTCGAGAGTTGGATCACAATGACGGTGGCGCGATGATAGAGGATAAATGTTAACCGTGGAGGAAACGTAGCATCCATATCGCGTTAGCCTAGAATGGGGATAGACAAATGAGGGTTGGTCGTTGACCATGTTTGAAACACGGGACCATGTCGCAAATGTTGTCAGAGAACCTTAGGGACGTTGGCCCGAAACGATTGGAGGGCCCTTAGGTCCAGCATCCATGGAGAGCCCTTAAGCCTAGTATCCATGTCGTCTGAGGGGATTTTTGGATGTGGAAGAGGTTGAATATCCAAATAGAGACCTCACGAATTTTGGTCATGGGATGAGGGGAATGTCCCCATGAAAATCCCGCACTTTGGGCTCTTTGTCAAAACACATCTGAATATGAAAACGAGACGTATTAGATAGAGGGGGAAGAGTCCTTTCCAACAGGGAGATCTTAGTTTAGGGTCATAGAATTCAGACCATGAATGGGTAAGGGGGGAAATGGACACATGGTGAGGTGGTTACAAAACCCGACGCGAATGAGGACATAAGCCCTACTTACCATGTGTTCTCTGGGGAAATGCTCGAGTCGAGGGACTGAATTTGAATGTTAGGCTGGGCTTGCGGGGAAGTGCCCGAACACTCCTACATATCTCATGAGGATGGGAATCAAGCCATATGTAGTTCTCAAAGGTGGAACGGTAAGGTACCAGTGCCAGGGGAAAAGGGGGAGTGAGGGCGTGGCCCTTGCACTGAAAGAAGCGGAATTTGATAAATCTTGTTTTTCCTTTAAGGTGAGTGGTTTTTTTTTGTGAAGCGACATGCCAAGGGTAGCAGGACCTGGTGTCTCCAAAAGAATCAAGCCGTGATAGGCATTGAGAAATGGCATGGAACGTGACCAATACTCAACGTGATGTCCTCTACAATGATGTCATGACAATGCATTGCCTTTTTTCATCATGCGTACAGGACGATAATGTCACAGTTTAGGGTCATGTGACAGGACCAAGCATGCATTTTAACGTCATGCAGTGCAGACGTAGCAGAGGCGATGCTAGGCAGGGAATGTGTATGGTGTCGTGCGGCATAACCGATGTGAATAGGGACATGATCCCACATCATACCATACGCCACTCCATGAGGGAAACCTCAGGCCGAGGGGCCTATATAGAAGTAAGAGGTGAAATAGGGGGGGAGACTAGCTCCCCAAATGGGCTGGACCCGAAGACAAGGTGTCCGGGAGGTCCTACGTATCCTGTGAGGATGGGAATCAAGCTAAACGTAGTTCTATATGGATATTAGTTTATGGTCTTAGAGCTCGGACCATGGATGGTGACAACTTCCCTAGTAAGCGCAGATGTCAACCCGATCCCTAAGCCCACGTGAATTAAACTCGGTGTGGGAAACAAGGGGGGGGGATCCTTATCGCAATACTTGGGGCGCTCATCAAAGGGGAGTCGACAGAGAGCCCTGAAGGACACCTTTAACACAGCTTTTTCTCCGTAACATGCAGATGCGCACTGATGAGTAGTGCGAAGAGCTTCGAAACTCTACTTGGACAAGATGAAGTGAAGAAGGATGTGAATCGTGTACCCGACACTTTGGGCTTAATGGGGATTTGGCATGGCGATGGAGGATAACTGTTGACCGTGGCGGAAAATGGTATCTATATCACATTTACATGAAGTGGGAACAACAAATGAGCATCGACCACTAACCATATTCGCAAAGCGGGATTTTATCGATTTGTTGTCCAAAACCCTCAGGGGATTTGGCCCGTAACGGTTGGAGAGCCCTTGGGCATAGTATCCAGGCCGTTCTTGGGGGTCCCTCCAGGTGTGAAAGATGACGGAAGCCCTGATGAAGGGATACAAAAAGCCTGGAAGGAGGGTGCGGACATGTCCGAGTAATGTCTGGCATTCCAGGTAATAAACTAGATTACCCTTAGGCACATTGGTGAACCGTTGGAAAGGGTCGACGAAACAACTTGAGAATGAGAGGCGCATGGCATGGTTATTACAAGTCCGACGTGAATGAGGTCATAATCTCATACCACACCATATAATCCCCTTGTGGAGGAAGGATAAACCAAGGGGCCAATGTGGGATTAAGATTTTCGAGAGATGGGGCTAGACCCGAATCCTAGGCATTCAGGTGATCCTACGTATCCCATGAGGATGGGAATCAAGCCACACGTAGTTCTCTAGATGCAGTTTAACGTCATGCGGGACGAGGAGGGGAGTAATATACCCCCAAAATAGGGGAGGTGTACGGTACAACGAATAAACCGACGTGAATGAGGACATAATCCCACACCACACCATACACTCTCATAAGAGAGGACCTGGTCCGGGGGCCCGAAAAGGCCAAGGGGCCTGATTGTTAGGCATTGGTCAGGAAGGCATGACCTTCTTGCAGTTTAACATCTTTTGGTAAGGACGAGAGAAAGAGATAACTATATATCATCCTGGGATGTGTACGGTGCAGCGAGTAACCCAGCACGAAAGTGGACGTAATCCTACACCACGCCGTATGTCTTGACCCAAGGGGGAGATTTTGGCTTTTGGGGTGGGCCAACAGACAAACTGTCCAGGCATTCCTACATGTCCCATTAGGATGGGAATCAAGCCATACGTAGTTCTTGACGGCCATTTAGTTGAACGTCATGATGGACAAAGGATGCATCTCATTTGGGGATATGTACAGTATGACAAGTAATCCGACGTGAATGAGGACATAGTCCCACACCACACCGTACAATCCCGCAAGAGGGTGAGTCGGGGAAAACCAAGGGGCCTGAGGCCGGGCCGCAATCAGGGAGACCTGACCAGCTTGCAGTTTAACATCTTTCAATGAGGACGGGGAGAGATCTTAGTTTAAGGTCATAGAGCTCGGACCATTTTGCAGTTTATCGTCTTGCAGGACGAGGATCCAGTTTAAGGTTGTGAAGGACCATAAAAACTATGGGGTGGACCCTAGGTAAAATACCAGGGTGTCTCTATGTATCCCATGAGGATGGGAATCAATCCATACGTAGTTCTGGGAGCATCATGCAGTTTAATGTCATGCTGGAAAAAGGATGCATCTCATTTGGGGATATGTACAGTACGACAAGTAATCCGACATGAATGAGGATGTAGTCCCACACCACACCGTACAATCCCATAAGAGAGCTTGATTCGAAGAAAGCCATGGGGCCTGAGGTCGAGCTGTGGTCAAGAAGGCCTGACTGGCTTGCATTTTAACATCTTGCCACGAGGACGGGGGCCATGGGCCCGAGGAGGCCAAGGGGCCTGAGGATGAGCCTCGGTCAGGAAGGCCTGACTGGCTTGCAGTTTAACGTCTTACAGTAAGGACGAAGCTAAGGGGCCTGAGGCTGAACCTCGGTCAGGAAGGCCTGACTGGCTTACATTTTAACGTCTTGCAGTAAGGATGGGGGCCGTGGGCCTGATGAGGCCAAGGGGCCTGAGGCTAAGACTTGGCCAGGAAGTCTTGACTGGCTTGCAGTTTAACGTCTTGAAGTAAGGACGGGGGTCGTGGGCCGGAAGAGGCCAAGGGGCCTGAGGCTAAGCCTCGGGTGGAGATCTTAGTTTAAGGTCATATAGCTTGGACCATTTTGCAGTTTATCATCTTGCAGAACAAAGATGCAGTTTAAGGTTGTGGAGGACCCTTTTGCCCTAGGCAAAGTATTGCATGAGGAACTTGGCGTTGGTGGGAGGAGTTATGAACTCACCATTCGTGGTTTCCAATGAGTATTCTCTGTTGGGGTAAACCTTGTGGATGACGTAGGGTCCTTCCCATTTGGGCTCTAGCATGGATGGTTTCCTACCAGGGATCATTGGCGCTCGAAGGCCCAAAACCAGATCGCCCTGAAGAAAAGAGAGAAGGCGAACCTTCTTGTTGAAGGCCCTTGCTATCTTATTCTGATGTCTTTCCAGATTGTGCCGGGCACGAATCCTGTTGTCGTCCAGTGCTTCCAATTCAGCTAGACGGATTTTGGCCACCTCATCTGGCGCTTGCTGGTCATAGACTGCAGTGCGTAATGATGGAAGCTGGATCTCAATGAGTAGGACGGATTCATCCCCATACACTAGGGAATATGGGGTCACCTTGGTGGAATTTTGAGTCGTCATCCGATAATCCTATAGGGCGTTGGGGAGCTTGTCCGGCCAACTTTTCTTGTTCTGACCAACCATTTTCTGTAGAATGTTAGAGAGGGTTTTGTTGAACGCCTCGATCTGACCGTTTTCCTATGCATGATAGCGGGAGGTATGGTTTGAACGGATATTGTACTTGGGGTTCAATTTTTTCAGCTCAGCCGCTCGGAATTTGGTGCTGTTATCGGTGAGGACAGCGTTAGGGACCCTAAACTGGTGGATGATATTGGAGGTCACAAAGTCGACGATGGAATGGGCCTTGATCTCTTTGAGTGGAACTGCCTCTGCCCACTTGGAGAAGAAATCTGTAGCAGTTAGGATGAACCTACACTGGAGAGCTGTCGTTGGTGGATATAGTCCCACTACATCAAGTCCGCACACCGCAAATGGCCAAGAGTACCTGGTGGAGTGGAGGGGTTCCGGCGGCCGATGCAGGAAGTTGGCATGAACTTGGCACGCGTGGCATCTCTTAGAAAACTCGATACAATCATGAATCATAGAGGGCCAGAAGTACCCCAACCTCCAGATTTGATGGGATAGCTTTGGCCTAGCTTGATGGGCACTATAGGAACCGGCGTGAACCTCTTGCATAACCTGAGAAATCTCAACTCCTTGAATGCAACGGAGGAGAACGCCATCGAATCTCCACTTATAGAGGATCTGCTCAAGACTGGGAGCACTCTGGAGGGTAAATTGCAGTGCACGACATCGGATTCGCTCGCGCTCAGCCCGGTCGTCTGGGAGGAAACCATTTTGGAGATACCCGACAAACGGTGCCCTCCAGTCAGGAGTGGATTCAACCACTGTGTCTGACGAACCCGAGACCCCTGACGTAGAAAGCCGGGCGGTGAGATGACTTAACCGCAGGCCGTCATTGTCCTCTTGGGTTACGGGGGCAATGACTCTCCAGTGTGCCACATGTATGATCAAATCATCTTGCTCAGGTTCCGCGAGCGACGCAGATATGCCTTCCAAAGCGTCAGCTTGACCGTTCTGTGACCGAGGGATAAGGGTGACCTCTGGCCGAGAGGAGAATTGGGCCATTAGGTGGAGGGTTCACTCCAGGAATGGCACAAGATCCAGCTTCCTAACGACATAATCTCCATTGACCGGCTTGATTACCCGCTCAGAATTTCCTTTCACATGTAGATGGGGCACGTCGATCTCAAGGGCCAACTTGAGGCCGGTGATGAGATCCTGGTACTCTGCCTCATTGTTGGTACATCCTTCTGAAAACAGACATGAGTATGGTAGGACGGATTGCACCGGGGTAATGAAGATGATACCCAGGCCCACTTTATTGAGCTTAGTATCATTGAGCCTCCTACCGGTGGGGCTCCGGGAGGCACCGTCGAAGTGCATTTTCCATCATGGGACAACACGATCGACTGAGAGGATCATCTCATCAGGAAAATCCCGGTCCAGGGATTGATCCACGGAGGTTGGATGGGCAGCTAAAAAGTCTGCCAATGCCTGTCCCTTAATGGCCTTTTGAGGTACGAACCTGATATCAAACTGCAGGAGAATCACTACCCACCGTGCTAGTCGGCCAGTCAACATGGGGCGGTTTAGGATGTACTTCAGTGGGTCTACCTGAGAGACCAATTAAACCTCATGGTGCTGCAGGTAATGCCACAACTTCTGTACGGATAAAATGAGTTCAAGGCAGCCCTTTTTGATAGGGGAGTATCTGATCTCCATATCGAGAAGCATGTAGCTGAGATAGTAGAGACTGTTCTCCGTACCCTCGTTATTCTTCTAGGCGAGCAGTGCATCGAGGGATCGTTCCAGGGTGGTCACGTAAAGGACCAGTGGCTTTCCGAAGATGGGTGGCATCAAAACCGGAGGTTGGAGCAGGTACTACTTGATTTCCTCGAAGGCGGTCCGACACTCTTTATCCCATTCGTAGGCAGCACCCTTCTTCATGAGCCAGGAAAAGGGATTACACTTTCTGGCCAGATTCATGGTGAATCGGCATATATATGCTAAGTGGCCTTGGAGACCTTGATGTTCCTGATTTGCCCATTCTTCTTCCTGACTGGCACAATTATGTCAAGCCACTTGGGGTACTGGAATTCCTTGACGATGTTGGATTTGATAAGCTTGTCAACTTTGGCCTCAACCATAGCACTGTGAGAAGGGTGCATCTTTCTGGGGGGCTGCTTAAACCTGCGATGGTTTGACTGGAGGCCCAGGCGGTGAACGGCTAGCTGGGGATCTAGTCCTGACATCTCGTTGTAACTCCAGGAAAACACATCACGGTGTGGCTTGAGAAAGTCTACATAACTCTGCTACTCCTCGGGGGACATGGCTGCACTGATCAATGTCGGTCTCGGATCTGACTCGCTACCAAGGTTCACCTATACCAGTTCATCAACTGTGGTTGAGACGCCTTCCTCAAAGGCGGGGGGAGAATCCTCCAGATCTTCCTCTCCACCCGTGGAGGGGTTTCCCGCAAAGGGGGCTTCTTTTGGGCTATCAAACCCTGACGGGCTGCTGGTGCCGGATTGGGTAGCAGTGGTAATCGTATCAGGTGACCCACTCTCCACCGAGACCATAGCAATGAAGGCAGTTGATCCTATCCCATTTGGCCTTCGGCCCAAGGGGCCACATTTGATGACATCATAGAAGTGGTGATGCGTCGGCCTGAGTCGGTTGATTCCAGCCCGGTAGAAGAGACACGTATGACGCACTGTTGTTGTTATAAGCATGACATTCCGGTACCGCACATGGGTAGAAGGCTCCGGGATCACCTGATTCTGGTACGTGTATGAGTACGAGGTGATTTTCCGTCGTCGCATGGACATGGGAACACGCCTTCCTTGCGTACCCGAAACAATAAAACACTGCCCCATGTATGGGGTCATGGCCTCCAATCGATGGATCAGGAAAATGTAGGTGTCATCCAGGCCTGCCCATGGATCACTTGTGACCAGGGCGGGTTCATCCTCACTTACTAGAATTTTATTATCCTTGCTCTTGTAATAATCGGCGTCCAGATAGCGGGCTTCACATGAGGCGAAAGGAGATGCATCTCTTTGGAGCACGCCTACTGAGGCATTGGTGATACGATGAAGGGACCGCTGCATGCAGATGTCGACATGGTCTACCCATCAATGCATTGTAGGCGGTGTCCTAAGAGACAACCATGAACTCGGTGATGGCAATTAGGCCGCCGAACTGGGTCTTTAGGTAGATCTTGCCGACTGAGGATTGCTCAGTCCTGTCATATCCTTGTATTCTGTGGTCGGAGGGTGTCAAATCTTCTTCAAACAGACCCAGCTTTCATAGTGTCCGAGTCGGGATTAGGTTGATCCCGGAACCCATGTCAACGAGGCAACAACGGACTTCCACGCCATTGAATTGGACAGTGATGTACAGTAGGCGAATATGCCCCTGTATAGGAAGGACTTCATATTCACCGGAGAACGAGATAACTACCTGACATTCGGCGTTCTCAATTGCCTCGGCGTTGAAGGCTTCCACAGCTGCTACCTCCGTCTCAAACTGAAGGGGGCTCCTTAGGGCCTTGGCAAGTGCTTTGTGCATTTCAGACGATAGGCGAAGGGCCTCAAGGATAGAAACCATTGCTGGAATGCCGGCTAGGTGCTTCAAGACATCATACTTTCGTGCCAAGCGCGAGCCTCTACTTACCGAAGGTCATTCTGCAGTTAGAGGAATAGCGGGTCCTGTCGGTTGAACCAGCAGTTGGATAGTGCTGGGTACATCCCGCTGCCTACTAGTTAAAGCCTAGAGATTAGTCGCCAAATTAGGATTAGACAGCGGAGACTGTATTGTAGCCGGGAAAGACTGACTATGATATGGATGAGGTAGCTCTGCCTGATCTAGTAGCACAAATGGCGGTGGAGGTAGAACTGAGGGCATGAGATGAGTTTGTGTGTGCAGAAATCTGCGTTGAGCCTACTGTCTGGTCTTAGTAGTGTGCACGGCCTGGCTGAAAGTGCCTGCTGACATGCCTTGACGACCGGCGTGGTTGTGGTTCTGCTGACGTTGACATCAGCTGGGGACATTGGAGAGGCTCGCCGGGCGTTCCCCTTCGTCGGCAGTCATATAGGGCTTTACCAGCTCCACGGTATTAACCGAAGCGTACCCCTAGCCGTCGCTCGACAAGTCATCCACCACCAAGTGGATTCTAGGAGGAATCCCCATTTCAGAAGGCATAAAGTCTCTAAGAGTGTGGGATGATGATGGCAGTGGTGGAGCTTGTTGCTTCTTCTTGCATCGTTGCTGCTTGCCCTTTTGTGAAGAGGTCGGTTGTGAAGACGATGCAGAGGTACTGGCTACTTCCCCCGAAGGCTCCGGCTGATTAATCCATGCCTGAATGATACCATGGGCATGTGCGACATTTTTTCGAGCCATCTAGTGGTCGTATTTCTGGGACCCATGGCTGGGAACCTGCTGCCACTCACCTTCGCTGTCGCTACTGATCTCTAACCCTACAAAGACACCCGGTACTTGTGTTGGTGTCGGGCCCAACCTGACTATGTTGTTGTTGACCTGGTCTTAATGCCAGTCTCTAAACACATATCATTTCTTGAGTTTGTGCCCCAGAATCCGATGATAAGGATATTAGTTGGGGTGATCGGTGAGATTCACCTCTGCCGGCCTTCTCCACTCGGGCACGCACACAATCCCTTGCTCTAGAGCAGTTCAGAAGTATCTAGGGACATGATTTTTGTAGAAAGAATAGGTCTAGTGCCTTCTTTCCAGATAGGGGGCCCTGGAGGCCTGGCCCTGGTGAGGGGCCGGAGGGGCTTGCCGAGGAGGCGGTGCCTGATTGTCTCTCCTAGGTGGTGGTGGCACATTACGCGGGGGAACCTGTCGATTCTGAGGCGGTCACTGCTGGGAAGAAGCCTACGCTTGAGGTGGAGGACCTCTGCAAGGTTGCAGGGATGGTGCCGCCGGTAGTAATTCCAACTACTTGGGGGCTTCTATTTGGGCCACCGCAGCAGGTTCGGCTTTGGAATCCATCCTGACTGAGATCACAGGGGGCAGAAAATGTGCCTGACTAGCCTGTTGCAGAGCCACCTCGAGGCGCTGAGCCTTATATGAGAAATCCTGGAACCCTCTAGGGTAGTTCTGGGTGATCAAGGAAGAAACTGGATCCTTTTTAACGTTCCCTACACACATCGTCAGTAATTTCTCGTGAGTCAGTGGCATGACATGGGAGTATGTAAGTCCCTTCCACCAGGCGATGAAGTCTGCGACTTGCTCATCAGGCCTTTGTTTGCACTTGAAGAGGTCTGCGATGATGGTCTTTCGCATGGTGGAGCTGAATTGGTATAGGAACTGCCGGAGGAGATCCTCCCAACCAGTCACCGATTCGATAGGGAGCTGGCTGTACCAGAGGAATGGGGGGCCCGCTAATGTTTTTACGAAACATCGGAGCTTGGTGGCTTCTTGCTGGGCCGGAGTCTCTAGCATGGGGCCACACCTGGAAGAAAAGTGGGCCAAGTGCTGTGGTGGGTCCCCTGTCCCGTTGAAGGGAGAGAAAGTGGGGTTCCCAAAACCCAGGGGTGCGGGCATATCATCCACCCACGCGGGATATGGCTTTCCATCTGGTGGGACTGACACCTGCCGCATTTCCAATGCTTCGAGGCGGGCGATGAGAGCCACTATAAGATCATCCGGGTGGGGGTCCCTGTCTTGACGGGGATCCCTAATCACAAGTGCATTGCCAGGTTCTTCGACACGGTAGATGGCTTCATCAGCTCATGGAGAAACTGGTGGAACGGCCTACGGGGTGGCTGGGGGAACCCGGTTTGGATTCCTCAGATTGCCCCGTCGTTCCGGAGGGTTTGGAGAGACGTATCACTCCCTCTTGCCGTAAGTTCCGACTTCTGCCCTGTCTGTGGAAGTAGAAATATCAGGGTTTCCCAGAGGCATCTCACTGGGGGGGGGGGAATTATTCCTGCCCCTGCTGCCCCGGCTAGGGATTACCATAGTTGGGTCACCGCTCTGCATCGCGCTCGACCAAGAGTTCATCGACCAACCTCTTTTTCTCAGCAAGTTGCTAGCGTAACGCGACCTTCTCAGGATCTCCGTCCGTCTTCTGTATAGAGGCGGATGGGTCAGAGTGCTTGACAGTTCCGACGTGCTCTTTACCCTTACCGGCATTTCAACTGAGTACCAGTGACTCGGTGGGTATAGGGAGGCCTAGAAGGTTCCTCTGCTGACGGGTAACCCTCTCTGATGGGTCCAGCAGTGGCAGTACGCCATCGGGGGGTAAGTCTCCATCGAGAAATTCAAGCTCATCTTCCTTGTCCACTACGTCATCCATGTGGACCGTGACCCCACTCGAGGGCATGTCCTCAATGTCTCATAACTAATCGGGTTGTTGTCAGATAGGTCTGAAGATGAGAGCGGCATAGTGTCCCTAGCCACGAACTTGCACATGGGGGGTAGCTTCCCTGATGACTCTGCGGAGTACTTTGAAACTCTGAACGCATTTCTGTTGAAGGGTGCTCTGACGTCCTGGTGACTCAGGGTTCTTGGCCACAGGGAGTGCGGCCAAATCGATCAGGTGGCATTGCTCTCTGATTTCTTCAAAGTGCTCTCGACTCCTAGGGTACATCACCCGCTCGTAACGAAGGCGGAAGTGTGTCGCCCATAGGGTTTGACAGAAGCACCCCACTTCCTCTGGGGTAAGGGACTCTGGTGCGCCAATGTTCGGCGCTGCCGTCGGCCAGAAATTCTCTGGGAAATGATTCGCTGTGAGAATGCTCCAGAAGCTCCTGGGTTCGGACTCGGGGTCTGGCATTGTATTTCCCCACTCGTCAACCGGGGGCGGTTGAGAGACTGGTAGCGGTACTGAGGCGGACCGCTGGGACAATAAACTTGGCGGCGGAGAATATGGTGAACGAGCTGACTGCCCGCTGAATTTCAGGCCATCCTCTGAAGAGTGAGGTGACCTGACTACGATATCACGATACGATGGGCTGATAGCCACAGCTTCTGGCGCAGGAATTTCGGCCACCGTCGATGGTTTACGCCATTGCTCTACCGTCGTTAGTCCCCAAAACTGCTCCCCGTGATCTCTGGTAGAGGTAGAGGGCACTTCTGGTGACGATGGTGGTGATTGCGTAGTCGGGACCTGCGGCATTTCCACAATTTCTTCCTCATGGATGTACCTGTGGAGGGAGGCGGGAATCCGGTGGACCTCGCATTCTTGGGATAATGAGGCTGACGCACCTGGTCCCTGCCCCAGTCCTTAACACGGAGGAGCAGGGAGAAGGTTCCATCGCTGAGTCGCATTATGCTTCAGAGTTTGAGAAACAGGCAGGTTTGATCACCACCTGGGCCTTCCCAAGACTCTTCTTGTGGCGGCGACGACCCACTCTCCTTCCCCTATATGGATTTACAGGACAAGGTTGATCTTAAACATGTGGTCTCGAGGCGGTGCTGATGCCATGGCGGAGAGGGCTCCCGCTTGAGATAATCGGGGTGTGAGGGGCACCCGGGAAAATGTCGAAGGGCACATGGGGAGGGCCTCCATGGACAATACCCACGTGGGCGGAGCGAGGCTGACCTTCACTCCTCGAGATGCCGGGGCGAGGAGGACCTTCACCAGTTGCAGAGAGGATGTAGGGAGGACCCCCCATGTTGGAGAGGGTCCGGATGGGCAGTGCCTTCACATCGACGGTCAGGGGCAGGAGGAGGGACTCCATACCCTTCATGGTGGGCGCGGGAGAGGTTTCCGCGCTGAGCGTCACTACCGTGGGGCAGGTCTTTCTTCGAGATGGGGGTAGCATGAGGCATACCTCTATGACGAGCTTCGGAGCAGGGGAGGCCCACAGTCTGCGGAATAGTGGTACGGGGTGGCCCTCCGTACAGGGTGACATTACTGCAAATTGATTCGGGGCGATCACCACTCAGGACTGTAACCCCGAGAGCCAACCCGACCTGCCCATGGGGCGGTAGGAACCTTGGTCCTGGTCGGGTGAAGGAGTTCCCCTGCTCAGTGTATACAGGGACTCCATGATGCACGTTGGTGGTGGCTCGGACCACAGTAGCTATTGACGTCGATGCACCTTGACGAGCGTCCTCAACTCAGGCCCGACGCTGACGTTGGGTCAGACGGGCTGGCGCAGGTGGTGCAGGGGCATAGCCTACCTGCTCTTCTAGTGAAGCCGGTCGGCGGCGTTGATGCATCTGGATGGGATCCCTTGCCTGGATCCCCTGGATTGGGACTCCGAGCGGTCCGAGCCGGATATCACTCACCTCATCAGCGTAAGGCGAGAAGTCATCGAGGTGTTCCGGGGGAAGGCTCCCGAAACGATTGAATGTTGGGGTGGGGAGCAGGGGATCTTTGCGCGGCCTTTGAGGGTGGCGTTGATGGCGAGGCCTAGAAGCCTCCAGGTCCAGGCGGGCCATATCCCGAGTTGGGATGACCCCTTCCTCCTCATACCTACGTACAAGTTTATTGATCACCCTTCGCTGGATGATCTCTGATGGGGAGAGGGGACGTGGGTACCCCATATTCACGAATGTAGAGGCCGTCGTGGCAGCAATGGATCCATGCGGGGTGGCTGTACCGGTATTTTCCCTGCCCCTGCGTAGGTGAGTGGGCGGTGATCGTGTCTCCATAGCAGCAACCTGATTCCTAGGAAACGGAGGGATCAACTCATCAGCACAACGAGGAAAAGGATTGACAACCATTGCCCCAGCGTCATTCCATTCTCTACGTCTGTAAGATGGATCCACAACAACACGTTGCAGAACGGAATGCCCCAGGTTCTACTGCCCCAACTTCTGGTGAGTTTCATGCCAGACCCGCTATTTGCTTGGCTGGACCCGGTGCCGGATATATGGATCTGGTGACACGTTAATCTACTGGTGTCTCAAGTGCTACTAATCTCCACATTGAGTAGAATAATTTCAGGTCGGGTTCACCATTTCTGTTTCCGATGCTTTCGCTGGGGCGCGCACATCTGTCTGTGGGGGGGACGCGCCGCTGTTTCCCAACATTCCCGCTTTCCAAAGGCGGGCGGCATCCGCTCCTTATTCAGGGACGTCTACTCCTTGATCGAAACCAGAATGATGGGATTTCGGTTCTTCCTTCCTTGGATTCCTCCTCGGAACTCGTCACCTAGTCCAGGTCTCCCTCATAGATTTAATAAGTTGTTCGTGAAACTATTCCTAGTGCCATGTTTCCACGGACGCTAGTTAATTACACTGCTTCTGTCAAGATATTCCAAAGGGTCCGGTCAGGGCAGCAACCTTCAGTTGGGGGAGTAGTCACGTCAAGACATCAGTAGCATGTCTGTATGCTGGGGAACTAGCGTGTCTGTTATTTGTCCCTTGTCATAGGGCTTCTCGAGGGCGTGGAAGCCCGAGGCATCCCACATCGAGCACGTGGAATCATATTCCCTAGGAATATATCTGAGGTTTTCCTCAGCTTCCTATGTTTGACATAGGGTATGCCGCATGTTTAACGTCCAGCGGAGACGGTTACGCCAAGGGAATGCCATCCGAGGTTTTCCTTAGGCATCTCATGTTTATCACGAGGTAGGTCGCAAGTTTAACGTCCAGCGGAGATGGGTCGGCCTGATCAAAACACTAGCTGGAGTGGATCAAATTGACAAATTTCCCTTGAAGGGATGCCAATATCGGGGCCAACCCATGAGAGGCTTCCTGAATGTTGTGAAGAGGAGTGGAATGGCATGATCTCGCCGGGATATGACGGTCCGGGTGAGAATCAGGGTGGATGATGGATAGGTGGATGAAGTGGAGGGGTACTGAGATGGGACTATCACAAGGGAAACATTGAGATTTGGATTGAGCCTTGAAGATACCTCCTACATATCCTCGTGGCAGGGAATCAAAGTCCGCATAGTTTGGGATGGTGCCGGCAAGCCGACGTGAATGTGGACATTGGCCCGATGGGCATCGTCAGCGAACCACCGTGTAGGTGAACCCGGGAGTCCACCGGTGGTGGGCTTGAACCTCATGAAGGATTCCTACGTATCATGACATGACATGGATCGAAGTCCCCATAGTTCAGATGGAATGTGGAATACAGTTTAACGTCATGTGGGACGGGGTGAACCAACGTGAATGGGGCCGGAATGACCAGGTGATGTGTTTGAACCTTATGGAGGCTTCCTACATACCATGCATTGACATGGATCAAAGACCATGTAGTTCAGATGGTGTTTCGGTGAACCGACGCGAGTGAGGACCTTGGTCCGGATGGTGTGGGGCTTACACACTAGGCTGCCCAGGTGCTGGTGACCTGACGTGAAGAAGGTTGGAGTGACCAAAAAGTGTTGGGCTTGAACCTCTGGGAGGATTCCTACGTACCATGCCTTGACATGGATCAAAGACCACGTAGTTCCGGGTGGACGCCGGAAGGCCGACGTGAATGAGGAGGACTAGGGGGTCCCAGTGGTGGTGCGCTTGGACCTCGTGGAGGATTCTTATGTACCATGACTTAGCACGGATCAAGGACCACGTAGTTCAGGTTGGTCACAACGACTTGCCGATGGACCGGAATGCAGTTTAACATCGTGCGGGACGAAGATGAACCCTGACGTGAATAAACAATGAGAGGTGGACTTGAACCTCATGGAGGTTTCCTACATACCATTCCTTGACATGGATCAAAGACCTTGTAGTTCGGGAATGGCGGTGGGTGTCGGTGAACCGATGTAAATGAGGGACCTTGGTCCGATGGGAGATGGGCTTGAACCTTGTGAGGCTTCCTACGTACCATGCCTTGACATGGATCAAAGTCCTCGTAGTTCGGGTTGGTCACAACGGCTTTCCGTCGGACTGGAATGCAGTTTAAAATCATGTTAGACGAAGGTAGAACTCGACATGAAGAAATGATGGATGGGATTAAACCTCGTGGAGGCTTCCTACATACCATGCCGTGACATGGATCAAAGACCTCATAGTTAAAATGGGTCTGCAGTTTAATGTCATTGTGGGACCAAGGCATGCAGTTTAACATCATGCTGGATGAGGGCATACAGTTTAACGTCATGCTGGATGAGGGCATACAGTTTAACGTCATGCTGGACAAAGTGTTGTCATGGCCAATGCTTACTCTAAGTCCATGTGAGTCGTGCTCGGTGTGAGAAACAAGAGGCAGCAGGGACCTAACGATCACGTCGCGAAGGGTGCATCCGTGAGAAACGAAGAGGGGCTTATGCGTTGGGTGGCCCATGGTTCTAGGACTTACTCCAGGATGGAGGCCATAAGTGCGACAACGCGCAGCAAGAGAGGGATTTGGGACCATAGATGGAAGGTTCCTCATTCCCTATCGCACCCTCCGCTGTCCTTGGCAGTGGGGAAGTGCGGAGGTGCATGGGTACTACCTTCCGCAAGAGAGGCTTGGGGCTTATACTGGGGTGGTTTCCCTTCTCCCATGGACATACGATACTCCGAGATGGAGGATATCATCCCTTGTAGATGGGGTTACCCCGTCTCTGTGGAGATGAGTGGCGTAAAAAATGTCCGAGCTGGGGGGGGGACCCTGCGTGCGAGGCATGGGGTTGGGTCACAATTTAACATCATGTATTGAGGACAAAGTTCTTGGCAGTTTAACGTCCTGCAGCTCGGACGAGGTGGGTTTACTCCACACCCCTAGGACTTACATAACCGGTACCCTCTGTTCCTTGGGGGAGGGAAGGTACTGGAAAGGCCATCGTAAAAGGGGGTCGCAGAGCGAACCATCGAAGGGTCCACGTTAGCGTGGCTATGCGAAGAAGCAAAATCTGTTAGCGTGCCAATGCGAAGAAGCATTAGGTGAAGCAATGCTACGGGTGGTGTTGTCCATAGGATTTTGGAATCACATCGTGCAAACCTGGAGGGTCGCACAGGAAGAGGAATTACCAAGCAAATAAGTATGCTTCGCGAAGTGGAGTGCCTCGGCCTTAGCATGGGGTAGGGGTGTGACTGGGAGGTGCTTCGCGAAGTTGAATAGTATTCGCGAAGCACTGCCTCGTGAAGCAGAGGGGCATCGCGGAGCAAGGTGCTGAGAAGCAGCGTGCTTCGTGATGTACATCGACCCTGCCTTGGCATGTGGATCACTAGTACCGGATGGGTGTTTCGCAAAGCATAAACGCTCCGTGGCTGCCCGAGTTCCCTTTGGAATCCCCTTACTTCGCGAATTCCCTTAGGCTTCGTTAAGGGAATCCCTCTCAGAAGAGGGGCTCAAGACGAAACCAGGTGAAGGCATCTCGCGAAGTAGAAGTACCTCGCAGAGCTCATGATTCCCGGGGTGAGAGTGCTTCGTGATTCGGGAGCTGAGAAACCGAAAGGTTGGATCGTCCGTCCTCCTAGGCTCAGGGGGAACCTAGTGTTTATAGGCTAGGGGTGTCGTGCAGTATATATCACGAGGCGCGAAGGGGAGGTGGGTGATTCGCGGAGGGCTCGCGATCGTCAGAGCGTTCACAGAGCGTTACGACTCACGGTCTTTGGGGCGGGCTCGCGAATGTCAAGGTGTTCATGGAGCGTCACCGCCTCCTGTGCTTCACGGCGGGCTCGAGAGCGTCAGGGCGTTCGCGGAGCATGACCGCCTCCTGTGCTTCATAGAGGCCACGATGCTCGTGGGGTTCTTCAAGTCCAAGCTTCACAAGGCAGCGTGCGGGGCTTCTTTTTCGTCCCTTCTTTGGGTGCAAGATTTTGGCGCCAATAGCTGGTTTACACATTTTAGCTATTTTTTTGTTCCTTACAGTTGTACTTGTACTTTACAGTTGGGCATGTATTTCTGGTCCCTTTACTTTTCAGAAATCATTTTGTATACAGTTTTACTTAGTGTTCTTCTTCCATCATATACTCTATTGTGTGTGATTATATTTTATAAAGGAAATTCCTTCCCAGTTTTAGGGATCTACGCCTTTGGTGCTAGTCGCTAGCCCCTGGTGATGAAAGACGGGCTTGGGGTAGTCACGAAATGGGTCCCTAGGACGGGTCGTGACAAATTAGTATCAAAGGAGTCAGTTCTACTATAGAACTTAGAACTCTGATCTTTCTTTTCTATGAAGCAATAGTATTAGGAGTACTCAGTGTGGTTTTCAGTACATAGAATCCAGTGTTGGTACGACGCCCGACGTATCAATACACCAGGACCATGACTTCTGATTTTCAGACCAGTTCACAAAAACACTGATTGCATGTGTGTTTTGAAGAGTCTTCTTTGTGATCTCTTTTGAGTCAACTCACCAGGTATAACTTATTGACTGTGGCACACCTGTTTCTTTTTAGGATGCCTCCATGACGACATCCAGCCAGGGTTCTAAGAGTTGTACGAGATGAAAACCCACTGAGAGACGAGGCTCTAGTGCAGGGCCCTCTTTCTATGTTGGCACCTTCGGGTGGTGTACCAGCAGCACCACTACCCGTTGGGAAAAAGATGCCACCAACTGCACTGGCGGACAATGCATGATGGATGAGCGCATTTCACAAGTTCCAGAAGAAGAGGCCTCTGAGGTTATGAGGCGAAACAGATTCTCAGGCAGCAGAGGAATGGTTGGAGGTGATTATTAGAGTTTTCCACCTAGTTGAGACACTAGTATAGAATATGGTGATCTTAGCTACTGGTGTTTTCCAGTGAGTGACTATGAGGTTGGTCTGCATAATGGTGAGGCTTTAGTACATGGACTGTTTCCCGAGATTGTACCTTCAGGTAGGGTGTAAGCTATATCACTTCCTGTTGGTCAGAAGTTACAACCAGCGATACTGGTATATGACACATGTAGGCTTAGTGACTTACACATGTTTCAGCATCAGATACCCCTAAGGTTCCAAGGTGAGACCGACTCACAGGAGGCTGAGGATTGGCCTGAGGAGGTGGCTGAGAGTTTTCTAGAGCTTGTACAGCTTCGTAAGGATGACTTATCGGTAGATGGGTATTCATCGAGGTGTACCAGTCATTCCCAGTACTCGATGAATACGATACGATCAGTGCTTTGGGGCTCGAACATCTGAGCTAACATCTATTCTCTATGTGCTAGAGACAACCTTTACGGTTGAATGTTCTTTGGCTGAGCAGATACAACCAGTGAATTTTAGTAGCGGGAAATCAGGAAACTGGTGTGAGTCTCAGAGACTTGGGCGTGTAAGATGTTTCGGGAAGAGGATGTGATAGGGAAAGATGAATATGCAGGCCAACATATGTGGAAGCAGAGCTAGGAGAGTAGTATGAGGTGGTGTACATTTCAACATGTTACAACCAACTGCCTTTATAGTCGCCTCCAGGCTCAGGGAGCTGGAGGGCAGGGGAAGAGACTAGCTGCATGTGGTCAAGGAGTGTGACCCAAGGGATCGAGGAATAATTCGAGGTACGGTATGTGTCTACTACTAGCTTCCGTATCAGTAGACATAGGTACCAATCACTCCTTACTTCCATGAATATTTTCCTCAACCTAGAGTTTCCGGTTAAACCATTGACTTGGACCTCACATCTAGATATACCTCTGGGGGGAGACTAGATAATCACACTTACACTTACGGTGTGATCTGACCCTTGAGGCAAGAGTTTCTGTTGGAACCTCTTGGTGGCAGCATCGAGGCCTTACGACGTTAGTTTGGGTATGGACTGGTCAACCACAATTTATACCAAGATTGATTATATTAGGAAAGAAGGTTGTGGTATATCTACAACATTGGGATGAGGTTTTCCTTAGTCATAGAAAAAGGAAACCCAGGCAGTACAAATTAAACTCATGCTTAAGAAGGTGCAACCAATCACTCTTGAGTTGGCCAACCTTACCCTCATGGAAGCATGAGTTTTTAGTTTTTAGTTCCAAATAGAAGTGACAGAACATGGGTGAATCTTTTTAAAATATGTTTCCAGGATTACCCCCCTCAAAGGGTTAGGTATGTCTTCTTTGGATGCATATTACCAGAGGTTCATCCCAGACTTATCCAGAGTTGAGCACCACTGTCAGCCTTGAAAAAGAAGGGGCAATAATTTGTGTGGTTAGAGAGATGCTACCAGAGCTTTCAGGAGCTAAGGATGAGGCTGACTAGTGCCCCTATATTGATGATTCCAGAGGAAGGAATGGGGTACGTAGTCTACTGCGACGCATCAGGGACCAGATTCGGGTGTGTCCTGATTCAAGAGTGAGTATTGATCACGTATGGTTCTTGACAGCTGAGAAAACATGTGCATAACTACGCTACCTATGACCTGGATTTAGCAGCAGTGGTCTTCTCCTTGAAGATGTGGTGACACTATCTTATGGGAGAATGTTTTACCGTGTACTCTGATAACAAGAGTCTCATGTATATCTTCTCTTATAAGGACCTGAACCTGAGACAACAATGATGGATTGAGTTCCTCCAGGACTATGACTTCATGATAGTATATACTCCTAAGAAGGGGAACATTTTTTTATATTCACTCAGTAGGAGAATTGATATATAGCTATTAGGAGAGGCGACAGAGCAGGTAGCTACCTTACAGATATCTTTTGTGGATAGAGATGTAGTGGGATTTCTATAGTCTCTTACAGTCACTCCCCACTTCTACAGCGAGTTAGAGAGACACAAAATGGGGATTCTGACTGTGAGACACAACGTGCTCAGATATCCACAGGGAAGGGACCAGATGTATTTTATAAAGGTGGAGAGCTCGTCATCCTCTTCAGAGGACGTACTATAGTACGAGTTTCACTTCATGAGGAAGTATTGAGAGGGTTCCGCACATCCCCTCTAGCAGTACATCGAGGTGTGGTGAATATGTATCAGGACCTTAGAAGACAACACTGGTGGCCAAGTATGAAGAAGGCGGTAGCTGAGTTTTTCTCTCGATGCCTCACTCGTCAGCAAGTGAAGGCAGAGCACCAGGTACCAGCAGGCTTGGTACAACCTTTAGTGGGCCCGAAGTGGAAGTGGGATGAAATATCCATAGACTTCATGACGGGTCTTCCACATACATCCTGGGGTCACGACTTGACTTGGGTGATCATTGACCGACTCACCAAGTCGGCCCACTTCCTACCGATCAAAGAGTAGGGTTCAGTAGAGAGCTTGGGATGCCTCTACATGCAAGAGATTGTGTGGCTACATGGAGTACCTACTTCTATTGTCTCTGATCATGATGTACGGTTTATTTCCCGGCTATGGAAGGGGTTTCATGAGGCTTTCGAGACACAGCTATGTCTGAGCACCGCCTTCCATCCTCAGACAGATGGCCATACTGAGAGGACCATTCAAACCCTTGAGGACATTATATGTGCTAGTGTCCTAGACTTTGGTCACAACTAGTAATATCACTTTACATTGGTGGATTTTGTGTACAACAATAGCTATCACTCCACCATAGGGATGACACCTTTTGAGGCATTGTACGAAGGACGTTATAGATCACCCTTATGCTGGACTGACCCAGGGGAGTCAGAAATAGTGGTACCAGAGATGGTATGGGCTACGAAAGAGAAGGTGCAGATCATCTAGGAGTGGATGAAGATTACACAGAGTTGGCAGAAGTTGTATGCTGACAGGATACAGAGACCTATGGGGTTCAAAGATGGCAACCAAATCTTTCTACGGGTCTCACCTAGATGAGGATTATGGAGATTTGGATGAGGCATAAAGTTATCTCTGAGATTAATCAGACCTTTATAGGTCCTCAAAAGAGTAAGCGAGGTGGCATACCACCTAGCTCTTCCACCTTAGTTTCACCTGGTGCACGATTTCATCCATATGTCCCAGCTAAGGAGAAACGTGCACGAAACTTCTCACATCATCGACCATTGGGAGTTGGACATCGTTGACTGGGAGACTTTTATAGAGGTTCCATTGGAGATTGAGGATCTATAATAACAGGTCCTATGGGAACGGTCGATACCTCTGGTGCGCGTTCGCTGGCAGCACAGGAACCTCCAGGAGAGTACATGGGAGCGAGAGGATCAGATGCGTGTTCAGTACCCCCATTTGTTCCCTTAGTTCGATGTGTAGCTTATGGGGATGTAAATCCCTAAGGTGGGGAGAATGTAAAGACTTGGAAATCACATGGATTTTGTTAAAAAAAACATGGGAATGTTACGAGTCCACAAAATCTGACGATGCGTGATTCTGAGGCCTGGTGTGCCCAGAATCAATTTATGAAGTTTTGTTCAGTTATGTTCAGTAAACATATGAGCATGATTTTATAACTTTTGAACCGGTGCTTGGAATTGAAATATGAGAGCACCGTTGAACTCGCAGCGCTGGTATTCACTTAAGAAGACTTTCACCTCAATGGAAGATGGTCGAGAATCAAAGATTGTTTTTGGGTTTTGCGTGGAATAATAAAATAAAATAAGTGCATTAATTATTTTATTTTACTATTGTTATAACCAGCATGTAGAGGTTGGAGGTGGGGACCACCACACCTTAACCTCCCATGAGAGGTTATGGTTGTGGGGCCCACCCGAACTCAACCTCCCTTGTGAGGATTAATTTGGTGGGGACCACCTGAGTTGGAAGCCTCTAGAACTCCCCTCATTAATAAGGGGGAGCTTCTTGATCTCCTCAACACTTAATGGTGTCAACCCGCCCCATTTGATTAATTAAGCCACATCAATTACTTAAATGCATCATTCTGAATTTATTCCAACGAACTTAATAGACCACATAATCTATTATTTTGGGGGGGGGGGGTTATTCTTTTGTTGGAAAGGAGGATTGAGGAGAAGATGAGATCATGGAGATAGAATGCCAATGAGGAAAGGCTCTCTGATGAAGAATTCAAATGAAGAACATCAACCTTCTTTGCCCTTTTCCTCGAGATTTCCTCCGAAAGTGGTACATCCTCACCTACGAAGAACGACGTCCATACTTCCTCCTCGTCACCGCCAACGAGCGATACGAGGTAGGGGTTCAAGCTTGCCAACTATTTCATGTTCTTCATTTTCCATCATGGTAAAGAATTTGAAGCCGGTTGATATCACCCTAACGCGGAGGGAGCGAGCCGAACAAACACGGCCGAACCCCTCCGTATTATTTGTGGATTTTGATGCTAATCACGGAATGATACCGGAATGTGAGACTCATGTCAACGATGACTGTGGATCAAAGGCAACGACCCGAGGAGAGTGTGACTTCATCCAGAATGAGAATCGGGCCACCAGAGCTCGTCTGGTGACCCGCGGAAAGAACACTGGTGGATGGAACCAACGTGCGTCAACATGTGGTAGCGGTGGAGAAACCGCGCCACTAGAGGAGAATCTGCAACCCTTGGCTATGGCAGTGCATCAGCGGTTGGCACAAGGCTGGTCGTGAAATAAACCGGCAGCTCAAGCCGCCGGGTTGACCAGGAAGGCGCGACGCAACCGGCGCCGGTCGATGGACCGAAGGAGGGACGAATCCCTTAACCACGGAGGTGCAATATTGGCTGGCTTGATTCTGACCATGAAGAGGTCCAGCAGCACGAGCCGCTGGGTCGCCGAAAGGGGAACGGTGCAACCGGCGCTGCATGAAGAGTCGGTTGGCCGCTCGGCCAGTCGGAAACAGCGGGACCCCACTGGGTCCTGCGTGACAAAGAAGTGCCCGTCCATCACCGGTTCCTCCCACCTGAATGGCTAAACCGTTTGGAAACTAGGGGGCACAGCCTACCCCATAGACGTGGCTAGGCCGGACCCCTGCGGGCCGTTGGGACGGACGCAGTGCGGGTCGGGCCACCAGCGTGGGCTGGGCTGCCTTCGCGGGTCAGGCCTCCCCCTCAGACTGGGTCGGACCCATGGACCAGGTCAGACCCCTAAAATGTGTTAGAACCCAGTATGGACCCAAGTCGGTCTGACTGGGCCGGACCGGACCCAGACCCGTTTGACCCAATTTCACCTTTTCGCTAATAAATTGGGTTACGCGTGTCCGATTGACGAACCGTCTACGGAGACCGAAATATTGGAGAGAGACGGCTATTTGGGAATACCCCACTTGAGGTTTGGAAGAAGTTGGTGTATGGTCAGGTTGGATTGAACTTAAATCCAACCGGGCCATCGGAATGGAAATGCGTATAACCCTCAGACCGGGCGTCCGATTGACGTGTCGTCAGTTGCATTGAGACCTCTATGACGAGACAGACCTTTGAGATAATTCAACATGGGAATTCGTGATAGTTGGAGTATCAACATCCAGTTCCTGGAACGGATCCTCCCAGAGACGAGCGAGCATAGTGAGGACACCTAGTAGCTTGTTGAGACCTGCCAACTGCTGACCGATTCGACTCGGAGTGATTCGAATCACCAAGTGGGGAGCACCTTTGTGTCACCGTAGACCCACGGTGGGGAGTGCCTCTGTGTGAGCACGATAGACCCACGTTACTCGACATGTGGCGTACCTCAACATGCTACAAGGGGGAGCGCCTCAGTGTGACGCATCGGACCCATGATGGGGATCACCTCTATGTGACGCGGCAGACCCACGATACTCGATAGGAGGAGTAAATCAATAGTGGGAAGCGCCTCTATATGACGCGGAAGGCCCACTGTACTCGATAGAGGATGAGTACTCCATCATCTGAGGTTCTGAAATTGTGATGACATATTTGATAACTTAGGTATATGTATGGGCATACACCTATTTAATGGATACCCGTTGTTTTCATACTATGTGGTTTATCCTTGGTGGATTTTTAAAGACCATGGTGGTCTCGGGGTCCCTAATGAGTATTGTTATACTCACCCCTGCACGAGCTTTGCCTACACCTCGTTGTGTTAGTTACAGATGACAGACAGCGCTGACTGAGGCTGAGTGGGCAGGACTAGATGGTACTCAGAGGTGGAACACACGATGTGACGGTACACGGAGGAGACGGACAGACGTGAAGTGCGGTGGAGGATATATGTACCAACCCTTCAAGTAGGATCCGTGGTAGATGATCCAAGAGCTGCTTTACACATTTCAGCTATTTTTTTGTTACTTACACTTTTGCATGTACTTTACGGTTGGGCATGTATTTCTGGTCCCCTTACTTTTCAGAACTCCTTTTGTATATAGTATTATGTAGTGTTTTTCTTCTACCTTATACTTTTTTGTGTCTGATTATATTTTTTAAAGGCAATGCCTTTCCAGTTTTAGGTATTTACGCCTTTGGTTCTAGTCGCCAGCCATGACCTATGGAAGGCGGGCTTGGGGTAGTCACGACATGGGTGCCAAGGAAGGGTCGTGACATTTAATTAATATATTTGATATATATGAGATGATATTGATTATGGGAGATTAATATAAACCTTATTACTTATTTTTTCACTCATTAATGGAATGATATCGTCTCTCTTGCATATGTACGACCTAGAGTCTCCACGAAGGGATGCGATCCAGTTTCCATGTCGATCCTTCATGAATGATTGTAAAAATGAATATAATAATTATATAGGATATATATAATGTTACTCCCTGACCCCAGTCACCCAGATTCAGTGCATTATTTTAATACATTGGCATGATTACAAGGAATCAAGTCCTTAAAGGCCGATCAATTTAGCAGTCTTGGAAAATAGATTACAAACCCGAACGTTACATTACACATTTGAAAATAAAACACAACATAAATTATCCTTTTAGAATGCCATTAATCCCCTAGATTAACCCTGATTATCACACAAAATACACTTCTTGTAATCCTTGGAAAATTAAAACATAGAAAGGGGTGAGCTCAGATGATCAGTAAGGATAAAAATGTAGCAGAAACTTTCATAAATAAGCATAAACATTTAAGGAAATGTATAAGACTAAAAAAATCCTTTTAAACTTAAACTTCAGCATAATATGGAAAATATAAAATAAAATAATTCTGTTTACATATTCACATGGATATTCTACAAGTCGAATAATCACATGCAATATCAATAGCCACTTTTATAATGATGTAATGCATAATGCCAGACTTCATAACCACATAGTCAAGGCCTTGTGCCAATACGAAAAATAATATTTTGTTAAGGCCTTGTTCCAAGACACTAGTTTGTCTCATGAGACCTAACGATGCATCAAAGAGCTATAGCGGGTTCCACCAGTCACTTACTAAGTCCAATTCATTCCTCATATGAAAAGCTTTAAAGAGAGCGTAAACATTTGTATTAAAACTAGTATACGAAATGTCAGTACTTTATTCATAAAACATGAATGGTATAAAAAATAACACATCCATAGTCAAAAATATCAAAAAACCATATATACAATATGGAATATTTGCATCATAATAAATCAACTTCAAACATGTTTAAAATCCATCAAATTATGTTGACATAAATGAAAATGATTGGTAAAACTCTTTGAGAGAAATATCCATTTTTCTTGAAAAAATTTAAAAGTCTCCCAATTTAGAAAGGAAGAAATTTAAAGGAACTTTAGAATCAAAGTTTCCCATACCACTTTGAAACCTTTTAAAATAATTAACATTTTAAAAAAATTCATGTCCATATAAATAAATCCTTAAAAAATTTTTTGAAAACATGGACATTACTGAGAATGATTTAGAAGAATAAATATTTTAAACATTTAAAATGATGTTTTGGTATAAAGTTCCCTTAATATAATCCCTTTGAAATATATATTTAATGAAACATGGACATGTATAATAAATATTTTCTTGTAGATACTTACATTAAAACAACCTTGGATAATAAAGAGATTGTGAAATTAACCCTTACCTTGAAATTTCCTTTAGTCGAGGGTACGTTTAACCTTCTATATGAAGACAATAGTATGTTATTAAATTATACCAGAACCATATTTATATTTATGATATCATACACGATTCATTTATGACTTTATACTACCCATTTAATAATAATTTCCATGTTAAATTAACATTTCGGGTAATAATCACTTTCTTTATCGTACGTGTTTTAACTTGTTAGTCTTGATTGTATCACTTAGATGAATATTTAAATAATTCCAGAATATAAAAAGTGATTTATATATCAGATATTTTTAGAATATAAATATGTATAATAAACATTTATATGAAATGGAAAACACCATTTATGGAGACGGTAGTCCGTACATACGCATAAATGTTGTTTCCGTTTTCATATCGTATTGAAAGAAACTAAGTGAATATGATATATGTAAGTACACACAAACACACACACATATATATCCAGTAGAATTATTATTTCATATATTACATACTAATGATATATATTTTATAATCAATATTTAATGGTAAATGTGGAAATGAATCTCATCACGTCGTGGAGACGGTAATCTGTACTTACGCATGAGTGACAATATCATTATATTGATGGAGAAATCGTATGTAATTGGATGGTATAACAAATATACAGAATCATTAAAATGTTATATTTATTATTTACATAATTTATACTCATTATTATACCCATCCAAATAATGAAGTGTTTGAATAACAAACTACCCCACGACATGGAGACGGTAATCCGTACGTACGCACGTATGGTGGCTTTGTCATTTATAGGATGGATAGAATAATGAATATGGTTGTACAATTCATATAATAACCTCAAAGTATATATAATATAATGGTTTTATTATTTTACAATGGAAAAAACAAAGAAAGATTAAGTGGAAGAAGAAAATAACCTGAACGATGTGATGAAATATTTACCTCTTTTTTGGGTTATTCCTTTTGATTTGATCAAAATGGATCCTTAGGATGGATTTATTACTAAAGTAAGGCATCAAAGATTATGGTAGTAATGTTGGGAGGATATTTTGGCAGGTTTTGGCCGAGCCAAATGGCTTTGGAGGTGTGAAATTAAGAGAATGGGAAGTGCCCTTTTATAAGAGAGGTGAGGGTCACTTTAAGAAAAGTTTGAAATATTATTTTATACTAAAATAATTTTTGGTTTATAATGGCCCCAAAATAAATTATTTAAACGATAATGTGGGGATGGTTCTAGAACCTCTCATCCAATAGGTTTTAGACAAGTTTCGGTTACCATTTTAACCATATCATTTAGATTTAACTCTTAGTTAAATAGTTTAACTTTTAGCGTGTCTTCTTGAATTTTTATATTATATGGTTAATAAACTTACTATATACTTCCCAGAGAACCCCATGTGGTTTATTAATGACACCACTATAATTATATAAGTCTTCTGGATGAACATTAGATTTTTAGGAATATAATATCAATTAATAATATAATATTTGTTTTAAAAAATCTTTTATGTCAATTTTGACCCTATTTGGTATTTTGTTTTTTATAAATTCATAAAAACATTATTAATTCCAAAAAAATTCATCTAACCAACCATACAATTTCATATTAACCTAGAAAATTAGTTTAATACATAAAAAGACTCAAATTACATTTATTTGGATATTTATAATATCAATTATTTTAATCTTTCATTAATACGGTAATTACAACATCATCATGGTATCATAAATAAATTTAATTATTTAATGTCTAAAAATTATAAATAAAATAAAATTATGTACTAAATCTTTTTATATTTCTAATTAATTTTTAATCCTAATTTATCTTATGTATAAACCTATATTAAAAATGTTTTAGTTATTAAAATTTGAATTTAACACTTTTAACTCTTCTTTGAATTAAATAATAATAAATGTCCTAATCTAATACAGGTGGACCAAACAGGTTCATATTTTATTCATAAGGTTGTTTTTGGTCGAATTAAACTCATACAATAGAATTAAGAAATATTTTATGGTAATAATAATATCATTTTTACCCTTAATTACCCTATTTACTTTTAACCGTGGTAAATAATAGTAAAAAGTTACTATTCACCAAAAAATATTTTCAACTTATTGAACAAAATTTTACTTACTAATGTCAACAGTTTCTCTCAGATTTTTGAAATTCAACCCACATAAGCGGTAAAATTATTTTTTATGTAAATTTTCAAATGCTCTTAGGAGGTGGGTAAAAGACGGTAAAATGTTCTATAAAATTTTATATATCTAAAATTATTATAAAATGACTCCAATGAATTACATTTAATATATATAGGTATTATGTATCTATTTTGACCTTAAATAAATTAAAATAAAATAACTAATTATTTAAATAAAAATTCAGTTTTAACCAATAACATAGTGTTTTTTCAGTATTCATCAAAAATTGAAAGTTTTTAGAAAAATACCAAATATTTACCCTAAGCCAATTTTGATATTACGAATTAAAAAATGATGTCTATTTTACCAAATTAAAAACATTGAATTTAAATTTATTAATTTAAAATTAATTGTCATTGTCAAAACCAAAAAGCGTGTTTTTAAGAAATAATAACTAACAAAAGACTGATACTTGTTTATGTTCAATTTCAAAGTCAAATTATTTCCAATGAATAACATTGGATTAAATGGTAAAAATATAATCTATTTATAATTCCAAACCATTAAAATGTATAATTTAAAACTATAAATTATTTTGATTAAAAAAGTTGTTTTCAGTTAAAATATAGTATTTTTCACTATTCACCAAAATATGAAAGTTTTTAGAAAAACACCAAAAATTTATTTAAAATGAATTCTTATGTCCTGATTCTAAATAAGAAGTTTTTTTTGTCGAATCTAATATATAAAAGATTCAAATATTGAATTTAAAAAGGTTTCTCCCTTAAAAGGTGGTAAAATTGCATTTTTTTGAAAAATACTTCTTTTATCTGAAAAAAATGAATTTATTCTTAAATTTCGTCTAAGAAACTCATAATATGGATTATTAAATTTTAAGGATTATATAAAGTTCAAAATTTAGTTAATACTATTCATAACTACTTTTGAACAGCTAGTTTGGTAAGTCGTGGTGCGCTTGAACTCGGTGTTTCGTGTAGTGCAAGTTATGGAATTAATTTGAAGAAATAGGATACTATGAAATCTTTGGGTGTTACATTCTTCCCTACTTCAATAAATTGCATACTTGAAATTTTAAACTATTCTTCAAAAATAAATAATTAAAAAATAGACAAATACATTTGTGGAAAACCCACATCGGAAATTGGGTTAATAAAATTTAGTCTTAATAAGAGGAAAAGAGAAATGAAAGGGTCACCACCAAATTATGATCTCTATTAGGAGGAAATTTGTGGAAATTAGAGACACATAATTAGAGGGAAAATTTAAATATTTATAGGGAGTGATTGAGGTCATCAATCACAAACAAGTGTAAAATTGAGGGCATCAAATCCATAAATCTATGATGATTTAAAATACCATCAGTTCAACAAAACAGAAGGTATTAGGATAACTCATTTTTGGATTTAAGATCCCTTCCATAAGGTTTAATAAGTAATTTCTTCATAGAACAAGAGAAGAATATATATATATACATACATGACACTTAGAGTTCTATCCATTAACTAATTTTTACCACAAACTCATCTTTCACACTAAAAGATAATAGAATTTAAAAAATATTCTATTTATCCTATTCGTATAGGGTTCAAAAAAATGAATTTATAATTCACCTATCAGAACCTTTAAAAAAACATTATACAATCCAAGGAATTCACGTAGTCCACAGGTAGGCGATAAATCCCAATCGCACTATGGTTGTGGGTTTGATTACCGTAGCTTTTTCCGACATGACGTGTTGTCACATGGTCTACGTGTTGTCCATTTTATAAAAATCCCAAAATAACCTTAACAATAGTATCAAATTTAAAACTTAATCCATTCCAACCTTTAGACTTATCCAAAATACTTCTATCCAAACTCATTGTCCAAAATTTATAAGGAAGTTAAACACAATGAAGATCATTTTTCCATGTAATAACATGTGAACACCTTCATCACGTATTATTTTAAAACATGGTAACACCCTAAATTTCTATAAAACCTTATTGATTAAATTCATCCTCCCTTATTCTTTATATAATACTGGATATATTCCTTATATCCAAAAATATTAAATATTCCAACAATGATGAAATAATAAAACTATTAATCAGTTCCAAGGAAGTCAAGAATATCCAATATAATTTATCCAAATCAGCAATCTCTTATTCCAAAATCACTACCTCATTATCAGGACCATATTAAGGATTAAATTTCCTTCAACCATGTATTTTTCAAAAAGTGTAGCTTACTATTATGTCACTTTTATTAGAACCATATAATCTCAAATCCTCAATATAATAGTACAGAAGTACAATCTTTATTTATCTCCATAATTCATATAACCAATATATTATTGATACAACACTTAAATGAAATAATTCTATTAGAACAACATAAGAAAAATAGTCATTCCTCTTCATCTGAGGTAGTATCATCACATGATTATTATCCAATAGAATCATTTAAGGTATACTATGATGACTGGGACATTGATTCGTGTAGTGTCCCAACACCTTGAAGATGAAGCATTGTAAATTTGAAACTTTTTTTACCCTTGAAATCACGTACTTGGTGTCCTTTTTCTCCACACTTATAACAAACACCATTACCTTCAAGAAATTACTAGGGTGTTTCTTCTAACATTTACTGCAGGATGGATATTCAACTTTTCCCTTATTCCCCATACTTCAATTCCTTCCACAAGGCGCTATTTCTAAACAATGGAAAAAATATATTAGTTTATAAATCACAACACATAAATCCAAACTTGTAAAAAAATTAACATAAATTGAATAGTTTATGGATATAATCCATTATCATAATGTTTTTTTCTTTGAGGAAGTATATACTTATAAACCTTTTATAATGGTTTATAAAGAAAATGAGAATTATCCTAAGAATATCCCCTGGTAGTGTCGTAACCAAGAGTGCAGCAAGGCCCATTTTCGTGCACCAGTTCCCATTCGAGTCTAGCTCAAAGCGGTGTTTTCAGGTTTTACCCTTAGGTACATCTATTCCAGAGCCACCTCTACCTGATCATATCCAGATAGGGATGTATTTCTTGGAAAACTCACAAAACATCTACAATACAAAAATTCTAGGATGTGCTTCTATAAAAATCCTCAAAGTCTATCTTAGGGTAATTTTATCTAATCAGAGTTTACCTAAATCTATTTCTAAGGTTATTGCTAAACTTCCTCTGATACCAACTGTAACTCTCAAACCCCTATTACCGAGAGTCGGTGCATTATTTTAATACATTGGCATGATTACAAGGAATCATGTCCCGAAAGACCAATTGGTCTAGCAGTCCTGGAAAATATATTGCATACTTGAACATTACATTACACATTAGAAAATAAAACACAACATAAATGATCCTTTGATAACTCCATTAATCCCCTAGCTTAACCCTAATTATCACTCATAATACACTTCTTGGAATCCTTGGAAAATTAAAACATAGAAAGGGGCGAGCTTCGATGCTCAGTAAGGATAACAATATAATGAAAACTCTCATAAATAATAATAAATGTTTCTAGCAATGTATAATACTAAAACAAAATCCTTTTAAACTTAAACTTCAACATAATATGGAAAAGATACAATAAAATAATGCAATTTACTTATTCACATGGATATTTTTCTAGTCAAATAATCACATCCAATATCAATAGCCAATTTCATAATGATGGAATGCATAATTACAGACTTCATAACCACATAGTCAAGGCCTTATGCCAAGACTAAATATAATATTCTATCAAGGCCTTGTTCCAAGACACTAGTTTGTCTCATGAGACCTACCGATGCATCAAAGAGCTATAGTGGGCTCCACCCGTCACTTACTAAGTCCAATGCATTCCTCATATTAAAAGGTTTAACCATAACACCCACATTAGTATTAAAACTAGCATACAAAATGTCAATAATTTATTCATAATCCATGAATGGTATAAAAATAAAACATCCACATTGAAACATATCACTAAAACTTCTATACAACATGGATGATTTGTATCATAATAAATCAACTTCAAACAGGTTTAAAATCCATCAAAGGATGTTGGCATAAATGAAAATGATTTGTAAAACTCTTTGAGATAAATATCCATTTTTCATGAATAACATTTAAAAGCAACCCAATTTAGAAAGGAAGAAATTTGAAGGAATTTTTGAATCAATGTGTCCCACATAACTTTGAAACTTTTGAAAGTAATTAACATTTTAAAAACATTCATGTACATATAAATAAATCCTTTAAAACCATTTTGAAAACATGGACATTAATGAGAATGATTTAGAAGAATAAATATTTAAAACATTTAAAATGATGTTTCAGTGAAAAATTACCTTAAATTAATCCCTTTGAAAACTCTTTCATGAAACATGGACATGGATAATAAATATTTCCCATTAGATACTGACGTAAAAACAACCTCAGATAATAAAGAGATTGTGAAATTAACCCTTATCTTGCACTTTATTTAGTCGAGGGTACGTTTAAACTTCTGTATGAAGACCATAGTATGTTATTAAATTATAAAAGGAACATATTAACATATATGATATCATAAATGATTCATTTATGACTTTATACTACCCATTTAATAATAATTTCCATGTAAAATTAACATTTTGGGTAAAAATCGCTTTCTTTATCGTACATGTTTTAACTTGTTAATCTTTATTTTATCACTTAGATCAAGATTTAAATAATTAAAGAGTAAAAAACATGATTATATGTCATGTATATTTAGAATATAAATATTTATCAGAGACATATATATGAAATGGAAAACACCATTTATGGAGACGGTAGTCCGTACGTACGCATAAACGCTATTTCCGTTTTCATATCATATTGAATAAAACTAAGTGAATAGGATATATGTAAGTACACACACACACACACACATATATATACAGTATCATTATTATTTCATATATTACATACTAATGATATATATTTTATAATCATAGTTGAATGATGAATGTGGAAATGAATCTCATCACGTCGTGGAGACGGTAATCTGTTCGTAGGCATGAGCGACAATATCAATATATTGAGGGAGAAATATTATAAAATTTGATGGTATATCATATATAAAGAATAATTTACATTTTATATTTATTATTTACATCAGTTATACTCATTATTATACCCATCCAAATAATGAAGTGTTTGAATAACAAACTACACCACGACATGGAGATGGTAATCCGTACGTACACACGTATGGTGACTTTGTTATTTATAGGATGGATAGAATAATGAATATGGGTGTGAAATTTCTATAATAACATCACATTATATAGAGGATAATGGTGCTATTATTTTATAGTGGAAACAACAAATAAAGTGGAAGTGGAAGAAGAAAATAACTTGAAAGAGGTGATGAAATATTTAAATCTTTTTCGGGTTCTTCCATTTGATTTGATCAAAAGGGATTCTTAAGATGGATTTATGACCAAAGGTATGAATCTAGGATGAAGGGAGGAATGTTGGGAGGATATTTGTGATGGTTTTGGCAGAGAGAAATTTCTTTGTAGGTGTGAAATTATGACAAGGGGAAGTGCCCTTTTATAAGAGAGGAGAGTGTCACTTTAGGAAAAGTTTGAAATATTATTTTATAATAAAATCATCTTCAGTTGATAATGGTTACAAAATGAATTATTTAAATTCTAAGGTGGTTATGGGTTGAAAACCTCTAAAACAATATGTTTTAGAAAAGTTTAGGTTACCATTTTAAACATATATTTTAGATTTAACTCTTAGTTAAATATTTTATCTTTTAATGTGTCTTCTTAGATTTTTATATTATATGGATAATAAACATAAAAATACTTCAAAGAGAACCCCAAGTTGTTAAAAAATGATAAAAATATCATTATATAAGTCTTTTTTCTGAACCTTATAGTTTTAGGATTAGAATATCAATTAATAATATAATAATTGTTTTAAACACTCTTTTATGTCAATTTTGACACAATTTGGTATTTTGTTTTTTCTAAATTTATAACATCATTATTACTTTGTAAAAATTCATCATAACAATTTTAACATGTCATATTAACCTATAAAATTATTTTAATTCATAAAAAGTCTCAAATTACATTTATTTGGGTATTTATAATATCAATTATTTTAATCTTTCATTAATACGATAATTACTGCATCATCATTGTGTCATAAATAAATTTAGATATTTAATGTATAAAAATTATAAATAAAAAACCATCATGTAGGAAATATTTTTATCTTTCTAATTAATATTTGTAGTCTAATTTATCTTATGTATAACTCTGTATTAAAAATGGTTTTGTTATTAAACTTTGAATTTAACACTTTTAACTCTTATTTGAATTAAATAATAATAAACATCCTAATCTAATAAAAGTGGACCAAAGAGGTTCATATTTTATTGATAAGGTTGTTTTTGGTCGAATTACACTTATCTAATAGAATTAGGACATGTGTTAGGTAATAATAATATCATTTTTACCCTTAATTACCCTATTTACTTTTAACCATGGTAAATATAAGTAAAAAGTTACTATTCACCAAAAATTATTTTCATCATATTGAACCACATTTTACTCACTGATATCAACCTTGTTTCTCAGATTTGTGAAATTCAACTCACGGATACGGTAAAATTATGTTTTATGTAAATTTTCAAATTCTCTTAGGAGGTGGGTAAAATACGGTAAAATGTTCGATAAAATTTTATATATCTAAACTTATTATGAAATGAATCCATTGAAATAAATTGAAAATATATAACTATTATGTATATATTTTTACCTAAAATAAATTAATATAAAATAACTAATTATTTAAATAAAAATTCGGTTTTAACCAATAACGTAGTGTTTTTTCAGTATTCATAAAAAATTGAAATTATTCAGAAAAATAAAAAAAATTTATCCTAAGATAATTTTAATATTAAAAATTCAAAAATGAAGTATATTTTACCAAATTAAAAACATTGAATTTTCATTTATTAACTTTAAAATAATTCTTGTTGTCAAAACCAAAAAGCTTGTTTTTAAGAAATAATAACTAACAAAAATTGATACTTGTTTATGTTCAATTTCAAAGTGAAATTATTTAAAATGAATAAAATTGGATTAAATGGTAAAAATATAATCTATTTATACTTCCAAACCATTAAAAAGTATAATTGAACACTGAAATTATTTTGATTAAAAAAGTTGTTTTCAGTTAAAATATAGTATTTTCACTATTCACCCAAATATGAATATTTTTAGAAAAACACCAAAAATTTAATGAAACTAAATTTTTAGGTCTCGATACTAAATAAAAAGTTCATTTTGTCAAATTGAATATATAAAAGTTTCAAATATTTTATTTAAAAAGGTTTCTCCATTAAAAGGTGGTGAAATTGCATTTTTTGAAAAATACTTCTTTTATCTGAAAAAAATGAATTCATTCCTAAATTATGTCTAAGAAACTCATAATATGTATTATAAAATTATAAGGATTTTATAAAGTTCAAAATTTAGTTAATGCTATTCATAGCTACTTTTGAACGACTCGTTTGGTAAGTCGTGGTGCGCTTGAAATAGTAAAGCTACCTGAATCCTTGAGCTTGGGAGGAAGGGAATGTTTTAAAAATGCAGAGAACTCCTTTGTTAGTGATATGGGGTCCAAATCCTCCATCTTCCTTTTATTCGAGAGGATCTGCTTCCGGAATTTAGCAAATGTGGGAATTTGTGTCAGAGCCTCTGTAAATGGGATATTGATGTATAGCTTTCTGAATACTTCCATGAATTTTCCAAATTGGTGATCTAGCTTCCTTATCTTCATCCTCTCCGGAAAAGGTAATGTAGGCTCGAATGGTTTGACAACCTCCTTTCCTTTTCTTGGTTGAGCCTCCGGTGATGGATTTGCAGATGAAGAGGGGTTTGAAACTGTACCTTTGTTGTCAACAGGGAGTACATGTGTAGTTGATTGTGTTAGTTACTTCTGGTGTAGATTCTTTCTACTTCATAAATTGATGACATGAGCCTCCTCCCTTGGGTTCTTCTCGGTGTTTCCTGGTAGTGTACCAGGATGTCTCCCTGAGAGCTGGTTTGCTAACTGGCCGATTTGATTCTCGAGGCTTCGAATAGAAGCCTCATGGTTCTGAAATCGGGTCTTAGTAGTAGATATGAATTTGTTCATAAGATCTTCTAACCTCGAGGTATTCTCTTGCTGAGGTAGTCATGCAGCTGGTGGAGGTGGTTGCTACATTGGCTGCTACAGGTGGGGATTTTGATACCCTTGATGTTGGTAGAAACCCTGCTGATTCTGTTGTTTCCTTGGGTATGGGTTCTAATATTGTGGTTGACTTTAGCCAGGCGGTCGCTGGGGCGGAGGATTCTACTGCTGTTGGCCCCAGCCTATGTTCTGGTTTTTGCACCATGTTGGGTTCTAGTATTGTTGATACTGGTTTGACCCTTTGTTTTGAACAACATAGTTCTCCTCACTTGTTGAAGGGTCGACTTAGGGTCCTGGGAATTCTCCCAGGATGTGGTTGTTACCACAATCAATGCATGCCCGATGGTTCGCCGTATGGACAGGATATGGGCCCTTGAGATTCAATGCGTCGATCTTTTTGGATACTGCATCCAACTGGGCAGCAAGCAAGGTAGTAGAATCAATACTATACATACCTTGTTTTTGGGTTCCCCACCCAGAATGCAACTGGAAGCTGTTGGCAGATATATCTTCCAGTAGTACAAAAAGATCTTCGAGGGACTTTCTCATTACCGTACCTCCAGCAGTTGCATCCACCATAGACTTTGTATTCGTTGTCAGTCCTCCGTAAAAGGTTTGTACTTTCATCCAGAGTGGAAGTCCGTGGTGTGGGAATTTACGTAACATCTCCTTGAAACATTCCCATGATTTTTACAATGACTCAGAGTCATGCTACTAAAAGTTGTGGATCTCATTTTGCAAGGTAACCGTCTTTGAAGGTGGAAAATATTTGGACAGAAATGACTGGGCTAGCTCCTCCTAGGTGAGGATAGATCTTTTTGGTAACCATTTGATCCAGTCTTTCACCTTGTCCCATAGAGAGAAGGGGAAGAGGTGATGACAAATGGCGTCCTTAGACAGGCCATGGTAACAGAATGTATCGCAGATCTCCAGAAAATTGGAGAGATGGGCGTTTGGGTCTTCACCGGGAAGGTCAAAGAATTGAACGATGTTCTGGATTAGCTGCATAATATCAGGCTTGATCTAGAAGTGTTGGGTCTGTACCGGAGGATGAACGATGCCCGTATCAGCTCCGTGGATCGAAGACAGTCCATACTCAATAAGAGTACGTCGTGGAGGTGGCTGTTGAGGGAGTGGAGGTAGCATGTACTACTGCTCCTGAGGGGTGAAGTAGGGCTGTTGAAAGAGCCACCGCTGCTACTGGGGTTGGCTATACTACGGAGGTGGTTGCTATGGCGGTTGCTGGTAGTCCCTCGAGAGGAACTCCATAAAACCTCTAGGATGGGCATGCTCCGGTATACCAGAAGCGGGAGGCTGCTGGTCCTAAAATGGTTGGCCAGTTGCAGCTTCAGTGGCCGGTGCTCCCTCTTCCCTGTTCGCCATAGGTCATTATTTTTGTCTGTGTGTCTCTACCAGTGCGCGTCGACATCGCAACAAGGTTCGCTCGATCTCTAGGTCAATCGGAAGGATATCCGATGAATCAGTGCTTCTGGACTGTGTGAGGCGTTGGTTCATGCACCTATGATCAGACACATACACAAAACAAAACCTAGAAGTATAAGGGAAAACAGAAGATAAATAGAAATGGGTTTAGAAAGTAAATTTTTTGGAATTGTTAATTTTTTTATTTCACCTAATTAATTACTAACATAACTAAATTTAGTACTTGAACCGTTAAGTTCCCCGAAAACAGCGCCAAAATTTGGCCTTCTGTTTCACCGAATTTATGTAATCTATGTCCCAAATTGTTATTACCCACTCTTAAGCTAGTATAGCGCAAGTGCGGGGTCGACCCATAGGGAACTTGGTCAGTACGTGAATTAAATTGAGTTTACAATTAATTTGGTGAATTATACTGAATTTAGAGTGGGATTTTCATGGTTTTGGATTAAAGAACTTGTTTTGATTACTTGAAAATAATGATTAATGATTAAGAATAAAACAACAATTGTTTTTAAGGAGATTGGAAGAAAAAGAGCGTATTGGGGCTATGGTGATTGTAGAGACTCATGCGGATTACTCATTAGGTTGTATTGTTTATAATAATTCAACATTGTAGATCTCAATTATGACATGATTCTCTTGGTCCAGTTAATTTTGCCTTTGAATCGAAGAAATTATCTCCTTGTTCTGGTATTCAAAGTTTCACAATTCTTTATTTTAGTTTAGTCCATTTATGAATCGACAAATACCTTCAATGATCATGAATTTGTTCATAGTTATTCTTCTTTTAGATCCCTGAGAATTATATCCTTGGTCCGGTTAAGAATTCCCAGTAGTAGTTAACAATGGTTTAAGAAGAATAAGAAGAATTTTAAAAGAAAAAACACAACCACATAAATCATTACAACATATAATCCTGCATCATCCACAGGCCCAACAGAAGGGGTGTTTAGTTACACATATATGACATAATGAAAATAACACCTTCGATACTTGATTAGATCATCGAGTAAGACTCGAGGAGAGGTGTCAGATGGTGGAATGGTGGAGTAGTGGCACCACGGTGGCTCGGAATGAATGGAAACAGAACATACACATTTTCTTCAAGTGTTCTTCCGTTTAAAATCAAGAGGCCAAGGCCTCTATTTATAGAAAAATTAATTACACGGCGTGTATGAAAAGTACATGCCGTTTAGTCATGTCAACTGGGTTTTGCTGCAATTTTTCTTCTGTAGGTGGCCAGCTGCACCGCCTTTGAATCACATGGTGTCTACAGTCAGTTGGTGGAGGGTAGATAGCATGTAGCACCACCGCACACGGCGTTTAGTCTCTAGCAGGTGCCACCAACCGCATCTAGAATCCTATACACAGTGTGTAGAAGTAATCCACATGGTGTGTAGTGTTTGGTCTGATGACTTGGGTGTGTACTCGTCCTTTTAATCCATGTCCCCATCTGAATGTACATGAAGTGTAGTATAGTAAATGCCATGTAGTTGCAAAATTTTCAAACTCTTCTCTTGATTTGTGTGTTTTATCCAGAAAGCTCTTGAAAGTAAACAAGATCAGCAAAATCAAAGAATATGTCCATCGAACAACATATATTTGCTGAAAACATGTTTTTATTTTCCATAAAATATATGTAAATGTATACAAAAATTTGGTGCATCAAACTCCCTCATACTTAGTCATTTGTTTTCCCTCAAGAAAATATCAACATCTAATTAAAATGAATCTATATTCTAAAAGTAAGAACTTTAGTTAATCATAAATGTAAAAAATAAGTGAGAGGAGAAAATTTTAAAAATAATAGAAAGCAGTTTCAATCCATGAGATATTTTAATCATGCCTCATATATAATTCAATTAACTACTTTCATCCTTTTTTTACACATGTTTCAACCTTTTAAAAATAATCAAGACACTTGATGATTTATCTCACCAAAAATATGCTCAACACTGAAGATGTTTTTAAACAAATTTATGCTCAATCAAAGATATATACACTCTATCCATAGGTTTGCAAGAAATCTATTTATCCACTTTAAGAAATTTGACCTACAAAAATCATGAGGAATTTTTAAATAGGATCAGATGTTTCTATGGATAATGGTTGGTAGGTAAATATGTGGAAAAAAACATTGAGACTTGAAAAATAAGGCTAAATTCTTAAATAACAATGCATGATATTCAAAGTTAAACTCTATGAAAGCACATCCTCAACAAGCATAATCAAATGATCTCATCACCACTATCTCCTTTAGCAGAGTAGGAGTTACAAAACAACAAATGTGTATAAGGCCCCTTTTTTTGTATCATTTTTTTAACAAAGTAATTTTTTTGAATTTACAAAATAGAGGTTTGGAGCTCTTTTCACCCCAAATGATCCAGAGGCACTCCCCCATACTTCATTTCATGATAATTCCTGAATTTATACCATATGTTGCCAATCCATTCTTGTGAGCTCAAATTAATATTCATGAAAAATCATAAAATAATTAGGGTAGGAAGGGAAATATTCTTTTAATATGGATTCTTATAAAGACTATTCATGGTCTCTATGGGCTTCATGAAGATAAGATGTAGGTGAGACTCAAGACAAAGGGGTTAAAACAATATTATGCCTCAATTATTTTAATGTAATTCAAAAATTCTTTATGTTTTGAAAATAAATCATGCCAATTATGGTAGTTATGTATATTCTAATAATCTCTCAAGAAATAGGGTATTAGAAAGAATATAACAAATAGGTTTAGAATACCTCTCGGGAGTGGGAAAAATAAATAAAGAGACAATCAGGTCATGACTTGCAAAATAATTGATTAGTATAATCGATGTAATTATCCAAGGATTAAAAGTTGTAATTTAAATTATATTAGTAATCATTTTAAAATACTTAAGAATCAAAATAATCAAGTAATTGTTTTAAAAAATTTCACTTTCAGCTTATTATTTAAAAATACGATTAACCAAAAATGTCATCACATTTTAAAATATGTCGTCTAAAAATGATGTCTCCTAGAATCTGAAAAGGGAAAAGACTAAAGAGGTCGAGAGACACCCCCCTTTACTTAATATCGCACGTGGTCTGCCAGGTGACCGAAAAGAGGAACAAGGGAAGGAGGGGACACAATAGTGGACTAGACTGAGGGGAAATAAGAAATAAAGTAAACCAAGAATGGAAAGTGAACAATGGAAGGAGAATACTCCCCTCATGTCTAGGCGTAGGAAAATTGTATGTGATGTAAAAGTGTAGCCCAAAACACGCTAGAGTACCAGTGAGAGGAGAAGAAAGAGAACAATACAAGAAAGTATAACAAACACATGCACAATATATCACAAGAATATATACACAATGAAAAGCATGTGTCCCAAAACAAGTCATGGGGTCGCCTCAGAAGAGGCATCATCCAATATAGAATTAGCCGGAAGAGATGGCTCAGGAGCCGTGGAAGCTGGAGGTGCGGACTCAGCATCTGGAAGGGAAGCTAGAGAAGTAGGAGCCACAAGTACTGGACCTGGAAAAGGAAGCTCAATAGCCCCCCTGGACTGGAAACAATGGTGGAAGCATCCGTAGTAGTAGCTGGGCCCACAGTAGAGAGCAGAACAGAATCTATGGCCAACACAGTGAAGGGCGGTGGAGCAGTAGCAAAAGGGCCAGGAACAGAGGCAAAGGCAGGTAGCGAAGGTAAAGGAATACCCAGATGCTGAACAATAAGTGCCAATAGATGCTCCATGAGGTCCTGGAAGCTGTTGATACATACCAAATGTTGCTCCATCGCGGCCAGGATGAGGGAAAGGGCGAGATCAACCGAGGGTGTGGGGGTAGTTGGGGATGGTGGTGGTAGTTGGGGATGGTAGTGGTAGATAAGAAGAAATTATAGAAGATTTGGGGTTAGTAGGAAGGGGGTGGGGCGGGGAAACTGTTGGGGGTGGGGAGGGAGGAGCATGTGAATTAGCTGGGGCAGGAGGGTCAGCAGGTGGGTGAGGGTGAGCCTAGACAAGGATGTAGGCACCCCCTACTTCCGTACCAATCCCATGTGAATTAGCATGAGAAAGTCCATCCACTGGGGAGAACCTAATAGGTCATGGGGTAAAGAATGATCGAAAACCCCAAGATGGTGGGCGAAGCGAGTGGTGTAAAACCTGTCGTTCAGGTTTCCCTGAAGGTCGGTAAACATATAATATAAATAAGAGGCGACCAGGTACGGGATGTCTGGGTAGTCCTGCCCGATGACACAGGTAAGGAGATCCATGTCACGACCGGTCACAACCCCCATATCCTGATGGTGGGGGAAAAGAATGGCGTTGAAGCACCGGTGGGTAAAACAAAGGACGAGGTCGATGATAAGGGTTCTCTTTTGCGAGGTAGGGGCATAGCGGTGGTTAGGCCCAGTAATCTCCAACCACATAGCCCTGAGCTTAGAGCACTTGGGTCTGATCACAGTGGAAATAGGGGGTGGGGTAATAGGATGGAGATAGAAACCATACCCTTGGTTAAACTCTGTCATGGTGAGGTAAAATCAGTTGCCACCCTACCGGAACCGAACCACTGGCACCGCATCACCAGGTGTCTTCCAGTACTCATCTCCATCGAACTCGAAAGAGGCCGTGAACTCCAAAAATAAATTTTGGAATACATGAGTGCTGACTTGGAAAATAGCGAGCATTGGAGTGTGGCCAAGGAGATCCTCCAACTCTCCCCAGATTCCAAGCTGCTGAGGAATGGTGCTATCGAGGTAGTGGCCGCTCAACGGAATCAGACGATGATAAAAGAGCCTAACCATGTCATGTGCTAGATTGGTGACCGGGAACACCATGTAGGGATAGGGAACCCCTGAAGGTCCTAGCCCAGGTGCAGGTGTAGTAGAAGGAGCTGGCTCTGTGGGTGGATCGGCTACAGTAGGTGAAGTGCCACTAGATGGGGCTATCGATGAAGTGCCAGCTACGGAGGAGGAGATCTCATGTTGAGTGGTATCTAGGATGGAAGTAAGGATGGTGCTCTGATCGTCCTCGGTAGAGGGAGTGAGGGGTGGAAGGGTGGCCAATTGAGGTAGCTCGTAGATCAGAGCGTTTGGGTCTGGCTGCATCGCAGGTCTCAGCCAAATCCGCCAAAAAATGGGCCTCTCGCCTTCAGTGGCGAAGGTCAGTTGCTTCCCTCGGGAAGGATCGTGATCTGCCATAACCAGAAAAGAATGAAAAATAAAACAAAAGAAAAATAAAAGAATAGAAAACAAAGAAATAATGAGAAATCTAAAAAATAAAAGTACATGACGTGTACATCCATAGTACACGACGTGTAGTACAAGATGAGCAACATCCCGTGTTCTTTTGATAAACGTGTCGAGGGTGAAGAAGATAGACCATGTAAATATACATGGCATGTGAAAGACATACACACCATGTGTATACGAAGTGGACATGGTAATGTATTAGAAATGACACCACCACGATTTTATCAGTTCTAAGAATAAAAGACACGCAGTGTATCGGACAGAAACATCGTGCTCTTAATTTGAGGAACATGGCTGTGTGGATGCTAGAAACGGGTCCGGCCGAATGAAATAGGCTACACGGCGTGTACCGAACACACACACCGTGTATAGGAACATGGGGTGAGAGGCCATGTGAAGTGCTACAAACGGAGCGGCCAAATGAAATGATATACACAACGTGTACCAAACACACACGCCATGTACATGAAAATGGTGTGTGAGGTCCTGCACAAAGGGTACTCGAGAACGATGGGGAAAAGTACATGGTGTGTACCAAACATACACACAATGTATATTCAAATTTCTAAGCATTTGTGTGTGTCCATGTACAAAAGTACACAGCCTGTGTTCTTCAATTCGTGGTCGTGTACTGCGGATGCCAAATGGTCGGCTGATCCAAAAATCACCCTAATCACTTCTAAAAACATTAAATAGTGAGTGTAGAAGGGCGTACCTTGACCGATGATCACAATTCAAGAGAAATAAGAGCTCTAAATTAACCAAAATGATGGATCCAGAAATTTGGAGGTCGGGTGGCGTTCAGGAGAAGAAAATGGGAAGAGGGGAAGAAAGGGGGAGCCGCACGACACGGGCTGAAGCTGGGTGGTCTGCGGCCTAAATAGCCGAGATACATGGCATTTACATCAATACTAAAAGCCGTGTATCCCCAATTTTTTTATTATTTAAATCACACATATATATATAATTAATATAATAAACTATATAAAAATTAATATTAATTATTTAAAATAATAAATGTAAAATAGGTATATATATGAATATAAATATTTTTAGAAAAAAAACAAATCTATACACGTAATGTAGTGGGAAAATACACATTTTGTGTTTAAAAATTGTAAAAATAGAAGTAAAACATTTGGTCTAGTGCTCGAGGCGAGGTTCGAATAGGCAATCAGCTGCTTCGAATGGAGGCCCTCAACCACTAGAGTGAAGTTTGTACTATAACCCATATGTATTATTTATATACATTTAATCTATACATCTTATACACACGGGAAGAAAGAAATGCACGACATGTGGTTTTTAATTATAAAATAAGGGGATGAAGCATGGAGATTAGCCGAGTTCGAACCCAAGTCTTTTGGATCCAGGGCTAAGACTTTTCCAAACTTCCAACTTCATCCACATGAATTACTTTATATAGAAAAGTGTTTTTATATTTTAGTATTTAGAAAGAAAACATGGCACACACATCATATTTTTGAAGACACGTCGTGTGGTTTTATTAAAAGGGTAAATGATGTAAATGAGGCGGTTGTCAGGATTCAAACCCGTGTCTTTTGGAAATCGGGTTTCAAAATTGGCCAACCGACCCATCCCCATCATGGGTTTTCTTATAAGAATATATATATATATATATATATATGAAATTTACTACACACATAGTGTAAGAAAATATAAAAAGGAGGAATCTTGTGCTGAAGGTAGGTCTAGAGGATTTGAACTGGGGATGGCTTGGATAAACTCCAGTGAATTTACCATCAGTACCATCATCATCCATGTTTATACATAGCTACTCTATATATTTGTAATATTTAGAAAAAATGAAAATTAAAAAGTACACTCCATGTATATAGGTGGTACACGGCGTGTATCCTATGGGTTGCCTCCCAGGAAGAACCTGTTAGGACCAAGATGAAGGAAGAGTTGATTTTCATGGATTGTCTTTTATTGATCTTAAGGAAGTTTTCATAAAGGAAAGACACCTTGAATTTCTAAGAATTCAGAACCAAGAATATTTAACATTCGGAGTCTTGAATTCAAAGTCTGGAAATTGAGGAGTTTAGAACTGAGAACCTAGTGATAGAAGAATTCAGAGTCTGTAAATTCAGAGTTTGGAAATTGAGAAGTTCAGAATCGGGAAACTGCAAATTTCCGAAAGGTGGCTGGTAGGAGTTGTGAAGGAACCTATTGTGACGACGCTTTGCTGTTTTGTAGCTCTAATTTTTGAGTACATGCAAGTACTCATGATACAAGCAAAAGTTGGTTTGAGAAGTCATACTGAGAATCTGGTGAAGCCGTTATGAGAACCAGAAGTGCAGAGACGACTTCCAGAGTCAAAAGTGCGGAGTCTACTTCCTGAACAGAATTTATGAAGTCTTCTTTCTGAACAGAATTTTCAAAGTCTACTTCTTGAATAGAAGTTCAGAGTCGACTTCCGGAGTTATAAGTTCGTAGCGGGAAGTTCAGAGTCGACTTTTTGAAGAAGAAGTTCGTTGCGAGAAGTTCGGAGTCAATTTGCTATGTCAGAAGTTCGGAGTGAAGAAGTTTGGAGTCGACTTTTTAAACCTGAAGTTCATAGCCAGAAGTGTGGAGTCATACCGAGAATTGGTGAAGTCGTAACCAGAATCCATACCGAGAAGTAATGAATAGTCATACCGAGAATTGAAATGGTGTCATGCCGAAGAAGCGATGAAGAGTTATGCCGAGAGTTTATGTGATGATAAAGACTCAAGATGAGTGAATCTGAGAATATGATGCCGAGAAGATAGATGACAGGATCCGAGAATGTGACTCTGAGAAACCTGCATAACAAGGTCAGATCTGAAAAATGCCCAATTTATAAATCAAGAGAAGTGGAAGAAGATTCTAGAAGATTCTAGAAGCGTTGACAAAGTCTTAATTACTTCGAGATTTTAGGAGAAATTAAGATTTGGGTGAATTTAAGTGAGCAGGAAAATATTTTGGTTTCCCGCCTAAGCACACTTTGCAGCACCTATAAAAGGAGATCAGGGTGCTATGTAATGGTGATGATGATGAAGTAGAGAGAGAAGCTCTGATAATCTAGAGAGAGTAATAAGAGCTTGGTTGACTGAGTTTTATTGTGGATTCAATCAAAACGAGAATTTGATACTGGTTGACATCATATTGAGTTTCTCGGATTGAAGATTTGGAGTGGAGAAGAATTCATAGTAGAGAATTCGGAGTGGATATTCGGGATGGGGAATCATTACTAGCTGTCACCGTATTGAGTTTCTCAGACTTAGGAAGACTCATATTGAAGATTCAGAGTGAAGAATTTGGAGTTGAGAAGAAGATTCAGAGTGAAGAATTCAGAGTGAAGAATTCAGAGTGGATAAGAAAATTCAGAGTGAAGAATTCGGAGTGGAGATTCAGAATAGAGATTCGGAATGGGAAGTTCGGACTGTAATTGATCTATCTCAATTCCAAGGAGTCCTTTCCTTTCTTCTGGTTAAGAAGTGAAGATTTGTGCTAAACTTGCTTACACTTGTGTATTTGAAAGGAAGTGCAGGTAACATAAGTTGTTACAAGAAAAGAGAATTTTCCCTATTGTGCTAAGAGGGTGAACTCACACTGGAGTGATTGTTTCACAGTGCTTTACAAGTGTAAGGGTATATCCTACTCATTGTAATCCAAGGATTGTTTTCTTAGTGGATTGTATGGTGCTGAATTGTTTCCAACCATACAAAGGATGTAGCTATTCTTATTGAATAGTGAACCTTGTAAATTACTCTGTTCCTTTGGATGTGTTCTTGTTTGTTTTCTGAGCAGGGAATTATATCTTTAATAGGAGACAAAGGTTGTTATCAATTTTAAGGGAACATAAAAAGGAAGAAAGGGGTACCACTGATTCACCCCCCCTCAGAGGTTCATTGCTCCAACTGGGTCCTTACAACTGGTATTAGAGGGAGGTTAACTTTGTTTTCCTTGCTGATAGAGAATCTGAATTGTGTGAATAGTAAAGGAATTTCATTATTCGATGGGAATAACTATCACATCTGGAAGGATAGACTGCTACCGTATCTCATGTCTATTAGTTATGAAGTTCTTGAAGCTGCAACAGTTGGGTTTCCCCCCATTGAAGACAATGTTCCACTCACAGCTGTTGAAAAGAAGTTTCTTGAGAATGATGTAAGATCCATGAATGCTATATTGTCTTCACTTTCTGAAAGTGAATTCTTTAGAGTAAAAAGAGTGGCCACAACCAAAGGTATATGGGACAAACTAAAAAACATATACGAAGGCAATACAAAAGTCAAGAAGGAAAAACTTCAAATCTGGAGATTGAAGTATGAAGACTTGAAGATGGGAGAATATAAATCTGTTGGGGATTTCTTCACAAGGGTAAACGATATTGTTAGTACCATCAGATGTATTGGTGAAGAGCTGAAATAATCTACTATGGTGGAAAAGATCTTGAGGATTCTTCCAGATAAATTCGATGCGAAGGTATCTTCATTAGAAGACAGAGACCCAGAGACTCTATCTCTTGATGATTTTCATAGCAGACTCATTACTTATGAGATGAGAAGGTAAAAGGCTATGAATAACAACAAAAAGGATGACAGAGAATTATCTTTCAAAGGCATAAAGAAGGAAAAGTCTAAGAATATCTTGACTGAAGAAGATGGTGGTGACTCTAACTCTGAAAGAGAGGTATGTAAAAATCTTAACGATATTTTATCCTTGTTTTAAAAAAATTATAAAAGAGGCACAGGTAAATACAAGGGAAAACTTCCCTTGAAGTGTTTTGAATGTGGAGTCATTAGCTACTTTGTGGCTAACTATCCTCGAAGGGAGAATGAAGAAGACCGTGATAAAGAAGAAAGAAAGCCAAGAAATTTATGGAAGAAACAGGGTGGTAAAGGAAAGTCCTGGAAAGACAAGAAGTTCTTCAAATCCAAGAGAAAAAGTTTTCTATCCATAAATGAAGAAGATGAAGAAATTGATGCTGAATCCGAAAAATCAATTGATCATGGTGTTGAGAATACTTTCATTGCAATAGTGAATGATGGAGATATCAGAAGCAGCAGCTCGGAAGAAGAATAATCTCAACTTGAGATGCATCTAAAAAAAGAATTGAAGGAATTTTTAGGAAGATCAGAAGGCTGGAGAAACTTAACAAAAATTTGGAAGATGAATGTTCTTTAGTGTGAAATCAAACTAATGTTAGAAAAGAACTTGAGAAATAAATTGAAGATTTGAAGAAGTATCTAGAAGATGAGAAAAACCAAAATGAACACATGATAGTTAAGCTGAAGGAAAAAAGAGGAAGAATTAGAACTCATTCAAAAGAAGCTCTCAGAAGTTGAATAAAAAAATATTTGTTTTCAAAACTCAACTACTGATGTTGGTGAAGGCTCTCAACAAGCACATTCTGAGAAAATTCAACAGAGGAATAAAGTGGTTGTTGTGAAGAAGAAAGCTAAGAAAGTTACTTATGTGGCCAAGACCAGTGTTACTGGAAACTCTGAAGTTTCAAGGAAACCTAAGTCTAACACTAGTGAAAAGCAAGAAAAATCAGAGAAGGCAGAATTCCAGCAGAGAAATCTTGCTAACAAAAGAATGGTTGGTGGGACTAAAGAAAGAGCACTAAAGAAGTATCAGAATAAAATCTTCAGAGGAAGTTACCCCTTCTATGGGTACTGTTGGTATTTTGGTGGATTCGTGAATACATAGAATATGTGTTGGTTCAATCATCATTATTACCACCACCCCACAAGTTATGAAGACTGAAATTGAGGGGGAGTCAATCTCCTCAAAGGAAGAAGAGTGAGGAGGTATTCTTGAAGAAAGTTGAGAAGAATGAAATCAAGAGAGATAATAGGTTCTAGCCTCTAGAGACCATTTGTGAAAGGTGTGAACAACCCGAACACCTTGCAAAAGGATGTCTTGTGTTGTTACCAGCTCAAGAAAAACATCTTAATTCTCAGAAGCCGAAGCTGATAAATAAGGGAAAGAAGAAAAAAATCTAGTTGTTTAAACTGACTTAAAAGTTACAAAGGAAGAACGGCCTTGGATACTTGATAGTGGTTTTTAATCACATATGATAGGAGAATTGAAGTTTCTAAAGAATATTAAGAAGTTTAAATAAGGCACAATGACTTTTGGAAACGATGAATCCTTAAAAATCAAAGGTGTTGGATCAGCCATCGCTAGGAAAGAAAAATTGAAGTCCAAGAAAACTTTGTATGTTGATGGGCTAAAGCACAACTTGCTGAGTGTATCATAGTTGTGTGATGAGGGTAACAAAGTTATTTTCAAGAAAGATGAGTTTATTGTGAAAAGTGAAGAATATGGACAAATTGTTACAAGAGGCCAACAAACCAAAGGGAATCTGTATCAGGTTGGAAATTCAAAAAACCCTTGTTACATGAGCTTAGTGGAAGAAAATTAGTTGTGGCACAAAAGGCTTGGACACATGTCTCAGAGAAATATGAGCAAGTTATCTCAAAGAGACAATGTTCGAGATATTCCAGATTTTCCATGAAGAAGAGATTGGTGTTGCACTACCTATCAGAAAGGAAAGATTACAAGTGTTGTGCATATGAAGGTTGACATTTATTTAAAACAACCCCTTGAGCTAATACATTCTGATATATGTGGTCTGATGAGAAAACAATCAAAAAAAAATGGAGACAACTACTTCATCACCTTCATTGATGATTTTACTCGCATTACATGTGTTATGTTTATGAAGCACAAGTCAGACGCCCTGAAAATGCTTAAAAGCTTCAGAAGGAAAGCTGAGAAAAAATGTGAGTAATCTGTGAAGAAGTTGAGAATAGATAATGTTGGTGAGTATAGAAGTGAATAATTTGAAGACTTTCTTGAGAAGCATGGGATTCAACATGAATATAGTGCTCCATATACACCTCAACAAAATGGGGTTACTGAAAGGAATAATAGAAGCTTGGTGGAAATAGGAAGAACCATATTGTTTGAACATGGCCTTACTCATTACTTTTGGAGGCATGCTACAAGTACAACTATTTATATTCAAAATCGATGTTTCTACATGCCTCAATAAAACAAGACTCCATATGAACTTTTTTATGGAATTAATCCATGTATGAAGCATGCTAATGTTTTTGGGAGCCCATGCATTATAAAGAAGAAAGGTGGAAGGAGTGTAAAATTCAAGCAGAAAGGAGAAGATGGAATTTTTCTTGGTTATTCACCAGAAGGAAGAGGATATAGATGCTTTAATAAATAAACAAGAAGATTGGTGGATGTAGTTGGTGTAAAAGTCATTGAAACTCCGGGGAAAGATAAGCATGTCCAAACAGACAAAGAAGACGAGGAAAATAAATTTAACGTTTCTGATAAGGATGCAATGAATTGTAATCCTAATAAAGATGAAGAATTAGATTCAGCTATATTAAGTGATGATGAAGGCACACAAAAAAATTATCCAAGGATAATGAAACAAGTGAAAGCTTAGAATATTATGGGTGATCAACGTCACATGGTTCAAACATAAAGAACAAGTAATTCTATACAACATACTTCCTTAGATTCCAAAGTGGAACCAAATGATGTTAAAGAAGCCTTTGAGCATCTGGAATGGGTTCAAAAAATGAATGAAGAATTGGATCAGATTGAAAAGAATGACACATGGTAACTTTTACCCAATTCTGAAAATAAGAACATTATTGGAACCAAATGGGTCTTCCTGAAAAGGTTGAATGAAGAAGGTGAAGTTATTAGAAATAAATCAAGACTGGTTTGCAAAGGCTACTCTCAGATTAAAGGAATTGACATTGAAGAAACTTATGCTCTAGTGGACAGATTAGAAACTATCTGAATCTTTCTTGATATTTCTACACAACGAGGATACAAAATCTTTCAAATGGATGTTAAATCCACATTTCTTAATGGTGATCTCAAAGAATAATTTTATATTGAGAAACCATGTGGCTTTGTTGTTGTGAAGAATGAAAGTTATGCGTGAAGGTTGAAGAGAGCCTTGTATGGGCTAAAGAAATCTCCAAGAGAATGGTATTCCAAATGGGATTCTTTCTTAAAGGAGATGAAATTCAAGAAAGGGAGAGTTGACAGCAATTTTTACATCAAGAAAATCAAAGATATTTCTCTCATTGTGATTGTCTATATTGACGACATTATTTTTGCTGGGAATAATGAAATAATCTGTGAAATGTTTGCTGAAGAAATGAAGAATGTCTTTGAGATGTCCATGTTGGGTGAAATGAGATACTTTCTTGGGTTACAAATCTTTCAAGAGAAAGAATTAGTTTTTCTATCCCAAGAAAATTATGCTAAGGAACTTCTCATGAAGTTTGGCATGGAAAAATCAAAACCTGCATCAACTCCTATTTCAGTGGGAACAAAGCTAAGCAAAAATGATGAAGGAAAAGATGTTGATCAGAATGAATATCAAAAGCTGATTAGAAGTTTTTTATACCTGACTACATTAACACCTGATATTGTTTTTGTTGTTACCTTATGTGCAAGATTCCAGAGTGTTCTTACAGAATCACATCTTGTTGCTGGAAAAAGAATTCCTAGATACATAAAAGTCACAGCAAAATTCAGAATCAAGTATAGTGTCTCAAATAACATTGATTTGTTTGGATATTCAAATGCAGATTGGGTAGGAAATGTTGATGATATAAGATCCACATCTGGTGGAGTGTTCTTTATGGAAAAAAGTTGTGTTGGCTGGCACTCGAAGAAGAACAATTCTGTGACACTTAGTATGGATGAAGCTGAATATGTTGTTGCCACCATGGACGCTACTCAACTTATCTGGATGAAAACATAGCTGGATGATTAGTTAGTTGAAGTGAAGTTTCCCTTTCTCTTGGGCTGTGATAATCAAAGCACAATTAATCTTACCAAAAATCCAGTCCAACATTCTCGATCGAAGAATATTGACATAAAATATCATTTCATCAAAGAGCATGTGGAAAATAATGAACTGAAACTTAAATATGTTTCATCTGCTGAATAAGTTGATGATATTTTCACAAAACCCATGCCTAATGAATTATTCTCAAGATTGAGGTTGAAAATGGGTGTCCAACCTCTTTCTCTTCAAGGATAAGGTATGTTGTTCCATCCCCTCTCTCTTCCTACCTTTGGATTGTTTTGTCAAGGGGGATAAGGTGTTTGTATCATAAATCTATTTTTCAAAGAGAGAGTTGTGGGTAAGCTGTGAACTCAGCATTGTTTGTGTATGTTAACAATTCTAACTGTTTGTTGGAGTGGTTGTAGGAAAACATGATGTTGTTTACAGGATGTATGAAGCTAAATATGTATGAAGTTGAAGATTCCATTTTTTACTACCTATGGAAAACATGGTTTTGCAGTTAATGATTCTTGTTTCCTATAATGAGTTAGCTCATGTAGGCTTAGAATTATTGATAAGTAATCCATTGCTTGAGGTTTCCATGTTTGGTGATTTATGAAAACTTGGTTGACAACAAAATCCAAAGGGGGAGATTGTTAGGACCAAGCTAAAGGAAGATTTGGTTTTCATGGATTGTCTTTTGTTGATCATAAGGATGTTTTCATAAAGGCAAGACACCTTGAATTTCTAAGAATTCAGAACCATGAATATTGAACATTCGGAGTCTGGAATTCGGAGTCTGGAAATTGAGGAGTTTAGAACTGAGAACCTGGTGATCGAAGAATTTGGAGTCTCTAAATTCAGAGTCTGGAAGTTACAAATCCTTTTTCTTTTTTAAAAAAGCCGGCTTAGGGGTGTACTATGCCCAACAAACAAGGTCCAGCAAAACAATTCAAAGAGGAAAACTAAACAACACAAAGTTAAACATCGTAATACCCGTAGTCGTTGTCGCAAACCAAACTGGATTTCTCTTCCCCAGTGGCCGATTCCCACTCCAGGTGTAACGCCCCAACCCCAGTTACCCAGAGTCGGTGCATTATTGCGTAACATTGGCATGATCATGAAAGATCATGTCTTGAAAGACCGACTAGTTTAGTAGCCTTGGAAACACTAGATACATTCATAAGTCTTATGTTACATCAAAAAGTAAAACAAAACTACAACAACATCTTGTCTTCATATCCCCTAATACTATCCCTACAGGTCATTCATAATATACGTCTTCACATCCTGGAAAAATTTAAACACTGAAAGGGGTGAGCTCAGATGCTCAGTAAGGATAACAATATAGTGGAAGCTTTCATAAATAAACACAAACATTAAAGATAATGTATAACTAAAAAAATCCTTTTAAACTTGAACTTCAACATAATATGGAAAATGTAAAATGAGATAATTCCATTTACTTATTCACATGGATATTCTACTGGTCGAATAACCACATGCAATATCAGTAACCACTTTCATAATGATGGAATGCATAATGCCAGACTATCATAACCATGTAGCCAAGGCCTCGTGCCAAGACTACAAATAATATTTTGTCAAGTCCTCGTTCCAAGACACTAGTTTGTCTCATGAGACCTACCGATGCATCGAGGAGCTATAGCGGGATCCACCCATCACTTATTAAGTCCAATACATTCCTCATATGAACAGGTTTAAACATATCATAAACCATAACATAATCATATCACATAACAAATTCATAAAGGAAACATAACATTTCCACATTTCAATCACAAGATATCAATACAACACCTTAATATAATAAAACACTCTCCAAACCATGTTCAATACCAAAATAAAAGAAAATTAAAACTTTGTATTTATTTTTCAAAAAAAGTTATGGCTTGTAGAGGAAGCTGAAACTCAAATAATGGTCACAGCGGTGGAGAAGTCGTTGTCGCCGCATACATAAGACAAAACATTCCTTTTATCATTAAGTAAAAATGCTTCGTATAAAATGATTACTTTTTGAATAAAAGTGAAAGTCAAAGGGTTTTATACACCGTATAAAGGAAAATTGTGTATAAAACAAAATATGCCTCAATGAAAGGAGATTGAGATGAAGTCCCTTACAAAGATCATTTTTTGGAATAAAATAGATCTTTTATGTCTATTCACTATAAGTACACATAAATAAAGTATAAATACAAGATTGGAAATAATAATATCATGACATAATTTGAAAGTAGGAGATTAACCCAAATAATAGAAATTGGGTTAAGAAGTTCCCTTACCTCTTGTCCGACTTGACTCGATCGTTATTTAACCTCCTGAATAATAAACTAGAGTTAATTTATTTTTGCTTAAGAACCTTTTACATGTTAATTATTCCTTTTATATCATTTATTACCATGTTATGAACATTAATTAATTATTTATGTTAATAACCGTCATTTTGTCGATCTTTGGTACTTGAGTAAAAAATAACCTTCTTATAATTACAAGTTGTTCATGTGGTGAAATATCCATTATATCCAGAATTATTTTCATAATGTATATATCATATATATCATATATATCTAGTATATACATGAATTTATAATATTACATAACATTTAGAGGTAAGAAATGAAATGCACCATTCATGGAGACGGTAAGCCGTACGTACGCATGAACGCTACTTTCATTTCTATTTCATATTTAATGGAATGAAATTATAATTATATAGAGGTATACTATAATTACATTATAATATAATTTATAATACCATTTACTCAATCCTTTATACATCCCACATATGGCATTAACGATTCAAATCACTTTGAGGGGGCGGTAGTCCGCACTTCCTAAAATGAAAATATCGCGTTTACACATAATGGAAACCATAAAGGTATGATATAAATGAAAAATACAGAAGCTTAAGTAAAACATAAACATATTATATATCATATATAAATATAGTGACATCTTAATGGCCACCTTTGAAGGTGTTATATGAGTGTTGAACAATCATCGTTTCGTGAGGCAGAAATTTGCCATCCACAGAAATAGTATGTTCTTTAACCATTAGATTTAGGTGTGTGTAAGTGTAGATCGAATCCTTCTTATAAAAACATCCTAGTATATTTAGTATACTGGTGTTGTTACAAAATAAATGAATAAAATATTTTAGGGGGTTGGAGAAGGAAAATAAAACATAAGAACACAAGAGAAAACACTACCTTTAAAACGGGCAACTATTTTTGGTTTGAGCTCAAAGGCTTCCTTGGGAAGACTTTTTCCCAAAGTGAGGATTCTTGGAGTAAGAGTGGGATGTGTAGAGACAAAATGGGTAGGGTTTTGCCGAGCCAAAGGCTTGAGAGGTGTGGGTAAGGTGGTAGAGGTTGGGGCCTTTTATAAGAGGAGAGGAGGGGCACTCTTGGAAATTTATAAAAGGTTACTTTAATATAAAATTATTTTAGGTTTTAAAAGGTCCAAAAATTATATATTTCTAGGATAAGGTGATAAGAGTTCTAAATAAACCCATACAATAGGTTTTTGGCATGTGTAGGTCTTAGATTTTACATTATCTTTTCATTTTATTTAAATCATTAAATAACGAGGTAATCGTTGCATCATCATGGTGTCACAAATAATTTAATTTATTTAATGTCTAAATATTATAAAAAAATATAATTATGTAATAAATCTTTTTATCTTTATAATTAATATTTATAGTCAAAAATATGACTTGTATAACCCCATTTAAAAATTGTTTTAGTAAAACAACTCATGTTTGTGACATTTTTATTTTAACATTAACTAAAAAGTTTTTAATGTCATTTTCCTACCAATGTGGCTCCATGGGGCCCCCAAGTTCACCCATGGATTTTCTTGGTCGTCCATGACTTATCCAATAGGGGAAGGACAAGTGTAAAGGTATTTTTCATATTTTTATAATATCATTTTTACCTTAAATTTCACTAATTACCTTTAATCACGATTAATTAAACAGAAATGTTACTGTTCAACAAAAAATTATTTTAATCCCATTGAACCAGATTTTACTTCCTAATGAAATGAATGTATGTTGGATTTTTTAAAATAAAAACACAAAAGTGGTAATGTTTCATTTAAATGAAAAATCAGTTTTTAACTACCACTTAGTGGTTTCACTATTCATCAAAAATTGAAGTTTTTCAGAACAATGCCAAAATTTCACCCTAAGATATAATTGATATTCCAAATTCAAAAATGATGTATATTTTGAAGAATTTCAAACATATAAGTTGAATTAATTAATTTTAAAATTAATTCCCGCTGTCACAACAAATTGAATGTTTTTAAGAAACAATATATATCAAAAGATTGACAATTGTTTATGTCCAATTTCAAAGTGAAATTAATTCTAATGACCACCATTCCATAAAATGGTAAAAATATATTCTAATTACACTTTAAAACCACTCAATAGTATAATTTATCACTATAAATTATTTTTATTAAAAAATATGTTTTTAAGTATTTTTCACTATTCATAACAAAATTGGAAGCTCTCAGAAAAATACCAAAAATTCAACATAGGATAATTTCGATATTCCGAATCCAAAAATGAAGTCCATTTTGAAATATAAAATATATATAATTTAAAAAAGTGGGTATTACTATTCATAATGACTATTTTTATTGGTCGCGATGTGTTAGAATCTCGAACTTGTGTACAATGAAAGCTATTGCAATATTGAAAGAGAAGCGTATCGTGGTAGCTTGGGGTGTTACACCGGGCTTCTCCAAAAACTCACACTTTGAACACGATTTCTAAGTTGCTCTAGGGAAGCCATGTCTGGTGATGTATTCTTAGTTCCGCTGCCCTTCTTGACTGCCAGAACCACCTGGTTATTCTTTTTTAAAGCAGACCTGGTCCACATTGGCCGTGGGAGATAGGAGTAATCCTTCCTTGATCTCCTAGTTTTAGTTGCAGTCAACAGTCCTTCCCCTACAATTTCTTTTTGAATCCCCTATTGAACAATCACACAGAAGGACCGGCCAACCGGAGCACTCAGGATCTCCTTACCCTTAGAATTTTCCATTCCCACCCCAGATTGTTCAACATTGTAGTCCCTCCTTTGATCTGGCATTCTATTCTCTCTCAAAGGGAGACACACCTCCTCCATAGGAATATTCTCCACAACCGTGAGTTTTGCCTCTGTCCCTAAACCACTTGCCTGGGAATTTCCTAACCTCTGGTCTGCACCTGCCACCAGAGAGCCGCTCTTATCCATACTGTGTATGTTCAGGACAGCATGATTCCGCCCCAAATCGGTAAATTGAAAATTTCTGAAAGCTAGATGGTAGGAGATATGAAGGCACGTATTGTGGCGATGCATTGCTATTTTGTAACTCTAATTTGTGAGTACATGAATGTACTCATGATGCAAGCAAAAGTTGGTTCAAGAATTCATACCGAGAATCTGGTGAAGCCGTTACAAGAACCAGAAGTGCAGAGTTGAATTCCAGAGTCAAAATTGCGGAGTCTACTTCCAGAACAGAATTTAAGGAGTCTTCATCCTGAACATAATTTTTGAAGTCTACTTACTGAATAGAAGTGAGGAGTTGACTTCTGGAGTCAGAAGTTCATAACGGGAAGTTCGGAGTCGACTTGCTGAAGAAGAAGCTCGTTGTGAGAAGTGAAAAGTTGATTTTCTGAGTCAGATGTTCGGAGTGAAGAAGTTCATAGTCGACTTCCTGAACCTGAATTTCATAGCCAGAAGTGCGGAGTCATACCGAGAATTGGTGAATTCATAACGAGAAGCCATACTGAGAAGTAATGAAGAGTCATACCGAGAATTGAAATGGTGTCATGCTGAAGAAATGATGAAGAGTCATACTGAGAGTTGAAGTGATGCTAAAGACCCAAGTTGAGTGAATCTGAGACTATGATGCTGAGAAGACAGATGAAAGGATCCGGGAATGTGACTCAGAGAAACCTGCATAACAAGGTCGGATCCAGAAAAGGCCAATGTTTTAAATCAAGAGACATGGAAGAAGATTCGAGAAGATTCTAGAAGCGTTGACAAAGTCTTAATTACTCCGAGATTTCAAGAGAAATTAAGATTTGGTAGAATTTAAGTGAGCGGGAAAATATTTTCGTTTCCTGCCTAATCACACTTTGGAGAACCTATAAAAGGAGATTAGGGTTCTAAGTAAGGGTGATGATGATGAAGTAGAGAGAGAATCTCTAATAATCTAGATAGAGGAAGAAGTGTTTGGCCGACTGAGTTTCATTGTGGTTTCAATCGAAATGATAATTTGATACTGGTTGAAATTGTATTGAGTTTATCTGATTGAAGATTCATAGTGGAGAAGAATTTGGAGTGGAGAATTCGAAGTGGAGATTCGGAATGGGGAACTAGTACTGGCTGTCACCGTATTGAGTTTCTCATACTGAGGAAGACTCGGATTGAAGATTCGGAGTAAAGAATTCAGAGTGAAGAATTCAGTGTGGAGAAGAAGATTCAGAGTGAAGAATTCAGAGTGAAGAATTAGGAGTGGAGAAGAAAATTCAGAGTGAAGAATTCAAAGTGGAGATTCGGAATGGAGATTCAGAATGGGTCGTTCAGACTGTAATTGATCTATCTCAAGTCCAAGGAGTCCTTGCCTTTCTTCTGGGTAAGGAAGTGAATATTTGTGATGAACTTGCATACACTTGTGTATTTGAAAGGAATTACAGGTAACATAAGTTGTTACAAGAAAAGATAATTTTCCCTATTGTGCTAAGAGGGTGCACACGCACTGGAGTGATTGTTTCACAGTGCTTAATGAGTGTAAGGGTATATCCTACTCATTATAAACCAAGGATTGTTTTCTTAGTGTATTTTATGGTGCTGGATTGTTTCCAACCATACTAAGGATATAGCTATTCTTATTGAATAGTGATCCTTGTAAATTGCTATGTTCCTTTGGATGTGTGCTTGTTTGTTTTCTCAGCAGGGAATTATATCTTTAACAAGAGACAAAGGTTGTTCTCAATGTTAAGGGAACTTAAAAAGGATGAAAGGGGTACCACTGATTCACCCCCCCCCCCCGCTCAGTGGTTCATTGCTCCAACTGGGTCCTTATAGTGCCTTTGTTTTAGGTCGTTGGCTCAACCTAAGTACTGTTGCTTACCTGATATTTATGGTGGAAAACGGTCTCAATAATAACCGCCCTGGCCTTCTAAGAATTGCAATTTATCTGGATCCTCGTCAATGGGAATTTACAGAATGATAATGTTATCAGAAATAAAGGAACATATCAGATCATCCATTACGTGACCTTCCACAATAGATATCGCAGAACAGTCCTCAGGATCGGGTGATGATGCCTGTTTGATGGCCTTGAGGACATTTTAGGAGACTCTCTCATATCCTACTTGAAAAATCTGCTCCCCCTGGTGCATGTCGTTCAAGACTTTCCCTGTGGCTAGGAAAGGTCTTCCCAATATAATAGGTACCTCTCGATCCTACTCCATGTTTAGGATAAAAAAATCTGTAGGGAGGATCAATCTTCCCACCTTCATGAGAACATCCTCCAGTATGCCCTTTTGATATTTAATGGATTTGTCAGCATGTTAAAGGGTGACTTGGGTATGCTTTAGATCATGGAGTCTGATATTTTGGAAAAATCTGAATGGAATGAGGTTGACACTGGCCCCTAAGTCTCATAAGGATTTTCTGAATTCCCAGGTTCCAATTGTACATGGAATAGTAAAGCTACCTGGATCATGGAGCTTGAGAGGAATAGAATGTTTTATGACTACGGAGCACTCCTTTTTCAGTGCTATGGTGCCCAAATATTCTATCTTCCTTTTATTTGAGATGATTTCCTTCATGAATTTAGCATATATGGGCATTTTTATCAGAGCCTCTACAAATGGGATATTCATGTACACCTTTATGAATACTTCTATGAATTTTCCAAACTGGTGATCCACCTTACTTTTCTTCATCCTCTCCAGAAAAGGTAACACTGGCTAGAATGGTTTGATGAACTCCTTTTATTTTCTTGGTTAAGCCTCCGGTGATGGATTTGAAGATGAATATGGGTCTGAAACTATACCTTTGTTGTCAAGAGGGAGTATAGGTGCAGTTGAATGTGCTGGTTCCTTCTAGTGTAGATTCTTTCCACTTCGTAAAGTGATGGCATGAGCCTCCTCCCTTGGGTTCTTCTTAGTGTTTCCTGGTAGTATACCAGGTTGTCTCCCTGAGAGTTGGTTTGCTAACTGACTGATTTGATTCTCTATAATTTGAATAGAATCATTTTTATTCTGAAATTGGGTTTCAGCAGTAGATATGAATTTGTTCATAAGATCTTCTAACCTTAAGGTATTCTCTTGCTGAGGTGGCTGTGCAGGTTGCTGCCTTGGATGTTACGGGCGACAGTTTTGATACCCTTTCTACTGGTAGAAACCCTGCTAATTCTATTGTTTTCTTGGGTATGTGTTTTGATATTGTGTCTGATTGTAGCCAGGCGGTTGCTAGGGTAGAGGATTATGCTGCTGTTGGCCCCAGCCTGTGTTCTGGTTTTTGTGCCATGCAGGGTTTCGGTATTTGTTGATACTGGTTCGACCCTCTGTTTTGAGCAACATAGTTCACCTCGCTTGTTGAAGGGTCGACTGAGGGTCCTAGGCATTCTCTCAGGATTTGGTTGTTACCATAGTCACCATATACTGGATGGTTCACCGCATGGACTAGAGATTCTCCCTTTAGATTCAATGCATCGATCTTTTTGGATACTACATCCAACTGGGTAGAAAGCATGGTAGTATCATCAATACAATGCATACCTTGTTTTTGGGTTCCCTGCTCGAAATGCCACTGGAAGCTGTTGGTAGATATATCTTCCTGCAGTTCGAAAAGTTCTTCGGGGTACTTTCTCATTACCATACCTCCAGCAGCTGCATCCACCACAGACTTTGTATTCGTTGTTAGTCCTCCGTAAAAGGTTTGGACTTGCATCCAAAGTGGAATTCCATGGTGTGGACATTTATGTAATATCTCTTTGAAATGGTCCCATGATTCGTACAACGACTCAGATTCGTGCTGCTGAAAGTAGTGGATCTCATTTCGAAAGCTTACCATCTTTGAAGGTGGAAAATATTTGGAAAGAAATTCCTGGGCTATCTCCTCTCAGGTGAGGATAGATATTTGTGGTAACCCTTTGATCCAGTATTTCACCTTGTCCCGTAGAGAGAAGGGGAAGAGGAGAATACGAATGGAATCCTCAGACACACCAGGGTAACGAAATGTATCACAGATCTTCAAAAAATTGGAGAGATGGGCGTTCGGGTCTTCACTGGGTAGTTTGCCGAATTTAATGGTGTTCTGGATCAACTACATAATAGCATGCTTGATCTCAAAGTTCTGGGCCTGTACTAGAGGAAGAATGATTCTTGTATCAGTTATGTGGATCAAAGGCAGGCCGTACTCCATAAGAGTATGTCGTGGAGGTGGCTGCTGAGGGAGTGGAGGTAGCATGTACTGCTACTCCTGAGGGGTGAATTAGGGCTGTTGAAAGAGATGCAGCTGCTACTGGGGCTGGCCATACTGCAGAGGTGGTTGCTATGGTAGTTTCTAGTAGTCCCTCAGGAGGAACTCCATGAAACCTCTAGGTTGGGCCTACTCCGGTATACCAGCAGAAGTAGGCTAGTAGTCCTGGAATGGTTGGCCAATTGCAGCTTCAGTGGCCGGTGCTCCCTCTTCCTTGTTCTCCATAGGTAATGATTTTTGTCTGTGCATCTCTACCAGTGCACGTCAATGTCGCAACAAGGTTCGTTCGATCTCTAGGTCAATTGGAAGTATATCTGATGACTCAGCGCTCCTGGACCGTGTGAGGCGTTGGTTCATGCACCTGTGATAAGACACATACACAAAACAAAACCCAAGAGTAAAAGGGAAAACAAAAGATACATAGAAATGGGTTTAGGAAAGAGATTTTTAGGAATTTTTAATTTTTTTTATTTTCACCTAATTAATTACTAACACAAATAAAATTATCACTTGAACCATTAAGTTCCCTGGTAATAACACTAAAATTTGGTCTGTCATTTCACCAAATTTATGTTATCGGTGTCCCAAATTGTTATTACCCACTCTTAAGATAGTATAGCACAAGTGCGGGGTCGATCCACCAGGAACTTAGTGAGTGTGTGAATTCAATTGAGTTTAGAATTAATTTGGTGAATTATGCTGAATTTAGAGTGGGATTTTCTTGGTTTTGGATTAAAGAACTTCTTTTGATTACTTGAAAATAATGATTAATGATTAAGAAGAAAACAACAATGGTTATTAATGATGTTGGTAGAAAAAGAGCGTGTTGGGGCAATGGTGATTGCGGAGATTCATGCGCATTGCTTATTAGGTTGTATTGTTCATAATAATTCAACATTTTGGATCTCAATTATGAAAAGATTCCCTTGGTCCGGTTAATTTTGTCTTTGAATCAAAGAAATTGACTCCTTGGTTCGGTAGTCAAAGTTTCACAATTCTTTATTTCAGTTTAGTCCATTTATGAATCTATGAATACCTTCAATAATCATGAAGTTGTCCATTGTTATCCTTCTTTTACATCCCTGAGAATTCTTTCCTTGGTCTTGTTCAAAATTCCCAGTAGTAGTTAACAATTGTTTAAGAAGAATAAGAAGAATTTTGAAAGAACAAACACAACAACATAAATCATTACAACATAAAATCCTTCATCATCCACATCACCAACACAATGGGTGTTTAGTTAGACATATATGACATAATGAAAATAACACCTTCGATACCTGATGAGATCATCGAGTAAGACTCGAGGAGAGGTGTCGGATGGTGGAATGGCGGATTAGTGGCACCACGGTGACTCTGAAGAAATGGTAGTAGAACTTCCCCCTTTTATTCAAGTGTTCCAACTTTTTAAATCCAGAGGCCAAGGCCTCTATTTATAGAAAAATAAATTACATGACGTGTATGAAATGTACATGCTGTGTTGTCATGTCAACTGGGTTTTGCTGTAGTTTTTCTTCGGTAGGTTGCTAGCCGCGCCGCCTTTGACTCACACGGTCTCTATGGTCAGTTGGTGGAGGGTACACGACATGTACCACTGCACATGGTGTGTAGTCTCCAGCAGGTGCCACCAACTGCATCTAGAAGCTTGTATACGACATGTAGAAGTAATCAACACTGCATGTAGTGTCTAGACTGGTGACTTGGACATGTACTCGTCCTTTTGATCCGTGTTGCCGTCAGAATGTACACGGCGTGTGGTATATTACATGATGTGTAGTTGAAATTTTTTCAAACTCTTCTCTCGATTTGGGTGTTTTAGCCAGAAATCTCTTGAATGTAAACAAGATCACCAAAATCAAAGAATATGTCCATGAAAAAATAGATATTTTCTGAAAACATGTTTTTATTTATAATAAAATATATGTAAATGTATACACAAATTGGGTGCATCAACTAACAAATTTTCTTGTAATATAATGAATAATTCATACTTAATGATATTTTATCATTTAATTTTAATTATTTTATATAAGGGTGTTTGAATTGAAAATAACCGACTTGTAATGAATTTCATAAGACTATTTCTTTTATGGGGCTATATTACTTTTTTATTCTAGGATTATGTGTGTAATGAATGTTTAAAATATTATGATATATTTCCAATTTTTTTTTGTTTATTTACATTTCATACACATAATATATTCATTTATTAATTCTCACTTCAACATTATGATCTTTTATGGGTTTATTTTACAATTTCATTTTAATTAGGATTGTTTCTACTTGAATTTCTGTTAAATAAAACTATTTTATTATTATCTAATAAAACCATTAAATTTTATTTTTACTATAGTAATTCATGATGTTTTCAAGTAACAAGTGCCATTTTTCCACTAATTTGTACTTAAAATGATTAAGAAAATGTTTTTAAGAAAATCCAATAATATCTCTCTTAAAAAATATTTTTTCTTCAAAAACCACGTTTAAAAAAAATGTTTTCAAAAATGTTTTTAAAATTATTAACATTATTTATTAATCCCAATACCCATGTTTTACAATTTTTATTTTTTAAAAGAATATTCATTCCATTTCTAAAACAATGATCATTTGGAAGATAACAAAAATGTGAAAGGGATATTTGTTTTTAACATGTATGGAAAGAATAAAATTCACAACTATCATGAATAATCAATGTTTTAATGATTACATTATAAGATTAAAATTTTACTTTCAAATGAATTTATTTTCTACAATATTTCATGACCTTTTTGTTCATAAAAATTAATTTTCAATGTTAAACAGATATTTTCCCCAAGAATTTTTAAAGATATTTTTAAGGTATTTCTATTCATCAACAAAAACCCTTTATTTTACTCTTACTCCACTAATTATGTTTTGTATTGATACCATCATTATTATTTCTATGGTTGGCTTATGGTCCTTATAACCAAGGAATGTATTGAAATTGACTTCCTCAATTCATTTTTGCAGCCATTAACAATCACTTGGAATATCAACTTTTATATAATCATTGGAAATTAAATTTACCCTAAATATCCATATTATTTATCATAGATATACTTATTTCTTAAAACATATATCATTTATACATATTTTTTTTATATTGAATGTTTTTGATTGATTGTGTAAGTATTTATAAATATGCGTCCTTTACTCAAAATAGATATTTGATGGTAAGAAATATTTTTCATTAATTGAATTGATTATTTGATATATGCGGAATGATTTGAATATTTAGATATAGGTGGGGCCTTTTATTGATATCCCATTGATGAATAGATAGTGTCATGAGTGGAATTAGTTTTCTAGCCTTAGTAAAATTTGTAATTTCCCATAATTCCATGAAATTGTTTTAAATTATATGGGATTATTTCAAGACCAGGCACTAAGACAGCATGTGATTCCGAGGCCCGATTTGCTCAGAATGGTCCATCAAAAAATAGTAAGTTTTAAATAGCTCGCATGAGGGGTTTTCTAAAAAAGTAGAATAAATCTTAAACAGGTTCCCAGATCAAAAATATGAGGGAACTGTTACTTTCAGAGAAGTGGGTTTACCTTAGGAATGACTTATGTTTAGTCAACATGGGTCTCTAGTGAGAAAACCAAAAAATGATATAGCCATAAATATAATAATTAAATTTAATTATTTTATTTTTCAAGTCATTATAATTCATGAACGGTGTCTCAACTTGAAAATACGAGACAACATTTGAGCTCATGAGGGTGTTTTTTCCTTATGTAGAGCCCAACATTGGTCGGTGCAATCCAACCGTGGAAAGTTGTTTTTGGCCATAAATAAAGTAATTTTATTTTTCAAATCCTTATAACTCACTAACGGTGACTCATATTGAAAATATGAAACCACCATTGATCTTGTGAGGTCGTTCTTTCCTTAAGTAGAGCCTAACATTGGCCGGTGCGGGCCAATAATGAAATTCGTTTTTGGCTATAATTAAAATAATTAAATAAAGTTATTTTATTTTAAAATACTTATAACTCATGAATGGTAACATGGGTAGAAAATCTAAGACCACTATTGAGCTCCTGAGGGAATTTTTTCCTTAGGTAGAGCTTAACATTGGACAGTGTGAGCTGACTATGAAATTTAGTTTTTGGGTCGTAACAATAAATAAAATAATTTAAATAAAAATTATTTTATTTTTCAAATCCTCATAAATCACAAATGGTAACTCATATTTAAAAATATGAGACCACCATTAAGTTCATAATGTGATGTTCACCTTAATAAGGACCTAACCTTGACCTGTGTGGGTTGAGGGTAAATGTTAATTTGTGAATGTTTTTAGGATAAATAAAATAAACATAAAAATTTTATTTTGTTCAAATTGGATTCACTATAACGTAGCGAAGAGCTGACTATTTCATCCCATAAATGAAACCGCGTAACGACGCAGTGATTCAGTGTAAAAAAAATGTTGCGATGCATTTTCCCCATTTAATGGGATAATAGGAATTAGAGATCAAGTCTGGATCTTTCAAATCTCCTTGAATCTTAGAAGGATGAAAATTGATGAACAAAAAATGATGATTTCCAAAAAATTCTGGAACTCCCCCACCACTTCGATAGATCACGTCCTTGATGACAGATTGATAACTTTCATGAACAGATCACCTTCAATAACAAATCTTTCCTATGATGAAACCTATTCTACAGGTAAGGGTTTATTTTTTTCTAAGTGATTACCTTCCCCTGTTATTCTTACTAAATGAAAAATGTGGGTCAATCCACCAATAGACTTACCCACGAATTGATCTTCTCTACAGGACATGAGAATTTGCATGTAGGGAATTATGAGAAGTTGGATTCACATTTTGATTATCATTTGAAAAACCTCATAACAAGAAAAAACCATGAATACCTGAACACTGGTTTTGGTCCTTCCTTTGCGTTTTATTTTTGTGTTCCTATACTCCATCCTTTTATCCATTCTTCATGATGTGATGTCATCCATGATCCAATAAGAACCGCATCGGTGGGTCAACTCAGGTAGAAGGTTGTGGGAGACGACAACACCGGGTGAACAACCACCGACATGGGAGATGGTAGTGGTGGAGGGAGAGTCGCAACCAATCATGCCATGTTTGTGATGAGAGGCCACAACCAGAAGGACTGCAACGATAGAATGGGTGGGAGGCAGCACGCCTTGGTGGCACACTGAGGTGTCAGAGGCCGCAGCTAGTAGGGGCTGCTGTAGTACAGGGGGGCGGTGCTGCTCAGGCACCGACTTAGATCAAGCAGACCATAGGGCAGGCCACGACATGTGCTGGCATGCAGTCCATAGTGGACTTCTTTTAGAGGGGAGGTGGCCAGACTCAACCGGCCGTGTGTTTGTGCGAACTGGGCGCCAGCGTGACGTTCGGGCAAGATCCAAGCCGGCCCACTGATGTGGGCCGGGCCCAATATGAAATGGGGCTGCTATGCAGCCCGGGATGGAGTAGAACCAGACCACCATGTGGGTCGGGCCAGATAGGAAACATGGTCATTGTTCGGCCCTTTTGGAAAGAAATTGTTCCAACTAAGTTAGATCGGGTCACTGGGTGACTTGGTGGGCTGGACCCCTGGCTGAACTGGGATGGGTCCAGTAACGTCCAATGGGTCTAGCTATTGGGCATGTATAGAATGGGTTAGCCCAGACCCAACCGGGTTGGGTCGGGCTAGCCGAATTGAGTCGGGTCCTGTGGGACCCCCAGGCTAGGTTGGTCGGGTCAGTCTGACCAAGTTGTACTTGGCTCGGATGAAAGCAACCCATTTTTACTAAAACACCAATATCTTTTATGTTGGTCATCTGATTAATGTGCCTTCTACGGTGTTGGTACCCTTACGATGAGACATTCCACCGGAAATACTCTAAGTGAGACTTCATGGCAACTGAGATGACATTGATTTCTTGAGTAGTAGATTCTCCCGAAATCAAGCGCGCTACAAGTGGGAATCCTATGAATGGATATGAACTGAAGAATATGATGAGTGTACCTCAGTGGTCTAGTAGCCTAGAAGAACTCAATGGTCTAGTAGCTGAATAGAACATGGTGTTCTAGTAGCCGAGCAGACATTGGTGGTCCAATAGCTGAGTGAACCTCAGTGGTCCAGTAGCCGATCAGACCTCGGTGGTCCAGTAGCCGAGCAGACCTCAGTGGTCTAGTAGCCGAGCTGACCTTAGTGGTCCATTAGCTGAGAGGACCTTGGTGGCCCAGTATCCGAGTAGACCTTGGTGGTCAAGTAGCCAAGCAGACTGTGGTGGTCCAATAGCTGAGTTGAACTCGGTGGTCTAGTAGCTGAGTGGACCTCGGGTGTCTTGTAGCCGAGTGGACCTCAGTGGTACACTAACCGATCAAACCTCAGTGCTTCAATAGCCCAACTAACCTTAGTGGTCTAGTAGCTGAGTGATCTTTAGTGACTCATATATGATGAGTTCCTTAACAGTACAAGATAATTCAACATTAAGACTGATAATCCTACTATATATACCTTGAGTTATACCTGGTGTGAGCTATCTTTTCTTTGTGGTATTTTTTTGTGGTCTTGCTTTGAGGTCTTTCCTTTGTGGTTTGGGGTCCCTACTTATTATTGTGTTAGTAACCCCTACATAGGCTTCCCCACCAAGTGTCGTGTCTTATGCAGGTGATCGAAGCTTCAACGAAGACCTTGGTTGTCTGGGACCAAGTGGTGCTCAGTGAGATAGTACAGATGGGCATACTTCTACGACTACTAGAAAATACCCTCTACCTACCCTTCTGTTAGGGTCTTGAACAAACAGACCATGGAAGTTTTAATTTACATTGTGGTTTTGGCTTATATTCTTCCCCCCTTATAGATTTATTTTATACTATACTCTCAGTAGTTGTCTTAGTGAATGTTTTGGTTCAGTTTGTGTTTCCATTCCACAGTTAGATCTTTTTTTTTGTATACATGTTTAAAGACAATGCCTTCCCTTTTTGGGATATGCCTTCTTGGTTCTAGTCTCCAGCCCCTATATTATAGAAGGTGGGATATGGGTAGTCACGACACATGCCTTGGGGGATGGGTTGTGACTATGTGGCATGAGAAGAGATTAGTTCCACCTTAAGGATCCATAGTATATGAGTTTCATTTTTTGAAACAATGTTATGTGTTTTGAGTTCATCTATCAGGCCAAGGAATACATTGTTGGTGTGGCGAACGACGTATCCACACACCAGGACCCTGAATTCTTCTTTTTGAATAAGTACATGAAAACACTAGTTGTAGGAAAAAATTATGGCATGTCAATCATATATGAATAGGTTGAGTTTTACATATCTTTCTTGAGTTAGATCACCAGGTATACTCTATTGATCATGATACACCTTGCATGGTTTCAAGGTTCTTCTAAGTAAAAAGGCAGTTAGGATTCCACCGCGTGATCCTAAGGATGATCTGTGGGGTGAAAATATGGGTACATGAATTCGTACCAGAGACAAAATCATTGGGTGGTGTACCAAATATACCACCACTTGTGGAGTAACACACGGTACTCATAGTAATAGAAAATGAGATTCGTGGGCTGAGAGCACTTCACAAGTTTTAGCGATAGAGAATCCTCAGGTTCTGAGGTGATCCTGACTCACAGGAGGCTACGAAATGGATTGAGGTGGTGATTGAGTTTTCCGTTTAGTCAAGGAACCATTAGATCAGATGTTAGTCATGCATGTGATCCTTCTATGTGGCTCAGTAGGGTGATGACGGGGTTTAGATTACCCTATCATATGATGAGGTGAGTTTTATGTGGACAAAGATTGAGAACCCCTCTTAGAGAAAGGGATCATGCCATAAAAGTTAAGGACTATCCATGCCCAAGATCTTCTATAGCTTCATAAATATGACATGTTGGTAACTAAGTTTTTATCAAGGTGTACTGACCTTTCCAGGTACTCGACGAATACGATACGACCGGTGCATCAGGGCTCAGAACATCGAGCGAGATGTGTTTAGGTACATTCGAGCAATCACTATTACTCTATGCATTTCTACTTATGAAAGGGTGCTAGAGGGAAACTTTGTGGTTGAATTTCCTTTGGATGAGTACATACAAGTAGTAGATGTTATCAGTGGGTAAGCATGAAGTCGATTTCAGTCTCAGAGACTTGTATGTGTGAGATGTTTTGAGAAGAGGTCCCAAGACAGGGGATATACACATCAAGGATAATAGGGAGGTTCCAATTGTCCTAGAAATAGGTAATTCTTTTCAAAATGTGGTAGGGAAAATCTCACTAGAAATTGTCCAGCCCATCGTGATGACAGGGAAATGGTGGGGGGGGCACCGGGGTTGAGATAGTGACAAGAATAGATTAATATATAGGGTGGATGATGTGGCAGAAGAGCTGAAAGAGTAGCAGGAGGTGGTATACATTCTGACATGTTACAACCAACACCCCAATGTGGTCTACACCAGGCTCAAGAGCTGGAGGATAAGGGAAGGGGGTAGCTGCATATGACCAAGGATTATGAACCAAGGGCTATATGAATGATTCGAGGCCCGGTCTGTGTATACTCTTAGTTGCCATATTAAAAGACAGAGTTGCTAATCATTCCTTCTTATCACAAACCTTGTTCGATACCTAGAGTTTCTAATTAAACCATTTAATTGACCATTACATCTAAAGATACCTATGGGAGGAGAATTGATAATCACACTTATTCTGACGGTGTAATCTGACCCTTGAGGAGAGAGTTTCTGTTGGAACCTCTTGGTGGTATAATCGAGGCCTTACGATGTTAGTTTTGGGATGGACTGTTCATCCACAACTCATGCTCATATATAATTTTTTTGGAAAATGGGTTTAATATTTCCATGGAAATGGAATTGGGGTTTTCTTCTTTGGCGAGAAAGGGAATCTAGGTATCACCAGATAGACTTGTTCATAGATGGATGCAGCTGATCACTCTTGAGTTCACAAGCCTTACCCTTAAGGTAGTGGATGCTATGAGTCTTTAGTTCCTAATAGTAATGGTGGAATATGAATATGTCATCCATGAAAATGTTCCAGGATTACCTTCCCATAGGGAGATAGTCTTCTATATTGTTATACACCCTGATATGGAAACAATATCAACATTTGTTTATCTGAAATCTTTCATAGAGCTTCACGAGCTGAGGGTGTAGGTGGAGGACTTACAGAGGAAGGTCTTAGTAAGAACCAATGTTCAAGGTTATGTGTGGATTACAGGAACTTTAACCAAGTGACCATAGATAATGAGTATCAACTACTAAAGGGTTGATGAACACCATGATCAGTTGAAAGGGGATGCCTTTTATGTGGATAGAAAGGTGTATGTAGGTTTTTTAGCAATTAAGATAGATTTTGAAGAGTTCCCCAATCTTGAGTTTTCTAGAGGAGGGAGTCGAGTTTGTAGTGTTTTGTGATGCATTAGGGATCAGACATGATTGTGTCATGATGCAGAGGAAATAAGTGATTTCTTATGGTTCATGTTAGTTGATACCACATAAGATAAACTATGTGACCCATATTATTTAGTTGGATGTGGTAATCTTCGCATTTAATATGTGGTGACACTACCTTATGGGAGAATTAATTTCCATTTACTATAACCACAGGAGTCTCAAATACATCTCCCCTCAGAAGGATTTGAACTTGAGATAGAGATGATGGATAGAGTGTCTCCATGACTACAACATCAAAGTAGTATATACTCTTGGTAAGGGAAACATGGTAGCAAATGATCTCAACATGTGACCCAGTTCATAGTTGCTGAATGAAGAAATAGAGTAGTTGGATTTATTATAGTTATCCATCATGGATAGAGATAAAGAATCTTATCTCCAGCCATTGGTTATTACCCTTCCAATCTTAAATGAGTCAGGGAGGCACAGCTCGATGAAACATACTATGAGTTTTTATGTGCTCAATTGTCCATAGTGAATACCCCTAATGGAAAAACTAAAGTTGGGGAGAACATTATTCATTTAAAAGGACACAAAGTTGTAGTAGTGATGCCTAGATTGGTGAGATTCATTGGGGTCTGTGTGTGGGTGTCAAGGAGGACACCAGGGATGAAAAAACAGGTTGAATCTACAATTAACTATTGAGATAAAAAGATAAAATCTTATATGACTCAGCTGCATGGGTTATTCTTTCTCTTTCTAGGGGTACTTGGAAGGAAGTGGGAAGGGATATCGATGGAATTAGTGATGGGTTTACCACATACCTCTAGGAGACACAATACCATCTGGGTGATTTTTGAAAGACTCACTAAGTTAACCCAACTCCTAAATACCGAGGATCAGAGTTTAGTAGAGCGCTCGGGATGCCTCTATGTATTAGAGATTTGACGATGGGGGGACTTTTTTAGTGTTTCTAGTGGATACTGAGGATCAAAAATAGAGGGCCCTCCATGGGTGATCAATTCCTCTAGTTCGTGTTCGATGACAACACATGTATCTCTATGAGAGCACACAAGAGTGGGATGATTAGGTTCATACTCATACCCTAAGTTGTCTTATTAGCCTTTGATTTGGCTTATGAGGATGTAAAATCCTTAAGAGGCCTGGTGTGCTCGGAATGGTCCACTGAAAAATGTTATGTTTTAAATAGTGTGTGTGAGAAGTTCTCCTAAAAAATTTGAATAAATCTTAAATGGGTGCCTAGATTAGAAATCCTAGGGCATCATTACATTTAGAGTAGTGGGTTTACCATTGATGTTACTTAAGTTTAGGCGGTGTGGGTCTTCATTGAGAAAACTCAAAAATGACATAACCGTAAATAAAAAAATTAAATAAAATTATTTTTTCTTTCAAATCATTATAACTCACGAAGGATGACTCAGACTGAAAATACTATACCACCGTTTAGCTTGGGAGGGAATTATTTTCTTATTCAGAGCCTAACATTGTTCGACATAGGCCAACCGTGGAAAGTAGTTATTGGTTATAAAAAAATAATTAAATAAAGTTACTTTATTTTATAAATCCTTATAACTTATGAATGGTGACTTATATTGAGAATGTAAGACCTCCGTTGAGCTCATGAGGGCGTTGTTTCTTTAGGTAGAGCCTAACACTGGCCGACACGGGCCAATAGTGGAAAGTGGTTTTTGGCCGTAAATAATTTAATTAAATAAAGTTATTTTATTTCCAAATTCTTATAACTCTTTAACGGTAACTTGGATTAAAAATCTATGACCACCATTGAGCTCGTGAGGGCATGATTTTTTTAGGCAAAACCTTACATCGTCTGATGTGGGATGGATGTGAAAGTTTGTTTTTGGGAAAAAACTATAAATGAAATAATTTAAATAAAAAATATTTTATTTTTAAATTCCTCATAACTCACAAATGGTAGCTCAGATTTAAAAATATGAGACCACTATTGAGTTTGTAGTGATATATTCTCTTTAAGAAGGACCTAACCTCGAATGGAACAGGTCAAGGATAAAAGATAATTTTCAGACGTTTTAAGGAAAAATAAAACAATCATATAATGTTTCTTTTATTCGAAAGTTATTTCACTACAACAAAATGATGAGACGACTATTTCATCCCATAAATGAAACCACATAATTATGAGGAAACACAATGTAACAGAAATGATGTCTCATAAATGAAACATCGTACCAGTGGTGAATCATTATAATAGAAAGGATGCAACACATTTTCCCCATTTAATGGGATAACATGAATTGGAGATCAGATATGGATCTTGAATGATAAATGCAACACATTCACCATGGGATGACCATTTATGAACTTTGAATGATTAACAACGACTGCTAATAACTTCTTGTACTCCCCCTCCTCTTAGAGAGATCTCACCCTCAACGACAGATCAAGGAATTTCATAGATAGATTTCTTTGAATGATGAATCCTTCCTCTGATCGAACTTGTTTTGTAGGTAGGGGTTTACTTTTTTCAATGTGATTACCTTCCCCTGTTATTCTTCTTAAATGATAAACATGGGTCAATCCACTAATAGACTTACTTGCGGATCAGTCATCTTTGTGGGACATGGGTATTTACATGCATGGAATTATAGGAAGTTTGATTCACCTTTTAATTATACTTTGTTAAAATTCCTAACAAGGACAAAACACACCGAAATGAACAAAGATCATTGTACATCCTTTCTGTGTTCTTTCCGTGTTCTTCTACTATATCCTTTTATCCATTATTCATGACATGACGAAAACCACGGTCCAAGAAGGACGTCAACAGTGGATCAACCCATGTAGAAGGCCAAGGGAGACAGCAACGCAGGCTGAACGACCACCAACATGGGAGTCGGTGGTGATGGAGGGAGAGTTGCGGCCAAGCGTGCCACAAATAATATGGAAGGATGCAGCCAGGAGGGCCACGGTGGTGGCAAGGGCGGGAGGCGGTGCACCCTGGAAGCACGTTGAGGTGGTGGAGGCCTCGACCAGAAAGGGCCGCGACAGTACAGGGGGAAGCACTGGTCGAGAGCTGCGTTGGTTTGAGTGGTCTAAGAGGTGGGCCACGACTTGCGCTTGAATGTGATCTACACTAGACAACATGCAGAGGGGAGGTGGCTAGCCTCATCTGACTACGTGTTTGTGTTAACTGGATGCCAGCACAACATTCGGAATGGACCCAAGTGGTCCCGCCAATGTGGTCCAGGCCTGGTAAGAAACCGGGCTTTTGGGTGTCCTAGGATGGAGGAGAACCAACACACCATGTGTCCTAGGCCAGATAAAAAATTGGGCCACTGTGTGGCCCGACTAGAAACAAACTAGTATGTCTAAGTCAAACATGGCTGAGGAGTGTGGACCGGGTTACTGGGTGACCTAGAGGGTTTGACCCCCAACTGAACCAAGTCGGGACCAGTAAGACCCAATGGTCTTGGCCACTGGGCTAGGCCAGAATGAGTCATCCCAAACCAAACTGGGTCCGGTCTGGTCATGCGGGACCCCCGGAGTCGGGTTGGTCGAGTTGGTATGACCAAGTCAGACCGGTCCTGGATACAATCGTCCCCTTTTTACTAAAATGTCAATATATTTCAGCCCATGAATCTTATTGACATGTCGTCTATGGCGTTGGGACACTTGAAACTCGACAGTCTTTTGGGGTATACTCTATGTGAGACTTCGAAATAGTTCAGATGTGACCGATGTATTGAGGAGTAGATTCTCCCGAAATCAAGTGTGCTACGAGGGGGAATCCTATGTCTGGATGTGACACAAAGGATATGATGAGAATAACTCAGTGGTTCAGTAACAGAGCAGACCTTAGTGGTCTAGTAGCCGAGCGGAGCTCAGTGGTCTAGTAGCGGCGCAAACCTCAGTGGTCCAGTAGTTGAGGGGACCTTGTTGTTCTATATTCTAAGAGGACCTGGGTGGTCCAATAGGCGAGTAGACCTCAGTGTTTCAGTATCCTAGGAGACCTCGGTGGTCCAGTAGTAGAGCGGACCTCGGTGGTCCAGTAGCCGAGCGGACCTCTGTGGTCCAGTAGTTGTGCAGACCTCGGGGTCCTGTAGCTGAGCGGACCTGGGAGGTCCAGTAGCCGAGTGAACCTCGATCGTCTAGTAGTCGAGCGGACCTCCTTGGTCTAGTAGCCAAGTGAACCTCCGTGGTCTAGTAGACTAGCGTACCTCAGTGGTATCGTAGCCGAGCGAACCAAAGTGGCTCATCAAGGATGAGTCCCTCAACGGTACATGTTGATTCATCTTTACAACCAATAATATTACTATCTATACCTTGAGTTATACCTAATATAAGATGTCTTTTCTTTATGGTATTTCTTTATGGTCTTGATTTGTGGTCTTACTTTGTTGTCTTTCATTTTTGTTTTAGGTCCCTACTGAGTATTGGGTTACTCACAACTGCATGGGATTCACCAGCACGTGTTGTGTCTTGTGAAGGTGATCAACGCTTCGACGGAGACCTTGGTGGTCTAGGACCAAGTGGTGCTTAGTGAGATAGGATAGACAAGTGTACATTTGTAGCTACAGGCAGCTACCGTTCACCTACCCTTCAGGTAGGGTCTGGAGCAGATGGACCATGGCAGTTGTACATTCCTTTGTGTTTTTGGTCTTTTATTCTAACACCTTTGTAATTTTAGTTTGTACTATAATCTGATTATTTTTCTTAATGACAATTGTGGTTTATATGGTTTCTACTTTCAACAGTTTGAGCTTTGTGCGTTTGTACTGGTTTAAAGTCAATGACTTACATTATTGGGATATTCCTTCTCGGTGCTAGTCGCCATCCCCTGGCCTATGAAAGGCAGGCTTGGGGTATTCACGACTTGGGCCCTAGGGGATAGGTCATGAAAAAAATGGTTTATGGTGTATACCAACTAATTTTTTTAAACTATCTTGTTAATGGTCTTGATATTAAAGGTTTTCATGTTTCTTAAGTTCATATAATCAAATAATTAATCATTTCCTTCATCATGAATCCATTTATTATTAACCAAGAAATTTTTATAATGATACTATCAATGGATGGATTTTATTCTCACTTCATTTATTAAATGGAATGTTTTTCCAATTATTTACCTTTCCATATTGATTATGCCATATCATGTTATAATAGTAATTTCACTGATCAAATGGAATGTGTCTTTAGTTATTTATCTTTCTATATTGACTATGGTAGTCAAATTATTTAAATGGAATGTTTTTTCAGTTAATTACCTTACCATGTTCATTATGATTATGGATTAATGATAGCTTACACTATACTAAACCCTTACCGAGAATTTTAGATCACCCTTATTTTTTCCATTACTAGGGATCCATGAAGTGTTTGATAAATGACATTCAAGGAAATAATAGGGGTAATAATGATAATATAAAAAATGTTGTTATTTTTGTTTTCAAATTTAATATGGGAATCATGTATGTATCTTTTTTTACTAAGAATAATAAACTTTTCCATCCTTTTGGTTGCAATTTTTAATATCATTTGCAATGGAATAATGTAAGAACCCAAATTTTCGTTATTGGAGTCAGGATCATTATATTTATTATATGGGGAATGTGTGGTAGATACTGAAGTATCATTATGGATTATATAGTTTTGTATATAATGGCATAATTTTCCAATTGATAGAAAGAACATGGGTTTCGTTAGTTAATGTTTTTTCAGAATTATTTTAAATGGTAAACATAAAAGGTATTGGGAATGTATTATAATGAAAAATTTCCTTCAAATTAGGTATTGGACATGGGAACATTCGTGTGGAATCATAGAATTCATTATATTTCTATATAGTTCAAAAGTCATAATATCACATGGATTCAATTTTTATGTTGTTTATTTAGTTGGTGTATAACAATGCATGAAAATTTTCCAAAAGGGATAACCAATGCTACTAATAAAAGGAAACTTGTGAGTTTTCTAAAAACTATGTTATATTCAATCAAAGAAAGATACTCAGCCCATTGAATTTTCTTCTAGAGAAACAAGAGTTTTATACGTAGAAGAAAACTATTAAATATCATTTCTTAAAATTGGTTATGATTTATAGAACAAAATTTTGAAAATAAGGTCCCGATTTTCTTGAAGATAATGTCTCATTTGATAGAATTTTTTAGTTAGATTAAGATGTCAAGGGGTGGGGGTGAATTTAATTTTAGAAAATAAACTAAATAAATTGATACAATTATCATGTCATGAGATATATTAAAATAAAAAAGTAATCAAAATGGAATTGATAAGCGTCATGGAATAACAAATTACATGGTTATTGGAAATGAAAAATTAAATAAGTGAAAGATTGATTTATTAAGTGATTGAAATAATTAAATCTATAAAATTAATAGATTGATAGAGACTAAAATGGGAAAAATATAGAAAGTAAATATAAGAAAATTCACACAACTTGATAAGGGAGTTTTAAAACAGATCAATTATTAACCGATACGTCTCCCACCTTAATTTATTGATGATTTATGAATTAAATCTCTCAACTTTAATAGCAACCAAGAACCCAAAATAATGTAGACCCATGATTTTTTTTCTAGAAGATATCAAGAAACTAAAAAAACCTTGTTTTTCATTGGAAGAAATCAAGAAAATGAAAGACCATTAGTTTAAATGGTATCCATGAACCTAAAAAAATAATAACAAGAGAATGTTTTTAGGTCCAAACCATTTGAATATTTGTTTGTATTGTCCTAAATAAATAATCAAGAACATAAGGGGATATTGAGAAAATGTTGATGATAGAATGATTTTGTAACATCTTAAGATATATAAATGAATATATTTTTCAGTAATAATTTTATTTTATTTACTAAAAGTTTTCTTTCCATATAAAATGTAAGCCCATAGAATAGGGAAATAAATTTTCATGTTTGATAAGGTTATAGGGCTTGAACCCTTGATCGAAGGGAGAAAAGGATGTAATGCTTACCATTATCCTATATTCTATCCCTGTTTCATCTTCTATATTATATATATATATATCTATATTTCATGTAACAAAGGATACCCTATAATAAAAATATATACTCATTATACTTTTAATATTATTAGGTTTACTTAGGGACTTACAATATGTTCTATTTAAAGGTTGATATATACCCTTAACTTGGTTTTTATTTTGATCTTTTTCATGAAATATAAAATTATATGATATCTTATAAATGTAAATTTATGTTATATTTATGGATTAATGTTTCGCAAATTATTTTATCAAAATAAATAATAAATTTTAAGTTTTTAATTTCAAAAATAAAATAGTTGTTATTTTAACTAATTTTTTCCATTAATTACATAGTTTTATTTTAAAGTTAAATGTTTAAATTTTATAATTCTAAAATTTAGAAAACAAATGATTTTTTTATTTAAAATAAAAATTTATATTATGGTGATTTTTTTTATTTTTTCTAAAATAGTAGATTTTTTGTTTAAGAGTGAAAATAATTTTTTAAAAAATATTGTAACATCTATGAAATTAAAATGATGTAATCAAGACATAATAAATTTTATAGAATTTTCGCAACCAAATATATTTATAATAATTTACATTAAAACATAATTTTTAATTTTTATAGTCATTCTTGAATTTTAGGAAGAAAAGTTTTATTTTATTCAAATTTAAATCTATTTTTGTATTTTTATATTTTAGGATATGGATGAAAGGTTCCATTTGTTTATGGATTTATATAATTACCAAAAAAATTATTATATAATGAAATAATTATTTGGTAATCAACATTATAATTTATTTCATGGTAATATTATTTTTTTAATTAAACCATGTATTTTTCTATAAAATATTTTCATGTGTTTTTCATACATTTATTAAAAGATTTTTTTTATAACAATAGAAATTGAATTAAACAAATGGATTAAATATTTGGAATCATCATGTATAAATTATTTAGAAGGACCCTTATATTTTTCTCATGTATTTAAGTTATCATTATAAAAAGTTATGTTATTATAGTTATGTTTAAAATGGGTTTAAAGAGATTTAACTAAGATATAAGACCTAAAATATCTCTAAAACATGTATAAATATGATTGGTTGAGCTTATTTAGCCTATATAACGTCTTATATAATACTTTTAGGTTCCTTGTTTCAACATTACCAAGAATATGACTCAATATTAATTTAAAACTTGGAATAATTCCATGAGTGCCCCCTCACTTATAAAAGGTCACGTCCCACCCTCTCTTATTCACACAATTGAAGAAATATATCTCAAATAATACCTTACTAAATATATATCCAACATCCCTCTACACGTAATATATGTATTAGTATCACTAAAATACCAAACCTAGAAGTAGTAAGGTGTAATCTAGAAGAGGTTTCCCAAAGAAGAGACATAACTCTTAACCGAGTGTTTCTTGTTTATTTCTTCTTCTACAACCATAAAATATAATTTAAAAATGGAAAAATAATATAATAAATATGTTACATATAGTTAAATTTTATTATGATTATGGTAATAACATTATTCATATCATTTTTTATCCTTTGTGAAAGGAATACATTGCTTATGCGTACGTGTAGACTACCATTTCCACGAAGAGATATGCTTCATTTTTCATCATCAGATTATATATCTGTTTAAAATGATGGATAAGATGAATATATATGATATTTAAAACATAATTATTATTATTTAATGAAATTATATTACATAAATTCTTAGTACTTCTATTTTTTAGAACTTAAAAACATCTCCAATGCATATGTGTGTAATAAAACCTCTATGAAGTGATGCGATTCATTTTTCATTTCCACCTTACATAGATGGTAATAAGGGTGAAAATACACAAAAAATATGAAATTTATAACATATTAATGATTATTTAAAAGTAAAATATTTATTAATATATATTTTTCCACTCATTAGTAAAATTAAAATGTCATTCATATATACGTACAGACTACCATCTCCATAAAACAAAGTGATTCATTTTAAAAGACATCCATATATAGTTGGTGTTAAAAGTTTATTTAATGTATAAATATGATAATAATAACATTTTTAATAATATAGAGGTAATTTAACCACAACATATTCGACCATGTTCAACAAACTGATGTTATTTTGAGGTTACAAACCAAACGACCCCAAAATGCCCGACATGAACTGAACAATTTTAGTAACTAAATAAACATGGTAATAAATTAAATAAAAAGAAAAAATAATTAAATTAACATGAATTTTTTAATAACCTATTATAATAATAATATAATTTCATTATTCAGGAATTAGATAACATACAATGATATATGACACTTAAGGTAAAGTGATTTCTCATCTTAATTACCTTTCATTGAGACTTATACCATTTTCATCATATGTTTTACTTTGTGTTATGTATGAAATTACTTATGAAATTATTTTATAATTAATTTATTAAAAACTTGGTGGTTTTAAAATCCATTTAAATTTATATTCTTTAACTTCCTTTTATTTCAATAGTTTTAAAATCGATAAGGAATTTTATTTTAAAAAGTTGTTTTATATGTTTTAAACTCTTTCTCCTCAATATCCTTGTTCTTTTAAATGTTGTAAGAATGTTATTATTAATGATTTAACAGTTTTTAAAGGTCCTTTTGACTATATTTTACTTTTTTGTATTTTTTAAATGAATATTTTTAATGTTTATCATATGGGTCCTTTTTATATTTACTACCAAAATGAATATAATGTTTTTTGACATATAATATATGAATGAAATTTACCACCATCACATCCTTTATTTTTTTATAGAGATTAATCTTCATGTTTTCATGGTTTTTAAATTTAAATTCAATTCCATGTGTTTTTGTAATTTTTTATTTTATTTTAAAAAGTTTTTATAAGAATGGGGCATTTCTCTCTATTTCTATATGAAAATGGAAAGTGATTTTTATGGGTTCAAATGAGTTTTTAAGGATTTTATGATTTAAATGTGTGAGACTAAAAATATTTTAGTTATGATATAATACTTGATAATTATATATGATGATGGGTGATCACAATAAATCTCTTGACTATGAGTGAGCTCGATATAACTCACCAATGTAGTGGGTAATGATTTAGTCTTAAGAGCCAAAAATGTTGAAGATAACAAGTAGGTTACTCTTATAGAATTTACTATAATTTAGAAATTTCAAGAATATTTTGACATGATAAATCATTGGTTTTTAATATGATGCCCCAAGATACCTATATTATGCTTTTAACAAGTGTTTTTATGGAAATATTTAAATTTCACGAGGTAAGGAAAGTTTAAAGGTGAAAGGTTTGTTTTTCAAAGGACTGATTTAATGTGTTCCCACATGTCTCAAGATGCCTTAATTGTTTCTTAAATTATTGGTAATGGGTTTCAGTGGTTATATTTGAGAAAATTCAGATTATCAATTGTAATTTTTTTTATTAATGTGCTCAATGATATATTGTTAAAAAGGTAAATATCCTCATGGGTTTTCATGTTTCTCAAAAGAATAAAAGTGTAAGACCTTGATATTTTTAAAATAAGATCATCATGGTCCATAGTGTATATGAAACATAACATTGAAATTATATGAGAATATAAAACTCTAAGACTTTATGATATTTTTATTTAAAAAAAACTCAATTTATTTGATAGCTTGCATAACACACAACACTATGTTTTAAGAAAGAACATTATTCAATTAATATTATTATTTAAAAAAGGTTGTTATAACATATCCATCAAAACAAGGGGTGTGAATATGAATAAAGTTATTTTAATATTGAGTATAACCATTTTAGTTAAATAAGATATATTTATATATTAGTAATTAATTTTTGGTAATGTCTATATTTTCTTTAAAAAGTATTTTTTCTAAAAAAATGATATTTATTTTTTTGTGACAAAATAATAAATTTATTTTTTATAAAATTTAGAAATTTTATTTTAAAAAATAAATATTATTTTTTTAATCAATCTTTTAAAATTATAATAGGGTTAATTCTTGGTTTTTTTCTCTGAAAAGATTAATTTTTCTATAAATAATGAAAATTACTTGTTTTTATTGAATAATTGCCTTTTAGTTTAATGAATTTACAGGGTTAATTTTTTTTAAAATGATTTTGATGTAAAATTAGTTAAATTATATATTTATTAATCGAATTTAGTTCATTTAAATCAATTTCATAATGAATTTTCATTATTATATTTTCTATACTTATGAAAATATTTCTTTAGAAACCCGCTTTTTTATCTCATCTGTGAGTTTAATTTAATTTTTTTCCAAATTTTATTAATGGTATTTATAATAATAGATTCCATATTTTGAATCATAATAATTTATATTATCTAATAATTCAAACTTAAATTTTGGTAATAATGAATTGTGAATGTAACAAATTTTCATTACCTTCATTAGGGTATAAACATGTTTATTAGATGTTAAACTAATAATAAAAGGTTTAAAAATGATCCTAAAAATGGATAATAAAGATTTTATGACGATATTTTGAATTTTTATTTTATAATTCTCTTAAATGGTCTATTTTTTTATCCTTGTTGCATGAGAATAATTTGGGTGGATTTATTTCTTTTAAAAAAATTCTAAATGTGTCCTCTCCCCAACTTATAAAAGGCCCACCCATATCATCCCCATTTTGCACTCCAAAAACCCATTGGTTAAGAAATTACTTACCGAAATAGATTCCCCAATTCTATACCCTCATCTTATAATCATTTTTTAATCGAATTCTAACATTGGAAGGCTTTTTGTGCAAACCAAAAGATGTTTTCTGAAGAAGAGGTAACTTCCTTAACTGAGCACTTTATTTTATTTCTTCCTCCACTTCATTAAAATATTGTTAAACCATGATGATGTAATAAATTAATTATAGTACTTATATTAATATGATTTTATGTTAGTGTAATTTTGTAATACCATTTACTACTCCCACAAATGGGAAACGAAACTGTGGATCGTGTGTTTGGCGAGTTACCGCCTCACAAACTGACAGAAATCATTTTCGATCACCACTTCTAAAGGATGGGGATGATTATGTGTCTAATGTTTATATTTGATATTTATTATATAATTATAATTCTATAATTATAATATCATAACTAACTTCTTACTTTACATTCCATTGAGAATACGATAACGCTTCTTCTGTGTGCAACATACTACCTCCTTACGAAACGATGTGATTCGTTTATCACTTACACTTTATATAGAAGGTAATAAGTATTAATTTTATATTTATAAGTTATATTATTTAAATATTAACAATTATTTTAAAAAAATATATCATATAATTTCTTACCTTATCATCTAATGAATAAAGGATAACGTCGTTCGTGTGTACGACAGATTACCGCCTCACGAGGTGATGTGATTAATTTTTGTTTCCACATCACATGGATGGTATGTTTATGGGTATATAATGAAATAATTTTATATTTATAATAAAATTATAATTCTGGTAATATAAAATAACACTTACCTTCTATCCAAAACCATTATTGAAAAAATGAAAATGTTACACATGTGTACGTACATCCTACTGTCTCCATGATTACAATGTAAATAATTTTTCATAACCATAATTCAACAATATTTTTAGAATTATAATTTATGTATAAAAATTATAATTTTTTCATGATTAAAATTATGTATGTTAATTAACAATTATCCCCTTGACCATGATCAACATACCGATTCTGTTTGGAAATTATGAACCAAGTGTCCTCAAAACACCCAACTGGGACATTGCTGAATAAGTTATTAAAAACATAATTAAAATAAAAGAAGTAAATGGTTTAAGTATAAGGTATTAAAATAATAAAAATTTATTATGAGAAAAAATAATTGACATAATTTTATTATACTGAAGCTAAAATACATACTTGAAAAAGTTTGGATGCATGGTAATGGATTCATAACTCAATTTTTATTCATTGAGTTACAAGTATACTTCATTGATTATATTATTGCATGATTATGTTTAAAATAAAAATTTATTTAGTTTTGTTTTATTTTCACTTTTATTTTTGTGTATTTTAATTTTCTACACATATTCACTTTAGTGATTAACTCTCACTTCAATGATATGAACTTTATATAGGTTTCGTCTCAAACTTCCTTCATTGAGACACACATTCTCTTATGAACCTAATTTACTTAAAATGGTTTATATAATGGAAATTTAAATAATTTATATTAAATCCTTACAATGTGTTGATATTTTAACTAAGAGTTCATATACTTAATTCATAGGGGTGATGATACCAAAATTACTAATAAAATATTATTTTATTTAACAATGACATTTTAATTTGGATTGATTATGCTTGAATTTACATTTTAAGAAATTATATAATTATTTTCTAATAAAAAAATTTAATTTTATTATCATCTATTTATTCATGATATTTTTACGCAATAGTACCATTTCATCTATTAGGTACTTAAATTGATTTAAAAGAAGTTTTTAAGAAGTTTCAATTTCATTTATCTCGTCGATCAAAAAATATTTTTCTTCCATACAATTATTTTTAAAAAAATTTCATATTTTTTTAATATTATCATGTGTTTTTTTAAAATTCATTTTTACCCATGTTTAATTTTTTACCAAATTGTTTAAATAAAATCTCTATGATTTTTTCTAAATTAGTTACTTTTTAACTTTTAACAAAAATGTTAAAGGAATCATTATTTTTATGTGTATGAAATGAGTGGAACTTTGCAGCATCATGAATATTATTTACCCTAAATCTTACTTAATAATCCTACAAGGAAATTTTTAATGAAAATTATTTACACTATATTTTGTGATTTTTTTTTCAAAAGTGATTTTAAAAGAAGAAAGGATATTATTCCACAATAGTTTATGGATTGATTCTAAATTTTGGACATGGTAATTCATGCCTTATGCACATTTCTCAAATACATTCACTATGAAATTTTATTTGATGATGAAATGAGACAATATTATGCAACACATTTTATTTAAATGGGAAATTATTATGTCCTGATTTATGACTAAATTATATTATGTGAAACACATAGACCATGAACATGTTATTACGTGTTTCCAAAATATCACTCCAATACATTGGAGAATGATTTTTCTCATGAGTTTTTATTTATTAGATGAGGTAGTAAACCTAATCTATAATGGGGCTTTGTAAACTATGTGATATTGTCTATCAAATTATCCTTGAATTATGATTATGTCATGTTATATTTTACTAACACATTTAATAAGATATCTTGATCTTATGATACCATGATATTTATGTAGTGATCCAATGTGATTACTCATGTGTGTTCTCTTTTATGATATAATTTCATTCTTTTGGCTCACATGTTATGTTTCGTTACCAAGTTATTCCCTTTCTCATATTTTTAGATCACCCATTTATTAATGTATTCCCCAGGTTATTCAATGTTGTTTTTTAATATAAAATAAATTTTAGGATCTCACTATGTAGAATAAAATAAGGATGCCATGTTCTATGTTCCTTTTGACGTAATGTGAACCATGTTTTCTAAATTAATGGGGCCTCTATGACTCTTGTGTTTTATTAATGGATATTTTTTAAGAGTTACATGTTAAAGGAATGGGTTTCAATAGTTGGTATGAGAGGAAAGTTTTAGTGAACCCTTGAAAATTAGGATGTGAAAAATTTAGCCAGAACCATAAGGATAACTCTAAGGATAAGACTCAGTATATAAAAATATCTGCGAATCATGGTGAAGTATATAGTGAGTGGTTTTTGAGAAATTACATCCCTCTATATATAATACAAATGGGAATGGATTTGGAGATGCACCTAGGGGTAATAACTCTAAAAAACTAACATCATCCTTGACTTGATCATTACTTGGTACACGACAACAAACCGTACTATAAACTTGGTTTGACACTCCCTGGGGATATGCTTTGGAAATTCACTGACTCTTTATAAACCATCATGATGTATTTAAATATATGATGTTTATGGAAGACATACGTTAAACATAAAGTGTTTTAAATTGAAATAAAGGAGTCCTAATTTAAAAATATTATAAATAAATTTCGGATGATAATGAAATTTTCTGCTATGAAATTTTTTTCTCACACTATACTTTATGTTTATAGTAAATTGGGTGAATAAGAAAGAACTGAGTTAACGTTGAATGTGATATAAAATGTGTTGATGAGAAAACAAATGAAAATATGATTATAGTAAAGGATATATTGATTATTCCTAACATATTGTTAGGATATATGATAAAAAATTTCACATTAACTAACTCTTGGAATCCCAAAAGAAGATAAAATAGAGTTCAATAAGAGTTTTGTTGGTGGAGGATATGGTGGAAAGAAGATTTAGTTACTTATATATTGAGAATGTGGGAATAAAGACCAATGTAAATGTCTTAGAAGAACATAAATATGTTTTGGGTGTTGAAAAGGGCATAAATAAAGTAATTTCCAAGGAAAAAAGGAAATTTTCGTTAACCTAATGGATGAGAATAATGGTTTCAATAAAGAATCATCAATGGTTGAATGTTTTAATTGTGGAAAGTATGGCCATTATGAAAATAAACTTCTTTAGAGAAAAGATCAATAATAAGATCAATAATGTTGTATGAGTAAATGTTTTAATGTTCAGGATGAAGAGACAAGAAATGATATTTAAATGTAAGGAATAAATAAAGAATAAGATGATGAATCCATGTTAATGGTTTAATAATGAATTGGAATGATTGAAATGTTTATATAGTATATTTCAAGAATTATTAGAATCATATATATAAGAATTGTTTTGTATAATTTTTACATTAAGGATTTTTAAGAATACATTGAATGGGGCTAATGAACTGGAATAGTGATTTAATGGTAAGATGATACTCTTTTGAAAAAAAAACAGAATTGAGGAAAAGGTAATCTGGGAGATGTTCATGATGATGAGATAATTAGATGATTTTGTGGAAATAATTGAGATGTCTAGAAAACTATAGTTAAAAAGGGATATTTTATGACTTATGTATTTTTAATATGTTGATCATATTCATAAGAAAATTATGGGGACATAGGGAATTATGATTATGGTTATCACATAAGTTTTTAAATAGTTTTAAAAAAATGATAAACCATAAGCTAGGTGATCCATCGTATCCCGTAAGGCCGTGGGGCTTAAACCCACAACCAAAAGGTGATAAGGGTAAAATTATTACCACTAGCCTATGTGATGTACTCATTTGTATAAATTTCTTAATTAAAAAATTTGGTGGATAAATATTAAGTTGATTTTGAGAAACATATTTCGAGGAAATTTTATAATTTTTTTTGGATTTTGTGGTTATTTGAGATATAGAGTTTTTATTTAAGGAATGATTTATGTTAAACCTTTGGATTTATTGTTTAATTTTAGAGATTAATATATTCTTATTGAGAACTATATTTCAATGTTATAATTTTTTTTCATAAAGATATGAGGAATATCCTATTATTATTTTACGGATTTTATAATTTGATAGTAGTTAATTTTAATAGTTTAGTCTTGAAAAATTCCTCTTGAATATTCTTAGTCTTGAAAAAGGAATATATTTTTTTATCCAATAGTAAGGAATAAACTATTTATATTTTATTTGAGTTCTCTACCTTGCTAGTAAATAATCTGTCAAATGCAGGAAAAATATATTATAACAAAAATGTTATCTTATTACCCTCATATATGAGGAATCAATAGTCTTTTAACTCACCGCATATTTATAGGTTTTTGGGTTTCAAATTTCTCATGATCATTCACTTTATTGCGATCAATGGTCTATATCACTCTTTATAATTGTTTATGATTTTCTTCTAAGTCCATAATTTCATATCCCACCAATGTTCTCCTTCTCAAAAACCTAGTTATGTGCTATTAAAGATTTACTCTATTTCCCTTTCCATATTTTAATATTAGTTTTATTTACCTTTTTTACTATTTTTATTTTTCACAATGGGATTTTCAAATTTCAAACCCTTAATTACGGATAGAATATTTAAATTATGAGGTCACAATTTTTAAGGGGGTAGAATGTAACACTCTATAATTTTTAAAAGAAGAAAATTATGTTCAAAAATGTCAATGACATTATTATGAATGAATATATTACTCATATTCTTTATTATATTTTTCTTTTTAGGTAAACTCAATTTATTGTATATCTTTCATAACACATAACACTAAGTTTTAATGAACCATGATGTACTATTAATATTATAATTTAAACTAGGTAATTATAACCAAGATGGTAAAAATATAAATATAAATACGAATAAATTATTTTTTTAAAATTAATTATAATGGGTTTATATAAATAAAATATATTTATATATAAGTATTTAATTGTTGGTAATGTTTTTATTTACGTCGATTTTTTTTGAAAAATAACTTTTTATTTCATTTATAAAAAAAATAATTTTTTTTCATGTTTTATAAATTTTTTTTTAAAAATAAATTTTTTTTAACCAAATGTTTTAAATTATATTACTGTGTTTTTTTATTATTTTTCTGAAAAGATTACTTTTTCAATGAGTAGTGAAAAATACCGGTTTTTATTTGAAAACAACCATTTTGTTTAAAGAATTTAGAGGTTAATTTTTTTTAAATGGTTCTAAAGTAAAAAAATTTAATTTATATTTTTTTAATCAAATAAAGTTAATTAAATCAATTTAATAATTAATTTTGATAAGAATACTTTATCTACATAAGAAAATGTTTCTTTAAAACCTACTTTTTCATCGTGTTTGTCGGTTTAATTTTAAATTAAAATTTGAAAATTCTTTGAATTGGATTTGGAAAAATGCATTTTATATTTTTAGTGTTCATAATTTATATTATTTAAAAATTTCTTCTTAATTTTTTAATTTTTTTAATAGTGAAATTATTTAATGTAGGTAATGTAAAAATATGTTTACTGGGGGTTAAATAAAAAATATGGGTGTTAAAAATGACATAAAACTTGTATAATTATTGGTTTATGGTCATATTTATAAATTATATCTTCTAATTTTTAAAAATGTTTCTTTTTATAACTTTCTGGAATGATAAATATAGTATTGAAATTTATTCTTTTCAAAAACTCCAAATTTGTCCTCTCCACCACTTATAAAAGGCCACCCTCTATCCTCTTCTCTTAACACATAAATAACCATTTTGTTCCAAATAAAAAAAAATAAATTAAAAAATTCCATAAGCTCAAAATAAAATTGTTTGTTTTATCTAAAATATATCTTAGTTTGGTTTTGGTGCAAACCAAAGAAAATTGTTTGATGAAAAGGTAACATCCTTAATTGAGCATTTTATTTTATTTGTTCTAATACACCTTTAAAAAAGTATTAAACCATGGTGATATAATAACCTTAGTATCTTATATATATGGATATTTTTTATGTTAATTTAATAACCTAAAACCATCTCCTTCTCCCTCATAATGGGAAACAGAACCATTTATTATGTGTACGGTAGACTATCGCCTCACAAACCGATGTAATTCATTTTCCATCACTTCTTCTCACATATGGATATAATGAAATATATACTTTTTATATAATATATTTATGATATAATTAAACTTATATAATTATAATATAATATATAACTTCTTACATTCCATTTTTTAGAGAACACAACGATATCGCTCATGTGTACGACAGACAACCAGCTCACAAAGTGATGTGATTTTTTTTAAATTACTATTAACATTGAAGGTAATAAGGATTAATTTTATATTTATATATGATATTAATGAAATAATAACCATTTTGTGAAATTAATACATTACATTCATTCTTACCTTATCATCTATTAAATAATAGATATTGTCATTCATGTGTATAGGGGACTACCGCCTCACGAAGCGATGTGATTCATTTTTTATTTATGCATAACATGGATATTACGTGTAAGGGTATTTAATTAAATGTTATTTTATTTTAAGATATGATGATAATTATGGAAATATAAAATAACACTTATCTTCATTACATCATGATCTTTGAAAATGGAAGCTTTACACATGATTACATATGACCTACCATCTCTATGATTGTAAAGTAATTTATTTTTCATAACCATAATTCATAGATATTTTTAAAATTACAATTTATATTTAAAAATTATAAATATTTAATTATTACCATTATTGATAATATTGAACATTTTCCTCTTTTATAAAGGTCAATATATCGATTCCATTTTGAAATTATAAACCAAGCATCCTCAAAACACTTAACTTGGACATAAATGAATAAGTGTTTAAAAAATAATTAAAATTAATGAAGTAAATAGTTTATGTATAAGTTATTAAAATTTTAAAAGATTCTTATGTGAAAAAAATAATTAATAGAAGTTTATTATATAGAGGATAAAAGACATACATGATAATGTCTGGACATGAGGTAAGGGATACTTAACTCAATTCTTATTTATTGGGTTACACATATACATTTATTTAATACATTATGCCAATAATATGTGTGAAATTAACTTGGATTGATTTTTTTTATATTTCATATTTTATTTGTTTGGATTTACATTTTTTATTCATAATCACTTCATTAATTAACTCTCAATCAAATCATACAGACATTGTAAGGGTTTTGTCTCAAACACCCATCTTTGAGACACATGTTCCCTTACGAACCTAAGTTATTTTAAATAATTTATATAATTAAATTTTACATAATTCATCATTAATACCTCTTAATTTATTTAATTTTATGTTACAATTAATCTAATTTATTATTGCGGGTTATGATACTAAAATTACCGACATGATAAGGGATTATTTTACAATCTCATTTTAATCAGGATTGTTTATGCTTGAATTTAAATTATAGAAAAGTATCTAATAATTTTACAATAAAACCATTTAACATTATTATCATATGGTTATTCATGATATTTTCAATTAATATTATTGTTTCCTCTATTTGGTACTTGAAATTATTGAGAAAATGATTTTAAGAATATAAAATTTCATTTATCTCTTTAGTGAGAAATTATTTTTCTTCCATATCCAAGTTTTATAAAAATATTTCCTAATATGTTTTTAATATTCACCTATTATTTTTAAAAATAACTTTTAACACTATTTGAATTTTTAAAAATGAGTACAAAAGGAATATTTAATTTTTTCCAAAAAAGGAACTTTTTAACTTTTACAAAAAATTTGAAAGGAATATTTATTTTAATGTGTACAGAATAAAAGTTGTTTTATACCATCATAACCATTATTTTCCTTGAGTATTACTTTAAAATTTTCATATTATATTTTAAAATAAAAATATTTTCACAATATTTTGTGAATTTATGTTTTTCAAAAGTTATTTTCAAAGTGTAATGTTTATTTTCCTCCAGAATGTTTTTAATATTTTAAAATCCAATTCTGTTAAACAATGGAAACAAAAATTAATGCTATGAAAGGATTATAAATTCTATATATATGTCCACTACATGTATAAATATACTAATATGCCATCCTTTGAAATGGTAATTCATGTATTATGTTAATTTTTAAAATTCTTTCATTATTAAATTATGTTTTATTATGGTATGAGATAAGATTATGAAACCCATTTTATTTCCATGGGTAATTCTTATGTTATGATTTATAATTTAATTCCCTTATGTAGGACACATAGGTCATAAAAATGTTATTATGGGTGTACCTAGATAGTCCCATAATGAATTGGGTGAAGCTTTAGTCTCATGAGACATCACACATGGGATTAGGGAGTAAACCTAATCTGTTATGGGAATTTTTCCACCATGTGATATTTTCTAGGCCATTAGCAATGTCTCTTGTTTATGTCAGTTTATATATTACTTCCAAATTTCTTATGATGACATTATGTACTGATATCATGATATTTATATTATTATCCTATGTGATTACTCATGTGAGTTCCATTTTAAGATATCATGTTATAATTTTGGCTCACATGTTACGCTTCCTAACCATTTTATTACCTTAATAGGATTATTTTCTCACACCTTTCATTTTCTATTCCATATGTTATCACATGAATTTTTAAAAGTTCAAATATATTTTAGGAGATAAGTATGGAGAGTAAAATAAATAAGTTTTATTTTAGTATCACTTTGATATATTATGTATCTAGTTTTCCAAAGACACTATACCTTTTCAAGTCTAAATTTTTATTTAATGTATAATTACGTTAATAATGATGAAATAATATATTTAAATTTATTTTTATTATATAAATATGACTAATTTTGTGTTTATATCCCTTAATGGGTTTTTTCCTATACTATGATTGAAAATGTTTATAGAAGGGATTAAGGGAGTGTAGGAACTCATTTGATTTCATGTTACAAAAATATAAGTTTGGCTTCGAACGAAGAAAGTGTGACTTTATAAAGAAATTATTTTGTGGAAAAATGGTTACTATGTGGGAATGTACATTTTGTTATGTAATTTTAATCCTAATTATCAAAAATTATAAATCTTTAAGATCATGTAAATGTAAGAAAGTGAAATCCATATTATAAATAATGTATTTATGTGTTAAATAAGTTACAAGTCATTATATATTCCATTAAATAGATATGTTAGATATATTTAAAGGTTTATTTGATTAATATGTGGATATTTTAAGAGTTATGGATACCATATAACGTTAATAAGTCTTATATTGATCATATTTTAATGGTATTAATACCTTTTTAAGGTTTTAAATGATAAAATTTAGGGTGATTAATGATATTTTTTGAGATATATTTTTGTGGTAAATATTACCCTTAGGTTTAAACATATTATTTATAAAGAAGTTAGTTTGGTAATAATGTTATTATATTGGGGATAAAATTTGTAAGGTAAAGATAACATTTTGAGTTGATATGATAATTGGTGTCAAGTTATTATGGTTAATTGGGATAAATATTGAGTTAAATTTTGAAATAATAGATGATTTTTTATGGTTTTAGGGTGATTCAAGTTATTTATGGAAAATATTATTATATTTTAGATTGTATATTATTTGAGAAAATAGATTTTTTAAAGTTAATTTTTGATTAATTCATGTTTTTTATGATAAATGTTAGTTTGGTTTTAGAAGAATAATTGATCAAATAATATTAATAATTGGGTTACAATTTTTTTATAAATACTTTTCAAGAGTATTATAATCATTTATTTATAGAATAATTTGAATTTATCTTAGGGCATTATTATGGAAATTTTTTATATTTATAAATATTTATTCATTTTGGGTATTATGTTATTTTTTACAAATCATCTTGGATTAGTAATGATAGAAAGAATACAATTCCACTATTTTATGGATCTTGTGATATACAAGAAGATAAATTTCATGAGAATTTATCATCATGGTTTTTCATAGATTGGGATGTGGGATGAAACATACATGAAAACTGATAGACGAATTTAATCAAAGGAAACATTTATGTCTATGAATTTAAAGAAATATAGTTTATATATTTTATCATATTCTATCTCCTGACATTAAAATATTCCCTCAAATCTACAAAAAGTATCAGGAAAATGATAATTTTATACCATTACCGTCATTTCAAATGAATTGATGGTATCTTCTCTCTTTGGGGAAAATGTTATTAAGTGGAGGAGAATATAACATACTAATGTTTTTAAATTAATATATTAATTAAGAAAAATATAATTTTATTTAGTAAAAAATTTCATTAAAATCATAGCCCCCAAAAAATGGAAATACATTACCGTGTTCGGCAAGGATGAGCTTCAACCCACAATTGAAGGGAAACAATGACGTAATGCCTACCATTAGCCTATGTTTTTTTCATGGTACTATCATTAATATATATATATATATATATATATATATTTATATATCATTTAATAATGTACAACATTTAGTAATATTATATACTCACTGTACTTTTAAAATTTTTATGTTTACATCAAAACTTAAAGTATGTTCTATTTAATCATTCGATATATTCCCTTAACATGGTTTGTATATTGATATATTTAAATAATTATGATATTACATTATATCATATAAATTGAAATTTGAGTTAAATTTATGTATTTCTTTAATAAATGATTTTATAAATTTAAGAAAAAAATTATAGTTTTTATTTATAATATGAAATAATTGTTATTTTAACTAAACTATTTTTCTATGAATTACATGATTTTATTTTATAGTAAAATTTATAAATTTTAGAATTAAAATTTTTTAATAATTAATTCATTTTTGGATTCTTCATATAGAATTTATCTTTGTGATATTTTTTGAGTTTTTCTGAAATAATTGAATTTGGGGGGAATAGTGAAAATACAAAATTTTCAAATATAGTCACTTTTATTAAATTATTATGAGGTAATAAGGAATTAAGAAATTTTTTTACAAAAATTATTGATCAATGATATGTGAAATAAGATAAATAATGTATTTTAATATATTATTTTGAATTTAGATACTAATGCTTTAATTTTATGAATGTAAGTTATATTTTATTGAGATTAAAAACTATTTTTTTGATCATTATATTTAATGGTATGGTTGGAAGGTTTAATTTTTTTATGAATAGATCTAAATGTTGAAAAATATTTCTTTTTTATTAAATAAAAAAATTAAATTCATGGGAGTCAAATTTACACTTTATTTTAAGGTAAAATTATTTTTACGCTTAAATCAAGTATTTTTATAAAAACAATTTCTTGCATTTTTCATATTTATATAAAAAATTAATTTTAGATTCATATAGAAATTGAATTTGATAAAAATTCTTCCATATTTTAAATCATCATTTATAATGTCGTTAAAATTTCCATTTTATTTTTGGTCATATTGTTAGGTTATCATGATAAAATGTTATGGTATTATTGTTAAGTTTCAAATGGATTTAAATGAATTTTAGTTAGACATAAAAGCTAAAATATCTATAAAAATAGGGTAAATATGATTATTTGAGTTCATTTAGACCCTATCTCATATTATCCATAAATTTGGGGTGTCTTCATCTCACATTTCCTTGGATATGAATTAATATTAATTTAAAACATTCAATAATTTCAAGAGGGCCCCTCCCCTCACTTATAAAAGGGAACCTCATCCTCTATTAATAAAAAAATTTAATCACTATATATCAAGATATACCTATATAAATATCTCTCCATCATACCTCCCCATTTCTTATAGATACTATTTTAACCAAAATACCAAACCTAGAAGCCTTAAGAAATAAGACCAAGGAGTTTTTCCAAAGAAGAGGTATAACTCTTAACTAAGTGTTTCATGTTTATTTGATCTTATACTTACTTAAAATATTTTTTAACCAATAATAAATAATAAAATAAGTAAATTATATATACTGAAATTTTATTATCATTATTTTAAATTTCTTTTTTCATTTCATTTTCTATCATATTTGAAATAAAAACATTCCTCGTGCATACTTGTCGACTACCAACTCCATGAAGTGATGTGTTTTGTTTTTCAACTCCAGATTATATGTATGGTTAACATGAAGGCTAAATTAATATATATTATATTTATAACTTAATTATTATTCATTAAGGTTAATATTTTTTTAACTTATTACCCTTTCCTTCCGCTAGACATGATAACGCTACTCATGTGTACTTGTGGAAAAATACCACCATGAAACGATGTGATTCATTTTTCATTTAAACATTATAAGGATCTACATAAGGATAGAAATAATGAATATATAAAAAATTAATGACATATTTATGATTATATAAAATTAAAATGTAAATAATTTGTTTATATTTCATTCATAATAAAAATAAAAACTTCATTCATGCATACATATGGACTATCGTCTCGATAAAGGGACAAGATTAATTTTTCATGACCACCTTAAAATTTTAGATTTTAAAAATGTATTTAATTCTTAAATATTATAATTATAATTATTTTATATTATATCTATAACAGAACCATGTATCCTTCGACCATAGTCTACCTACTAATGTTTTTTTGATGTTATAAATCGAACTACCCCAAAACGTCCAATGTGGACTTAACCATTTTAATAACTTAATAAAAATGGTAATAAATAAAATAAAATGCATTATAACAATTAAATTAACATGAAATTTTTATTAAAAACTATACAACTAGTAATTTTTTTTATTCATGAGTTATTTATTGTATGAATCTAGACGAGACTTATGGTGAGGGGATTTATTGTCTTAGTTTACATTCATTGAAACTCATGCCATATTAGCCACATATTTCCTTTTGTGTTCTGTGTGAAATTTATTATGGATTTAGTTTATCATTAATTGATTTAAAACCAATAGGATTAAAAATACATTTCATGTTATCTTCTTCAACATATTTTTTTTCAAAAGAAAAGAAAGTCGTAATGGGTTTTGTTTTAAAATATTCATTTAAGTATTTGAAACTCATTCTCCTCCATATTCATGTTCTTTTAAATAGTTCATGAATTTTGTTTTGTATTCTTAAATTTTTGATGAATTTTATTTTATAATATATTTCATTTCATTAAATTTTTTTAAAAAGAAATATTTTTAATGTTTACCATATGTGTCATTTATAAATTTAATTACCTAAGAAAAAAAATTAATGTTTTTTAAGATATATTAGTGAGTTTTATTTTATAGTGTCATGTAATTTAATTTTAATAAATATTATCATTTATTATTTCATGGTTTGAAAAAGTAAATTAAATTCTAATTGTTTTTTTAATTTTCCATTTTAATTTATTTTCAAAACAAATGGGTATTTTTCCCTATTTTTAAACAAAAATGGAAACTACTTTTAATATGGGTTAAAATGATATTTTAAGGGTTTTGTGATGAAAAGGTGTATGATTATATATTTTTTTCTTCTTGATATAATACTCTATAATTATATATGATGAACAGTTATCCCATTATATCTCTTGAAGATGGGTAAGCCCAATATAGCTCACCAATGCATTGGGTAATGATTTAATCTTTGAATTTAAAAATAAAGGAGTTAACCGTGTAGGTTATTCCTTTAGAATTAAATAATATATACCCATTCCAATAAAATTTAAACATGATTGAACAATGGATATAAATATGATGCTGGAGATATCTATATTATTTTTTTAAAAAGGGATTTTATATAAATATTTTAATTTTATGAGGTAAGTAATGTTTAAAGGAGAAAGGGTTTTTTTCAAAGGAATGTTTTCATGTGTTCCCACATACATCCCTATTTCTTAAAATTTTCTCATATTCTTTATAATGGATTTTAATAAAACAAGTAAAAGATTTATTTTCACTTTTGGAAATGTTTTATTTATGTGATCAAAGTTTTATTATGAAAACGGTTAAACATCCTTATATATTTTTATGTTTTTTCACAAGTATAATAGGATTCCCTAATTTTTATATTAGATTCTATTATTTTTTTACTCATCCAATTTTTTAAAATTATTTTTCATATGGATTAAAAAATATTACAGTAGAACCCCCTAGTTTCAATTACTTTACCCTTGTTTTATAAACTTTGATGTTATATTAGACTAGGGTTTATTTATTGGAGTTTATGAAATGTTTTGGTTTGTTTTTTGAGATTTTTTGGACGTGAATTATTTTTTCACGGTTTTTAGAAATCATAAACCATCTCCAAGAAACCATAGATCTTTTTATAGGAGTCACTGGGAAGGTACACATTTAGCGTAATATTTAACCAAACCGTGCTAGTGCCCAAGAGAAACTGAGTTTCTTAAAATAGCGTGGAAAACACAATTGGGGAAATTTTTGTCGAAAAAAGAGAGCCAACCATGTAGGGTGGGGCTTGAGGTAGTAGAACCACATGGTTTGGAACATGGTTTTTACAAACCGTGCAGCCAAAATCGTGTGACTAGTTGTCTTGTCGAGTAGAAGGTGCATGGTTGGTGCATAATTTAAAAACCCCTGAAACCTTACCATGTAACATATAGTTGGAACCCAAAATGTTATTGGTATAATCTAAATCATGTCCCAAAAACCTCATTTTTTCCTAATTTCACAATATCTCAAAATTCATTTTCTCTCAAGGTTCTATTGTTGATTTATTTTGATCCAGAGATAATGTTAGTTGAATTTAATAACATTATAGATCTATATTCATTGGTATTTCAACATTATTCGATGTTCTAATTAAATACACTCTTTTACTCTCTTCCAAAACCATAGATCATGTCTTTTATTGATAAATATATGTCTTATGATGGAAATATTAATGGGTTATGATTGAATCTATTGAAGGGAATACAATCCAAGGTTATATCTAGAAGATATTAGTTTATTTATTCGTTTTATCAATTCATTGAGAGGTATATGTACTTTATTTAAATTCCACTTAAATTAGTAGTAAAATTATTAGTTTAAATTAATTTATTTTGTTTTATTTATTTTGAAATTAATTTATGATTTTTAATAGAAAAGTATTTTGGTTTATTTATTTATATAGTGAGTAGAATGGTTATTTTTAGGAAATTCCTCTTTGGTTATAATTTTAAAACTGTGGTTTTTAAAAATAATAGTTTGGTTTTTATTCATGTAAAGTGTTTGATTAAATTATTTATATAAAAAAATATTTTTAATTGAAATTTATTGGCATTTATTTGACATACATGGTTTGAATGAGTTCATTTTTCAGATATGACCCTAAATAAGGGGCTTGTTTCACTAGGGCACCTATTTATTGGCTACTTTGTGACAAATTTATGGATTGAAAAGAGACATATAATGAGTATGGAAATATCACCAAGAATGATTTGTGGTGTGTGTGTGTGTGTGGAAAAATGGATATGAATATGCTAAATAAAATGAGAAATGATTTAAAGGGTTTTTTACTATTTTCCATGGAACTATTTTTAGTTTTCATATAAATTATCTAATTTTTTTTACTATTTTATATAAATTTTTAACCAATTATTCACCTAATGGAATGAGTTGGGAAGTATTTGGAGAAATAAAAATGTTTTAATACTCACCACTTTTGGGATATTTTCTTAATTTATAGATGTCATATATCAGGACATGTGTAATGGAAATTTTTCTAATTTCAATAATGATTCATCATGATAGCATGGGAATGGAATGTAGATTTTGATATTAGAGCAGGTTGGATGTTTCTTTTTTGGATGAAAATTCGGTGTCTTTGAGTTTTTACCTTTATGTTACTTTGGTTATGTCTTTTTTTTCTATTGGTACTATTATTTTGTTGTATTTTGGAAATGTCTTGGTCATATTGATTACCCATTCATCCTATAAAGTATAATATGTTTATTGAATTATGTTTTTATAGATATTTAATATTTTAAGATAAAATTGTCCCCTAATGTTCTTTGAAGCCCTTGACATTAATTTCTAGCCTTTGCTATCTTAGGGATGTCACCTAAGGCTAGTAGAACCTCCAACAATTATCATGACAATGAGGAGGGGTGAGATGTAACAAATGGTTTTAGTTATTTTTGAGTTCATGAGTTGGAAAAGGTATCATTTTTGTTCAGTACATGAGTTGGAATGATATCAGTCTTGGTCTTTTCATTTGTCTTTCAGATGGTTGTGGGGAGATAATATTATCAAAAAATTTAATTTATTGGTTAGATTGACATAGATTATATTTTTTTCCAATACTTATAGTTACCTGGGTGTTTGGGTAAAAAGTGTTTTGAGACACTTATATGTGTTTTTCTACTTCATCGTCATGGGTCTAACCAATGAGGATGGAATATCATGAATTGATAATATGACATACCATTAGGAATTCATTAAATATATTGAGTTTTATGATTTATAAAAACGTTTGAGTATGGTTAACATACATGGAATTTTAAATGAATGGATATGGTTTTCATTGATATAGAAAATTAGAATTTCTAAGGATTTAATTTCTATTAAGTGATGAACAAATTTTTCTTTTTGGTTATAGATAATGACAATAGGTATATGGAATATAAATCAATTATAATAGGATTATGAAAATGTGGTTTCACTTAATCTATATGTGAACCAACAGTTGGTCCAAATCATTGTCCAAGTTTTTAATAACATGAATAATGGGAATTTTAATGAAACCCCTAAACAAGTGAAACATTTGGTTTTATACCAAAATAAAAATCGACTAACCTTACAAGGTAATTCCAAGACTAAAAAAATAGTGGGATTGTTAAATATGATGAACATAATTTTTGAATTCTTAGGAATACAAGGTGAGTTGAAAGTTATGTTGGAAACATATTTCCTAGAGGACCTATCACATCAAGGGTTGGATTTTTGTGTTTCAAGAAAAATTCAATCATTAAATTACATGGCAGGATTTATAAGAATTGTAAAAAAAATTATATCATCACACATTCATAATTTTTAGAACAGTAGATTTATTTAGCCTAATGTAGATTAATAACCACATGATAGAGTATGTGGTTAAATTTATAAATTTAGTTTTTTTCCCCAGTATTTGGTGCATGTGCATCCTTAAAGGAACATATTTTTTATTTGGGGTTATGACCATATATTTGTTAAAATATTTCAATTATTTTTATTACATACTATTTAGAAATGGTCAATAGATAAATAATGACAGAATGGTATATCTACAAGAATGCAGTTGTGGTGAGCATATTTATTCTGAAGGGAATGGGGATAAATTCTAATTCTAGGAATAAGTGGAAGAGGGACACCTAGTTTTAGAGTAGTGGGATATCTTAGAATCAAACCACAAGATCAATAAAAATTCCTCATTGACTAAAGAGTAGTTCAAGATGTTGTCTATGTGGTTATTTTGAGTATATGAAGTGAGGTTTTATGAGACCACCTAAATAATGTCACAATTATAATCAGATGATAAATATTCAGTGATATTTTCACTGTTATCAATGGTCATGTTTTAGATACATATCTAATGTTTCTCAATCGTATTATGCTTTGACATAATGGGATCATCACAAAATCAATTATTCTTAGAATCGAGTGTGCCAAGGTGATTCTAGGAACACAATGACTCCACAACCTATGGAATTTCAATACGGTGATAAAGAGAAAGTGATAATGAGTAAATAATTATATGGAGTTAAGAAAGTGATACTGAATGGTGAATCTTGTACTTCAATGGAAATAAGAATGATTATTTTTAATTCTACCCATATGAAATCGTTGTTTGATATTGGCACATTCTACATGTTTATTCCTTATCATGTAGATGGTCATAAGGGTTTACATTTTTTTTGAGGTAGTGCTTTGGTCAAAGACCAGAGCACAATTTATTGTTAAACAAAAAGGTTACAAGAGGCGAAAAGATGGGATTTTTTTACAATCACTATCAAAAAGGTAAAGTAAGTCAGAAGGAATAGAGTCCATCCAAGTCATGCGTTGATGAAATACTTTGTTGGCAAGAGCATCAGCAACAGCATTCGCTTCCCGGTAGGCATGAGTAGCTATATAGTCCATCCCATGTAGCAAATTCAGACAATTCATCCAACGTGTGGTAAGAGTCCAGGCCAGATGGATGTTGCCATTCCAGATGGCATGAATGATAGTGGTTGAGTCACTTTCTATCTAGCGCTTTCTCCAATATATTTGAAGCTCAAAATCAACAGCATGAATGACCCCCAACATTTCCGCCTCCAGAGAAGAAGAGTGACCACAACCAACATAGAAGCAGCCCTGACACTGCCCAGCTGAGTCTCTGAAGATGGAACCACAACTGGCAGGTCCTGGGTTGCCTTTGGAGGTGCCATCGACGTTCACTTTAGTCCATCCTGGCATTGGAGATTGCCATAATACTTCAAATGAGTGTTTGGGATTTGGGTAGATGTCAGGAACATGGAGGTGTCGAAGAATCACAATGTCACCAACTGAGTTGTTACAATAGTCTTTTTGTATTGAGGCAGCTTCATGAACCGCCAGAAGAATCCGAGCTTTCCCTGCATTTAGATTGAGACGGTGATTATTGTGAATGAGAGCATTTCTGACGTACCAGATCTCATGAAGAAGCTCTGCCACTGCCGCCAGGAAAAGGTTTTTTATCTGCGTAGAAATATCATATCTAGTACAATTTTTTATAAACAAGGAAATTGAGTCAGTAAAGAACCATCTATTATTAAATAAATCAGAAATATAATTCCATAGAGCAGAGGCCGTCGCGCAGGATAGGAAGAGATGATTGGCATCATCCCTATGTTGATTACACAGGCGACACTTAGAACAGAGTTGAATACCAAAAGTTTGGAGACAGGTTTCCGTTGGTAGTCTATTACGGGCAATGCGCCAAATAAGGGTGAGCCTAGAAGGTTTAATCCAGGGTTTGTTAAAATGATTCACCCATATGAAACTAGAGTCATTATCAGAGAAATTATGCTTATAATAATTCTTTGAATCCAGGATGCCATTGGTAGAAGGCTCCCAAACAAGGAAATCACCATTAGGAGCAAAAAGATGATTTCCAATAATTTGAGCAATATTGTCAGGGAGATCATGATGGTGAGATTGCAAAACCTCCTTTATAGTCTGATTAGTATCTTCAAGAGGATTATGAGAGGGTAACAAGGATATCAGAGGGGTACTACACCAATTGTCACAACAAAAATTAATGGAAGAATCAGCACTGACGATCCATCTAGAATTTTGCATGATCCTATGATAAGAGTCCCGGATAGAGGGCCAGATGGATGAGTTGATGAAATTAAGATTACCTTTTAAGAGCTTAAATAGTAATCTATGGTGCAGGAATTTAGTAGCCTTAGAAGTGGAGTTGATAATGTGCCATGTGAGGCGGGCCTGAAGAGCATCATTGAACAGATTTAGATTTTTTATGCCAATACCACCATTAGCAATGGGTTTACAGCAAGATTTACAAGGTATTGTAACAAGTTTCTTTTCAAAAATGCTTCCAGACCAAATGAAGTTTTTAATATAAGTGTTAATTTTTTTTAAAACGCTGACGGACTATTTATAAACCATGAAGGAATAGACCATTTTATAAACAATGGTCGATTTAACCAAAAAAATTCTCCCATCCATGGAGAGAGTTTTCCCTTTCCAGCTAGCGAGTTGTTTTGTGATTTGATCAATGATGTTAGCAAAGTAGGTTGCTTTGGGCGTACCCCAAAATATTGGAACACCCAAATAGTTGAAGGGAAAGAAACCCTCTTTAATACCCAGATAGGTGGTGATATTAGATTTCCTTCTTACAGGAAATTTTTTTCCAAAAAAGATATACGATTTGTCCCAAGAAATTGCTTGCCCAGAGATTTGTTCATAGTGAGAAATCGCTTGCTTAAGAACATGAATATTTTTTTTATCCCCTTTTATGAATAAAATAATATCATCAGTATATAAATGGTGGGTAGGGGCATTTAAATTCCTGGAAACTTGAATAGGTTTAAGCATATGTTGATCAACCAGCTTGTTAAGAAGTCTACTTAGGTAATCCTCAGCAATAAGGATCATTAGAACTTGTTTCTTATCAGTTGGAATAAGATAATTTTTAATTTGTGGATGATCTTGGAGATTTTTCAAACATCGTTGACTAGTTTCCCAATATTGTTTCAAAAACATTCTTAGGGTTTCCAAAAAAATAGAATTCGATTTTATTATTGAAATCATACTAGAAAATGGTTCTATATAACTCATTTATTGTAGTATGAAACCAACAGAAATCAGGGAATTGAAATTCCAATTAGAATAATTAGAAAGAAAAGGATTCATTCTAATGAGTATGTCTCCTTGGGAAACATTGATTCACTTTGTAAAAAAAACGGATGAAACTCTTTGGATTTATGTGGATTATTATAAGCTTAATAATGTTATTATAAATAATCAATATACTTTTCAATAAATAAATTACATATTTTATCAATTTAGTGAACCTAGTTGTTCTCTAAAATTCACTTACATTTGGGGCATCACAAAATTTGAAATCAGAGGGAGGATAATATGAAGATAGCCATCAGAATCATATATGAACATTATGAATATGTGGTTTTTTCTTGTTGGTATTATGAATGCACCAATGATATTTATAGAATTGAGAAAATAGATCCTTTAGAGGTATCTTGATTTCTGTATGGTAGTGTTTCTTGATGATATCCTAGTGTATTCTTGAACTAAATAAGATCTTGAGAAACACTTGGATATATTATTGGGTATCATGCTGGAGCATTTTATTTATGATAGGTCTTCAAAGTATGATTTATAGATACACGAAACATGTTTCCTCAAACATCTCATTTCTAAATAAAGTATTTTATTTGACCTTAAAAGTATTAAAGTTATTATCTCTTGAAAACCGTCCAATAATGCCTTTGAGATATAAAGTTTCCCTAGATTATAAGGATAATACATGTCATTTGTTCATGATTTTTAATGTTTTTATTTACCATTAATATCTTTATTGAGGAAAGGAGTTCCTTTCCAATGGAATGATTAATGTCATAAATCATTTCAAGAACTTAAAGTTAGATATACAACAACACCTATCCTCATGTTTCCAGTTCCTGGATAGGGCAATATAGTCTTTTTTAATGCTTCTAGATCTGGGTTTTGATATGTTTTCATGAAATTAGATCATTTTATAGCTTAAGGATCATGATAGTTATGGGTTAATGAGAAGAACTACCCAAAACATTATTTAGTGTTGGGTGTTGTAGATTATTCCTTGAAGGCTTGGCATTACTATCTTATTGGTGATAAATTTATGGTGTATATGAATCATAAAAATTTTAAACACATTCTCTCTTAGATGTAATTAAATCTATAACAATGAAGATGGATGGAATATATATAAATTTTATTACTTTGATTTGATATATACACCAGGGGAAGGAAATCCCATTGTAGACACCTTTAGAAAAAAGTTGTATACTCAGTTTACTATAGAGGATCTAGACCAATGACTTCATATGTTAGTTATAACTAATATATATCTGGATTGTGCATATTAAAGTAATGTTTAAATTTTATTATTATTGATTTGGTTGATATGTTAAGATATTATCAGATATCTAATCCTAAATGTTTACTATTGAGGTGAAAATTCAATAGTGTAGAGAATTTTTTGGGATGTAATCTATATGGTAGATCTATTCTATGGTTTAAATATTGTATTAGGGTACCTCAAATGTTTTTGAAAAAACTTATTAATGAATACTACAATTAGATATGGGATATTCGTCAAGGAATTTATGAAATTTATAAATTGTTGAAAGAATTATTTTTTGGTTTGGTATAATAATAGTTGAGGTTGAGTTTCTCTTGTGATACCTCACTTATCAGCAAGTAAAATTTGAGCAAGAAAGGTTAGTATGTTTGTTTTAGTATTTGCAGATTTCCATGTGTAAATGGGGGTAGATAGCCATGGATTTTGTGATAGGTCTACCAAGAATAGTTAAGAAACATGATGAAATATGGGTGATGGTGGATTGTCGCACAAATTCAGCTCACTTCATCCATATTTGTGAATCTAATATGGTTGAAGACTTTTCCACACATTATATTTAATAAATTTTAATGACTAATGTAAATCTAATCTCTACTATTTCTGTTAGAGACCCTAGGTTTACATATCATTTTTTGAAGTCCTTACAACAAGACCATGGAACCAAATTAATTATGAGAAAAACTTAACATCCTCAAATTGATGGAGAATACTAAAGAATGACCAAAATGTAGGTGAAAATTCTTAGGGCTTGTGTATTAGATTTTAGTGGCTCATCATAGAATCATATACTTTTAGTGGAGTTCTTGTACAACAAAATCTATATGGGATCAATAAATATGATAATTTCTATGTATTGTATGGAATCCCTTATCATTCTCTACTTTTTTTGGATGTAAATAGGTGAGAGTATACTAATTGGATCATACCTTGTATAGTAAACAATGATAAAAATTCAGTTGATCATAAAGATAATGGGGATGGAAAATATTCATTATAATTCATATGTGTGTCAGCATTGATCACCATTTTCATTTGATGCGTGTGATCGTGTTTTCATAAGTATCACTCCATGGATTAGGATTAAACATTTTCATAAAGAGGTAAATATTCTCCCATTGTACACTAGATCAATTTAGAAACCTAAAAGTGTTGGTGATATGGATAATCGGTTGGCTTTACCACTAAGGTTTAGTTCCATGCAAAACGTGTTCCATGTATCTCAATTAAAGAAGTACCAGGATGATCCCGACCATGTGATTTGATGAAACAATTTTGATCATGAACTGGATGCTACATTGATTCATATACTAGTGAGAATTATGGATAGGTAATAGATGCCCTTTCATGGTAAAATAATCAATTTAGTTTGGATTTTATGGAAACATAGCCAGATTCAGAATGAATCATGGGTATGTAGAAAGGAAATGTTTGAGCAATGGACCAAAATATTCTTGGGTAATAACAATTTTCTACTTCATAGGGAAGATAAAACCAATAGTGGAGAGAATTTATGATCCCCCATTTCTGTAAATTGACTAGTCTTTTATGAAATTTTAGATTATATAATACTTGGGTTACGTTGGTGGATTTTTTGAAAGGTTTTGGAATGATTTGGGATAATTTTTGTAGGTTCATGTTTTGATTATGGTCAGTATAATATGTTCAATATCTCTAGTAAAACATGCATATTTTTATTGTAGTCACTCTCTAGGTGCACAATAGGCACACAGTTTATCCAAACCATGTGAGTGCGGAGGAGAAACTATGCTTCTTAAAACATTTGAAAAAACACAGCTGGTGCACAGTTTGTCAAATAATGTAAGCTAATTATTCAGGGTGGGGCTTGAGGTATAATCACCATATGGATTCATGTACGATATTACAAACCATGAAACCAAAAATGTGCATCTACTTGGATTATCCTATAGTATGTGTATGGTAGGCGCATGGTTTGAAAAACTGTGTTACCTAACCATGAAACATATAATTATCACCCTAAATTTAATAGATCTAATATGAATTAAGTCCCAAGACCTTTATTATTGTCTTGACATCATAATATATTGAATTCCCATTTCTCCCAAGGTTATTTTTGTGATTAATATAAATCTAGAAACAACATTAGTCAAATCTAATCATGTTAGAAATCACGATTCACCAGTAAGTTGTTATTTTGTCTATTATTATTAAATATAATTTTCTCTTATATCTTGAAACCATTGATCTATTATATTATGGATATATATTTGTGTTATGACTGGAATATTATTGAGTTTTATTGGATCTATTTAAGGGATTAATATCAATGGTCAGATCATGAAGATCTTAGTGTCTTTCATTTTCATCATCCTTTGAGATATTGGCGGATTCTCTTTTAGCCCTAACTAAATTATAGATTAAAGGATTATTTTTAATTAAATTATTTTCTAATTGTTTTTGTGAAATCCAGGTTCTATTATTAATGTAAATCTATTTTGGTGTACTACTTTTTAAATCATAGAAATTGTTTAGTTTTGGGAAAACCCCATTTGGTTATTATTTTAAAATCAATGTTTATAAAATTATTGTTCATTTTTATGCATGTAAATTGTTTGTTTAAATGATTTAAATAAATATTTTTTTAATTTTAATTCACTAGATTGTATTTGGCATACCTAGTTTTTCTGAGTTCATTATTTGTATGTGACCCCAAATAAGTTTTGTGTGTCATTAGGGCCTTGATTAGAGTTCACCATATAATGACTTGGTAGATCAATGAGAGACCATTCATGAATATGGAACTCTCATTTTTCATGCACGTGTGTGTGAGTTTGTGTGGAAATATGAATATATATGTTCTAAATAAAATGAGAAATGATTTAATGTTTTTGTTTACTATTTTCTATGGAACTAGTTTTAGTATTTATATAAATAGTTTAACAATTTTTGAAACTATTTATATAAAATGTGATGAATAATTCTTGACTACTAACATGATATTGGATGTCTTTTTATAAATTTTACCGAGTTTATACTCACCCCCTTCTTGGAATCTTTCTTGTATTTACAGATGTCATACATTGGATCATAGGTAATGGAATGGTATCTCATTTCTCCAATGGTGCATCTTGATACCATAGTCAAGGCATTTTGATTTGGAACTTAGATTGGGTTGGGTTTTTCTTGTCTATATGCCCCTTTGGTGTCTTTGTGTTTTGCTTTATTTTAGTTTCTTTGGTCAAGTCTTTTATTTCTGTTGGTAATATGATTTTTTTATAATTTGGAAATGTCTTGGTGGTATTATTTATTTATGTATCATATACAACATTGGATATTTATTGGTTTGTGTTTATTTATAAGTTTAATATTTTTATGGAAACTCATTCCCCAACATTCTTTGAGTCCTATGGAATTTTTTACTATCATTTGATGTCTTTTGGATTTCACCTAAGTCATGTAGCACCTCGGTCTCTTCTCGAGATTTTTAAGAGGGTGGGATGTTTGAATTAGGAAATCATTTTTTAAATATTTGACAATGTATGTTTGGTCATGAAAAAAGTAAGTATGACTTAATGAAAAACTTTTTTTCTGGAAAAATTTTATATTGTGTGGGAGTATCAAATTTGTTTTGTAATTTTTTCAACCAATTCTCTAAAAAAATAAAATGAAAATTTCTTATAAATGTATGAATGTTCAACCGTTTTTATAAATCATGTATTTTTAGTTTTAAAAAGGTATGGGTAATTATAGATTTAAAATGAGATCATACTTCTAATTGGAATTTAGAGAGCATGCATAACTAAGAGAAATTTCAGATTGTTGATGTTGATTGTCAAGAATTATAGTTTGATTTATGTTTTTATGCCTCAAAGAATCCTATTAATAGATTTCAAGAGCCCAAGTTTTGAGAGAAATTAGTCATGGGGTTAATAGAGCTTTTGAATAATATATTTAATTCACCTTTTGTATTATTTTCTTGATTCCCCTAGGTATATGGTGGGATACCTAAATGTTAAAAATTCTATATAGGTTCCACTGAGTATCCGATGATCTCCATGAAATAGTGGTGGGATAAATGTAGCTATAGTGGTTTTTCTCAGTTCCACCGATTGGCCGGTGACACTCCATCAGAAAGTTAGTTGTAACAGGCTATGAACCTTCATAAATAACCTTCCAAGATACACATGAACCTATTTTTTGGTTGGCTGAAAACATATTAAGATACCCAAAAAATATATATTAAAATAATTTAAATTAAATTGTAAGAACACTGAAAGGTTTTCATGACCATTAAAACACATATAAGATAGTAAGGTTTACCAAATATGAAATCATGTTAAAGGAATATACATAGTAATTAAATAAAACATATTTTCAGACATAAATTTAACATAATAATTTTTAATATAAAATGATTATCTTATTGACCTTATAACATTTACCTAATTGGTTATATAATGGGTCTATTAAAATTAATTTTAGTAATTATATAAGAGTAACCCAAAAATTCATATAACGGCTACCCCCAACAGTCGTATAACAGTTACGCTCAATTGAAATATTATAATTTCTATTCCTATATATAACCATACATACACATATAAAATTTATTATAACTATTATCTAAATTCTTTTTCATTACACAAAATTTTACAATAATAGGTAATCACTACATCCCTAAACTACAACATACTGTACATTCTACAATATCATCATTATGGAATAGTAATGTAAATTTATTTTGGAATATGTTTTAAAGTAATATTCCAAAATTTAGTCTTTGAATTTATAAAATGAACTTCATTTTATAATACATCATGTTAACATTTTCATAGGTTATTTTATTGGGATTTTTTTAAAATGATTGAATATTTACTAAATAGTGGAAAATATTATTTTTAAAAATGACATATATTCTAAAACATCAACATGATATAATAATGTCTTAAAAGGTAATGAATTTTTTTGTATAGAAAAAACTTATAAAAAAGTGAAATAATATTGTATTTTGGGTTAAAAATATATATTTTATTTTTTAGAAACTTAAGTGATATTTTATTCTAAGAAAAAAATATTTTTGATCCTTTTGTTTAATTAAGTATTTATAAGGATAAATTTACATTCAGAATGATATTAAAGTCATATAAATCTTATTTGTTTAATAATATACCAACAAATTTCAAGATAATCAGTACTATGAATTATTTTTGGGGTAAATACATTATTATTCTTAAAAAGGTTTTTTTTATAAAAACTATTTTCATTGTGTTTTGTGATTTTATTTTAAAGTTAATTTTTTAAAAACTCTAGATATTGAAACTTGGTAAATTATATTAATATTTGGAATAATATGGTTCAAATTAGGTTATAAGGTGAAGTTAATTTCTAATCATAACATTAAGTTACAATAGTTAAAATTAGTCCCACTGTAAAGATTAAAAGGGGTAACAAGGGGGTTTAAACTACGAGATAATTTTTAAAATAATATAAAACCACAACTTTAATTTCATTGGATTAGAGAATTTTTACCTAGACCATGATATATAATACTTTTTCCCTTTTTATACTTGAACATGGGAAATAAATTTATAATATTTTTAAGTTAAATGTATTTACACAATTTCCACTCCTCTAACTTATAAAAGACCACTCATCTCATAACTTCTCTACCGGCTCTGATATCATTAAATTGAGCAATGTAATGACTAAAAAAAATAATTAATGTTATTAAGATTATTATTTTAAAATTAAATTTTTATTAAACAAATAATAACTACTATTACATTTCATAATAACATTATATATCTTGAATTAATATTAACTATGATATCTAGAAATGATATAAAGAGATAAATGGAAAATATCAATGCAGACAGTTATTTAAACTCTATTGTATTGAATTATATAATGACTATATCTACTAATATATTAATAATAAAAATAAATAGAAGAGTTATGAATATGATATACATTTTCAAGGTAAGTTTAGAAACATTGTATGTGAAGTAATTATTGTTGGTTTATAAGAGTGGTGTATATATAGGATATAAAGTGAAAGGTGACGGTTAATATTTGAATGTTATATGAAAATTGGTAAATATGAGCATTGGTCAATTTTATCATTAGTAATTATGACCATTGGTAATAATTTTATAATTTTAATTAGTGTGTCTAGAGGATAATGAAAAAATATAATTGATGTTGTAAGGAGAAATGATGGCCTTAACTAGTAGGATCAGGCCTTTTGAACTTCATTTATTAGAACATTGGAGGAAGGTAACATTACTAGGGTTCACCCTTGAACAATCCAAAATTGATCATCAACAATTATGGATAATATTGAATCAACTATAGGAGAAGTTCAAGATAGTATAGATCACTACTCTATCAATGTTAGTTAAGCCGCCCCATGAAATTGCCACCATCATGCACCTTACCATTAGGGTGTATGCTGGTGTAATAATGGGATATGTATCTAGAACTTAGTATTATAAAAGTTTAATTTTCATTCTACAAATATAATAGTGGTTTCTTCAATTCCATTTTCATTATTGTTTTATTTAATTTAATAAACATGAGTATTATATAAATGTGATATATTGATTTTTGGATAGAAATAAATCACAATTTTATCTTTATAAAATATATACACTTTTATAATGAATTTATGTATCTTAAATAAAAATTATTTTCATTAAATAGTCCTGTAAGACCTTAATTATTTATGTATAAATGATAATATAATTTTATAATGACCAAGGATAATTTTACAAGGGTTAGAAAGTTGACTATGTTATAAAAAGTGACATTTTTACAATAAATATGGTTTTTTAGTTAAAAGTTAAAATACTAATTTTTAGAATTTTTTTGTAAAATAATCATTTATTTGAAATACACACATCCTAATTAGGTTATGATTAAATTTATATAATTTTTTATAATAATTTTTTTAGTGAATTGTTAAAATATTGTTTTGTTTTTTGGTGTGTTTTATAAATTCATAATCATGTAATAATTATTTAAAAATTAATAAAACTAGACCTCATAAAGTAATTTAAAAGTTATTTATGTAATATTTTGTTAATTAATTAAGATAAAAATAATATATTAAAAAATGTAGACCACCATAGTCGGTATCAAAGTATTGGATTAGTTATTTGTGGAAATTAGGATTATAAAACATTATTATGAACTCTAGGTATAACTTTAAATGTAGGAAAACGTCTTTGAAAATTTGGTGATTTTTAAAGAGAGTGGTTTCCAAGAAATGAAATACTTATCTAGATACTATATGTGGGTGTGGCTTTGGTATAGTTTCACCTCGGGGTAATAACCCCAAAAGGGTGGATTGGATATTAACGTAACAACCACTTGGTGCATGAAAAATAGACCATTATATACACATGGTTTGACACTCATTGGGGGATATTCTTTGGTGAATAAAATTATTTTTACAAAAAAATATGAATGATATATAGACAATATATTTTTCTAATCCTAGAATGAATTATATCATCCTAGATGCATGATATTAGAAAAATTTGGGATTAATTTTTCCTTTATAATTATTATTATGATTTTTAAAATTTTAATTAATTTATCACTTAGGTTTTATTATTATATAAAATATGTTAGGAAATGGGACTCATGAAAATAATGGATGAGATGGATAGTCCAACGATGGTATTCTTAATATGATGGAATCTAGAGTTAAAAACTTTATGGTGATGATAAATCAGTTCACTAAGGTCATGAATGACAACCTAAGCAATTTGGAGTGTCCAAATTTACCATGGATAGAGAAAATAGTAATTATATTAATTATTTATCAACAAACACATATTTGTAGTGGATCCTCCAATGTATTGATCATAGAAAAATGGATGAACACTATTGAAAAGATATTTTATGTGATCTATTGTTCTGATCAACTAAATGTTGCATTGGGAATATATTTGTTAGTGGGTGAAGATGATTAAGGTTTTCAATTGATCAATAACAAAAAGACAAGGTATAGGGTGTAATATATGTAATGTGAAGTCTTCAAAATGTCTTTTTTAACAAGTATTTTCCTCATACCCTCAGAACCAAGATGTGGAGGGAATTGTATAAGTTGAAACAAAGGGGAAATTAATTGGAAGGGAATTTTGAGATGAATGTAATGACCTTGATTCTGGTAAACCAAAGTAGGTGTATTACCTATTCCATTGGAATAATATACAAGGAATCACATCCTAAATAACCAAATAATTCAGTAGTCTTTATAATGAGATATATACATGATTCCCATATTATATTTGGAAACATAAATTTATATTTTTTTGAGAATATAATTTTTTCATTTAGCATATCCTTTCATATCATTCAGAGAAAACATTATGGATTAACAGGAAATGAAACAAAATAATAGTGAGATCAAAATCTCAATAAGGGGTAAGCACATCAAAAGCTATCGTGAATCAATCAGAACAATTTGCATAGAAATGTAACTAAATGAACACACATTAGATTTAAATAATTTGACTAGAATAATCAATATTTAAAGGTGAAAAACTAAAATATTTCCATTTAATCAATAACATGACTATAATAAATGATTAAGTCATAATAAATATGGAATGAGAAATAACTAGAATCACATTCTATTAAATCAATAAACTGTGAATGAAATGAGTCCAGAGATAATATCATAGTTAAAATATCATGGATAATAATAATAATAGAATTATAAGTGAATAAAATTATTAATTATTATATATCTTGATCACATGAATCATTATACCTATACTATCAAGACCTTTCTCAAGATAGTTTAAAACTACTAGGTAAAAATCCATCTAATTTGGGCAGCAGATTTATCTTATAAGACGCGTCGATGCATCGAGTGTCTTTATATCACATTGCACCACCCATATCCAAAATTAAAAAAATAAGTCCTAATATATTGAAAAAGCAATGTATTTCATTAATCAACAGTCCTTATCATCAAATATCTATATTGAGTAAAGGATGAAAATTTATCAATATTTCACCAGTTAATCAAATAACTTTAAAAGTAAACATCATATGTAAAAATAGATTAAGGATTAGGAAATAATCATATCCTTTATAAAATAATATATATATTTAAGATAAAGGTGATTTATAATGAAAAATTATTACAATAAAGTGATTTTTTCAACATAAAGTTAACAATAACAAAATAAAGTGAGGTTGTACAATAAATTTTACCACATGGTAATTTTCATGTCAAATACCCTTAAATAAAATAATCAAATTGAAACTAAAAATATCATTATTTTTTAAATATTCGTTAAAATAAATATCACAGGGGAAGTATATATACCATATAAATTAAATTAGGTCCATATCAATTTAATATGCCAAAATGAAGGGAAATGAGATGAAGTCCCTTACGTCATGACTAATTCGGGTTGAACATGATTTAACATCATGTATAATGTATTTAATTATGATATTAATTTATACCATAACCATATTCATATTCATAATATCATATATGATATTTTTATAACATTTTACTGCCCATTTTCATGTAATGTTTCAATATTTTTCATTGTTTCTGATGTTAATTTCCATAATTTCTCATTCGTATTTTTTCATAAAAGTAATGGTTTTTGGGTATATGATATATATAAATAATATAAATAATAATATAAATGTTATAAGTATCATAATTAATAATTATATACATTTTTAGAATCATTCATGAAGGATGGACATGGGATAAGAATAACATCGCTTCATGGAGATGGTAGGCCTTATGTACGTAGGAGCGACGATATAATTCCATTAATGAGTGAATAGATAAGTATGTGGGTAATATATTAATCTAATATAATCAATATAATATCATATTTATCAAACATATTTATTTAATGTATCCTTATAACTTTCTATGTAAAGTGTAAGTGGAAAAAGAATCGCATTCCTTTGTGAGGCGGTAGTCCGCCGTCTACATGAGAAATGTTATATTATTTTAAAGTGAATGGAATGTAAGATGGTATATGGGATATAATAATTTAATAAGTTTTATAATATTACTAATATAATATACATGTTTTATATTAATCATTATATCCAGCGATGAGATGTGGTTATGAAAAATTAATTACATTTGTTTATGAGGCGATAGTCTATCATACACAAGATCGACAGTTTCATTTTCCATTTGATGGAAGAGGGGATAGATATAGGTAATTAAATTAGCATAATAAAAAATTATTATATTTATGATTCTTTTTTTTATATAATCACATATTTATAATAATTTAAAGTTGTTTAATAAAGAACAAAATAAAAACTATCATTTATTAACATTATCAATTCTTCAGACAACATCATTAGGTTTGCACCAAATGAAATCATAGGATGGATTTATGATCAAATAACGGATCTAGAATATTATTAAGGGAATAAATAAGTTATTTTTTAGGACTTATCTAGTAAAAAAGGCTTTGTAAGTGTGAATACGAGATGATATGGGGTGGCCTTTTATAAGTGGGGGAGAGGAAACATATTAAATTTTTGGAAGGAATCAATTACACCCAATTTTTTATCATGCCAAAATCATCCCAAATGGGAATTATTTTTCTTTATAATTTATAAGGTCTAAATACATCCAAAAAATGGGGTTTTACAAGTTTTGGTGTCGTTTTTAAAACTTATCTACTTAGTTTATCCCCTCAAGATATCAATTTTTACCTTAACTGCAGTAATTTTTTTTTTTAATTTTACAATTCAAAATGGAAAAAAATTAATTTTAAATTATTTGATAATAAAAAATATATTAATTCGAAATACTGAATCCATTTTTCCAAATTACATTCATATAATCGGTAGAATCGAATTTAAAATTATACCCGCAAAGGTGACAAAAAAGGGGGTTTTCAAAAGGACAATTTTCATAAGTATAAAAGATTTCAATATCATAATTCAATATGAAATTGATTCCAATTACATAAATTGGTTAAATTGAAATATAATTTAACTAATTTTACTTTATAACTTATTTAAAATGTAATATAACCCTATTAATAGATGAAATGAAAAGTCAATTTTCTAATTAAAATTAGTATTTTTCACTATTCATTAAAAAATGAAGCATTTCAGAAAAATCTAAAAAATTCACACTAAGACCATTTTTATTTTATATTTTCAAAAATAATTTTCATTTTATCAAATTTTTTTTAAAAATATGGTAAATATAAAATTTAATGTATGTGTACAAAACGTGACTAAATTATTTTTTTTGGAAAACATACAATTTTTTCAAAAACAAATCTTATGATTCTTATTTTACTTATAAATCAAATGATAAAAATAATTTTAATAATTTACATATTACTATTAAAACATTCTAATTTAGAGTCTAGGTTATAATGTTATACTATATTACATATCATTTATACTCAGGGTTAGGTGTTCTGTAAGCTATTGAAGTGATTAAATTTAATGATATATATTTCATGGTTCATTTAAGATTGATGTTTCATGTTGCATATGCTATTAGATAAAATGTTATATTTTTGAATTTGAGGTTGTTAATGGATATAATTTGATACATTTCATACATATTACACTCTTTCATAATAAGGGGAAATGGATTCATAATAAAGTGGTGAGTTCAGATTCTTAGTAAGGATAAAGATAAACGATAATAATAAATCATCATAAGTGAGAATAAGACAAGAATATGGGAATAATAAATATATATAAGAAATTTATATAAAAAAACAGTAGGTCATAAATAATTTTTTTTAATAATAACATATTTTCAGATACTATATTATCAATAAACATGGCATAATTGATAAATTTGGAACAACTATTGGAATAAGGGAACATAATATTCATGAGTCGCACACTTTCACCCATTATTGAGAACTAAATTGTTTCTAGAAATACATATTTCATGATATTTAAAATTTTAATCAATGTATAAGAGCCATATATATGATCCCGCCCATCATCATTCAAACTTAAATGTGGCACTAGAAAATCATTAGCTTACATATCATAAAGAACCCATGGAAATAAAGTGGGATTTATAAAACATTTAAATGAAATAATTCACTTTTATAGAATAAATTACCCATAGAAAAAAATGGATTTCATTCAACACATGATAAAGAACCACAAGAAAAAAATTGGGTTTCACATCCTTTTAAAATGGATTCTGTAGTGCCCCAACCTAAGATCCACTCAAATAGTGCCTCAAGTTGATGGATGACTTGGCCATAGGCATTGATCCCTATATGCTAGAGGCTGACGACTAGTACCGAGGGTATAAAGGTCATATAGTGTAGAGAATAAACCCTATGAATTAGATAAAAATATAGAAGATGTAGTATAATAATAAAGTAGTGAAATACAAAAATAACGAGAAATCAATGTTGAATAAATAAATAATTAGGCATGAACATTCTCTTGACATTATAAAGATAGAGATAAAAAATTCACAATAAGAATGGAAAAGGAAATAAAAAAATAAAAAAATGAAATAGATATATCCAATAACATGAAAATACTATGCTCAATCCTCTTCTCTCAAGCTTCATCCTAGTCCTGAAGGATAACAACAAGAAATTACAACCTAAGATCCTGATCCTCCAACCATGAGATCTTTTCTGGTACCACAGTGTAATGGTGGCCTGAACTAGGTGTGAGAAATACTAAATAGGCCACCACCAATGGTGTATAATTCAAATCAAGTCTTTTTATACAAAATAAATTAGGGTACATGTATATCAAAAGTAAAACATTGCTGTAATAATTAATATAATCAAGTTGGGTTCAAGTTTCTCAAAGACACATGACCGACTATACCTACATCATCCTATCATTACATATCTATAAACATTTCACCATATATATATATATATTTGTAATTACATTTTTGTATTTATTTATATGGACCCTCTACATATGATCATATATAGATATTTATATTAATATGTTCTATGAGTCATGACAAATTCATAAATCAGACGTCCTTATATAATCATAATATATTCATTAATGTAAGGGACACCATTACCATAACAACTCAATGAACTAATAATTCCATCCCATCCCATAGTCTTAAGAGGGAATTTGATAATAATAAAACTGGTGTTTAAAATAAATAGGTAATAATTCCACTATCTAAAATGGGATATGAAAATCATGTATGTCATCCTTCTCATGTATGTGACCTCCATGCTCAACATCCTAATCGAGAGGGGAATGAGATTCCATTCCCATACAACCCAAGTGATGTGAGATGAAATACCTATCATCCTTAACATGTGGGTGTGAGAAATCATTCTCAAAAACCCATACTGAGGTCCCTCTAGTGAAAATAAAATGTAAGGTATTCCTACTTTCCCTGTGATCCCTTAGCCTGATGTTTCGTAAAGAGGAAACTGGAATCAAGCTAAGAATAATGAATATTTTTTTAATCTACATTATCATTTTTAATTTAAACCATAATACCATTCATTCTATAATCTATTCAATTAAAATTATAATTCCATATATTTACATGTCACAAGAGGTCTAATACATTTAATAAAAACTATGAGGGCCATGACAATCACTCATTCCAGTAATAAAATCACTATACACATAAAAAATCTACTCATGTTTTCATTTATAAGACATCACTCCTCAAAAGGTGGTTCTATTAGAGAACATTACATATCCGTGAAATAATTCAATTAATTCATTTTATGTATCTCATTGAAATAGAATAATTTAATACCATAAATTGGAGAAGTTGGAATACAATCCAAACCTAAAAAATTACTACCATGATAACCATTATAATTAGCACACCCCAAGGTTGGATAATTCATAAATAAAACCATGATTATTATTTGATATAGATAACCCACCCCAATGGGTGGTTACAGTTGTGGTCATAACCACTAACCATATCAAAAGGGGGTCTAAAACACAATACAAGATGGTTTACTCATTTAATTTAAGGCATTTAAATATTTGGAAGTGAAACCTGGAAAATATGGTGCACGACACAATAACTATATAATATACACAAAATGATTTTAAGGGAAAATCAAATATACCACCTTTTTTATGATTAAGATGGTCCACTCATCCATTATCAGTATTCTATTCGAGCCTAAAGGAGAGAAATTGGAGGATTAGACAAACACCCTAAAAATAGGGAATAATTTCTCTCCTAAGAATAATGTCATTGATAGTAAGAGAAAATATTAAAGGAGAAAAATAATTAATTCCATTACTGAGAGAAATCTAACAAGACTGATGGAGAGAGAAATAGAGTCCAGATGAGGAAGAGGATTCAAATCCTTGGAAGGAGAGGGGGAGCTCTCATGTGGTCCTCTCACTATACATTAAATAAGGAATAAATGAGGGATATGAGTATTATAAGGATAAACAAAACTATTATCTATAGATATTTTAAGAGACACATGGTATGGATAACTAATTTGGAAAACCATTCTCCAATCATGTATCCTATTATGAAAAGAAGTCACATCGTTCATGATTTGGTTACACAGTTTGATCTAACCATGCACCAACTATTCGTATCTACTGTTCATGTAGAACTAAGGGTGTGGTCTAGGAACATTGTTTAAAAAAAATATTAATATCCCATGTGGGACACCTTTTCATGCCTATAAAAAGGCATAATATTACCCTTTGGAGTTTTCATGGTTTAAACAAAATATGCCCCTTAAGAAAAGGCCCCACAATTTTGGTCCACACTGTTAATCTAACAGTGCACCAACTATATGCTTTATGTTGATTCCTCATAAAACTAATTTTTATAAGACTAACATATCCAAACCTCATCTAAATTCTTGGGACACCTATTGATAATTAAAAATGAACCAAAAACATAACATAATGTGATACAATGCTCATAAGTATTTTCTAAAGATCAATTTAAGATCCAAATTTCCCACTAAAATAAGTAAAGTTCAAAATCACATCAATTTTTAACTTTTCAAAAAATGGGACATTAAAATATCCGCACTATAGAACTTATCAGCACTAAGAAGACTTCGGAGCCTACTTAGGTCACAAAATTTCTCTCAAATTGATATATTAGGTTTCGAAACACCCAACACACCTCCATGAGTCACAATAAAAAATGGTAATTTATCATCTTAAACTCAGCGAACAACTTTAATACATGCCAATATGTCTAGAAGGAGCATACCTAATCGTTCTCTCACATTATACAAGATCCCACCATCGTCTCTTTTAATAAGAATCCTTATGCACTCCCCACCATAGGTCTTAACCTCAGAACATCCATTTCTGAGTCAAAACACTTGAACCATCCTAATGTCCTACCAAAGTACGTCTGTAGAGTTATAACAATGCTCTTAGAAAGTTTCTCAAATATATAGACCAAATTAAGGGGGAGGAAACTACCATGGGTCACCATTCTGATCAAATGATCTAACCACCTCCCAATAAAATCATAATTGTGCCCAAGAACGAACCCGACCATAGATTTCGATCTAGTATCCATGGATTATTTTAAGATATACTAGGCTTAATTCCCACATCAGAATTTAACCAAAATGAAATTCATACCAATAACTAGATTTTACCAAGGGTTCCAGTTGTACCTATTTTAAAAAATAGATAACATACATGTTCTAAAATGAATGTCTAACAAACAATACTACATTAACACAACCGTTCTCAATTGATGTTTGTTCAGAAATGACTGATTCCCCACTATCCACCTTAAGAGAATCCATATCTTTTCATAAATTGAAGGAGAATTTTTTCATCAAAACTCATTCCCTACCCCTTCTATAAATTCAATTATCTTGGTTAAGAACCCACTCATTCCTAAGTGATATGTAACGTTACCCATCATCTGTCCCTTCTTCAAGAGAACGGTTGTCACGAACGTAATCTGAACTCAAAACATAATGAGGGTCACCACCATTAAATGGAAAAAAGGTGTAATATGTGACAGTTAGATTATCACAAAACCACTCCTAAATCTCAAATATTAAGAATTCCTTTCATTAACTAGAAAATAAATATAAACATGTAGATTGATGTTTAACAGACACTCTCTTAGTGCACTCTTGGCAATGTCAAGATACGAGAAATGATCACCTCTAAACAAGTGTAGAATTATAATTTTGTTTTTAATTGAATGAATGTATGGATCTCTTGATAAATTCTTCTATCTGAAATAAGATATAATATACTTGAGAAAAACGAGACACTACCGCTCTAGAACATGAGTTTCTGGGTTAAAACATGGGTCAACCATCTCATGTTTCCCAATTTGGTTTATGATAGCCCTACTCATAGGCACTATCATCAACATGAAAAATATCTGGGTCACAATGTATGAATGATCACATTTTAGAAACAATTTATCCTAGGATCACACATGGATAGTCACCAAGGATACATACTTAATAGCTACATGCACAAACCAAATGACCAAGACTTATCATACGATGTAGGTGTAAATCTCATAGCACCTTATTCAGAACATGACTCAAAAAACTGAGAGTCATTTATCAAAAGAGTCAAACTAACCATTATATATAGAAAATCAGTATTTGGATACAATAGAAGTTATCTTTTAACTCATCTTCACAATGAGTCATCCCACATGTTCCATGATTTATCGAACAACCACCCACCACCCGGTGGCCTCTCTGAGAAGAAAGCATAAAAGTTGAACTACTGGTTGACTAGATTATGCACCTAAAAGGTTTTTCCCATAAAATACCATTTTGATACTCAACACCCTACATTCTTTCTGTAAAAAAATGAATCAATGTGATTTTATAGAAAAACCAATATCCTCCCATGCATTGGTCACATAATGAGTGTAATGGGGTGCAAGTTTCTTTTAAGGCATTCAAAAACACAAGGAGAACCTCCATCATAGGTTTACTAGAACATATGAACTATTACCTAATAAGGTATGTTTCAAAGGAAAAGGCATCAAGGACTCCCACCAAGCCTTGAGGTTCCTCACATGGGACCTATAAACAACTCAAAAAAACTGAACATAGTTCCGAACATGACTAAAACACTCTATGAGAAGATGTTGATCAGAAACTAGTATAGAATCATTGACCTATATATGTTAGATTCTATCATCTAAAATGGTATGACATCACCATCCAAAAATCAGGCTACAATTCCCAAACCCCATTGATCATCCAGATAGGGGAATACTAATTTAGAGTTGACTGTGCTATTTAGGAAGAAAAAGAGATGACACTCACTAGGTATCCACATATGGAAATACCCTCTTTAGGTTCAAATACCATAAAACCACCCATTAACCCAGGGGAATCATTTCAGAGTAGAAATCTTCCTTAGAAAAAATAAAACCTAAATGAAACCTCCTGTCAGAAATCTCATCACGACCATTAAATAATTCGTTAAGTCCTGATGGTTCTACCTCAACCTGGCTTCCCCCTTCTCTTTATTAAAAGTCACCAATCATGAAATTGGATTCACACATAAAAATAGCCACTAAACCTAAAAAATTAACATCGTGTTCCAAAACATCCTAGGGAAAGTCAATTGGGATTCAAGATCCGCATTAACATTCTATTAAGAGAATCTAATGAGAAAAATCAGGTTAACCCTTACACAAGGTTCAAGACAAATACACCACTAAAGGATCATGTTAGGTTATTTAAAAAAATATCATTTTTTGTTACATCTTAACTAGTTCAAATAAAATTATAACAAGTATCAGATATAAGGAATTTAAAAAATTCTAATTTATTAATCTTTTAAACAAATAGTATATAAGGGATTCCAAGTACTAGTTTTTAAAACAAATGTACTATATAATTTATATAGATTAAAATATACAACATTTCAAGAAATTTATCTTATAATTTCCTTTTTTACCATTTTTTTGTTCAAGAGTATTCACAACTAGATTGGTTAAATAAATTAAAAATTTCCAATCTAAAGAGGGAAAAACTATTTATTATATAATTGGAATTTTAATTAATTGAATCCTTGTATTAATAAATATCATAGGTAGATAAATAGGCTTTTATAAATTGAAGGTAAGTGGTAGAGTAAGATGCCACCATACATTTATATGTATTTAAATATAAGTGGATATACAAACTTCAATTAACCACATCATTAGAGTTTAAATAGCCATATGGGGTTAGGTACTAGAGAATATGATGGGATAAACTGACATAAGCGGGTCCCATGATTCATTTAAGATCATTAAAACACCCTTAATTAGATTATCAAAAAATCATCACACCCTAACATATGTGGGCCTAGTTGTGCATACAAGGATTATAATTTAAACGAAACATTCCCAAATGACCTACTTGGGTCATGTAATGCATTTATAAATTTAGTCATATATGTATTCATGTTCAAAATATAAAGGTTTAAGAATTTGTAATTTTCAATTTATCACACTTTTAACTATAATTAATAATTACTCGTTTAACATTTTCAAAACAAATTAACTACTTTACAATTCAAGTAACCAACTAGGTTAATTCATTAACCATTCATTATAATGGAAGATTCATAATTCCTTATTCTGCATAGTGGTCCATTTAAATGAATCACCATTCCCAAATTATAGAGGCACATGTATTTATAATTTATAATTAAAATTCATATAACCATATCCAAGTTTTCACCTATATTTTCAGAATAAACATGTCTATATATAATGGTTTAATTATATTAGTTTCCACTCTCAAATTTACAAAGGCCCATATACTTTATAAATTGGGCCTTTTGTTCACATTTAATTAAAACCATATTAACATGTTTAATTTCAGACTATAGAAATTTTATACAAGATGGTTTCATATGTGGGTCACCATTTCCCAATTTATAAACCAGACATACACTTTATAAGTTGCAATATAGATGCCATTCAATCGAAACCATAATTATTCAGCCCATGCAACCAATGATTCATGGATAAAACAGAGTATTATTGGTTGATTAGAGAGAATATCACCATCAATATATTTGGGGAGAAACCCTTTTAGGTTGATGCAGAAATTATACTTAATCAATCATATATAATGAATACAATGGTCATGACTTCAAAATAAATAAATATAATAAATCATGGTAGGAATCACCCAAACCTGGTATACATATACTAAATGAACATATTCAAATAATAATGTAATAAAAACACGTAAATTTACTACATTAGTTGGAAAGACTCAAAAATGAAATATGCATATACAAAAATCGTATAAATCACTTATCATGTTATAAAAATAATAATTCATAATGATTATCCAAAAGGGTATACAAGTCATCATGAATTTGGATGATTGTAATAAAATCTATATGGTGTGGAATATGCAAGGCATGTTAAGATCTATGTGCCTAGAATGATACATGTAACACCCAAATATTCTTTCATACCCGACCAATAGGTGAAATCATAATATATACATCAATAATCAAGGAAATTATGAAAATCACTTAATGAGCAATTTTGATCAATAATAACAGTAGAAAAATCAATAATTTCTTCCCTGGAAAGTTGATCTTTTCTTTAACCATGGGTTGACTAGACCCAAAAAAAAAGTTATTTAATAAGGGATGAAACATTCCTAGTGTTCTTTATACCATCCAAAAATAAAAAAACAAAAGAGGAAAAGAACACTCTAAAACCATTTGTAGAAACCTAACCGGAGACCCACTCAAACAGTTCCATGATCTAGTGGGACCCTAGGACTCTGGTGCACCTCCCCTTATGCCATAGGCTACTTACTAGTAGACAAAATCTACAAGTGGTATAATGGGGAGACTATTCCCTCTAAATCAGATAAAAATATAGTAGAATAAGTAGAAAAATAAACAATAATAATATAATAATTACTAGAAATCAATAATGAATGAATAAATGACCATGATTGAAAATGATCTTGACTTAACAGAGGAAGAGATACATAATACACAGTAAGAATGAAAAAGGAAATAAATAAGTAAAAGACACAATAACTATATACAATAGAATCATGATCACATGCTCACTCTTATACTCTCATACTTTATCCTAGGTAATAAGGATAACAATAATACAGTACAATCGAGGAACCTGATCCTGCAACTTTGAGATATATTTCAGTACCCCAGTATAATAGAGGCCCGAACAGGGTGTAAGATATACTCATCAAGACACCAATAAAGTTTAATAATATATATCTAGTCCATTAATATAAAATAAATTAGTGTGAAGGTATATAAAAAGTAACATAGTGCTGTAATAATAAATATAATCAAGTTAAGCTTAGGTTTCTCAAGGAAACCTAGCAGACTAATCCTGCTTCAGTCTAATATGACATATCTCTAAACATGTCACCCTTTATGTTAATATATAAGATTGTTTATATATATAGTTAATATATATATAACGATTTATATATCCATATATTTAAATACATTGTACTATTTTAGACCTGAGGTGTAACTCATGAATCCTTTTATAATTAAAATATATTCATATGTAGTAAGGGGTGTCATACCAGTAATAACTCAATGAATGAATAAGGACATCCTATGCAATAGTATCATGGTGAATTTAATAATAATAAAACAAGTTTCTACAATAAACAGGTCATAATAACACTATCTAAAATAGGATACATAAATCATGTCGGTCATCCTTCTAATGGATGTGATTTCCATGCTCAATATCCTAATCGAGGGGGCATGGGATACCATACCCAAACAACCCAAGTGATGTACAATTTCATTTACATTATACTCAACCTTGGAGTGTGACATGTCATGATCAATAACCCTAACTAAGTTCCATCCAATAATAATAAAATGAAACATATTCCTACTTTTTATATGATCTATTATCCTGATGTTTTGTAAAGGGGAAACTGACACCGCATAATGCACAATATATCCTTGTTAGTTTAATATATTTTAAATATTAAATATAGTCCTTAAGACCATACATTCCATAATAAATTAGATTTATATCACAAGGAAATTTATTTAAAAGCCGTTAGAGGTATGATACATTTAATAATAACTATGAGGTCCATGGGAACCACCCATCCTAACAATACAAATCACTATACACATCAATAATCAACTCAGTTTTTGATTTATAATTCAATACACCTCAAAATTTTGTTTTTTAATGAACAAGAAATTTTCATCAAATAATTCACCTACTTCATTTTAATCATCTAATTGAAATGGATTAAATTTATACACCAGGTTGGGGAATTTTGGAAGGCAATCCAATCATGGGAAAATACTACTAGTACAATCATTTTAATTCACACACCCAAGGGTGGTTTAGTCAAAAGGTTAACCATGATTACTATTTTATTTAGTGAACCCAACCCAATGGGTGGTGTAGGTTGAGGTAATAATGTCCAAACATATCAAAATGGGGTCTAAAACACAATACATGATGTTTTAGGAATTTAATTTAAGTCATTTCATAGTTTGGAAATGACACTTGAAAGATTCGGTGCGTAAAAAATTATTATATTGTATAAACTACAATAATTTAATGGAAAACAAAATAGACCACCTACCTCATGATTAGAACCTTCTACTCATCCACCATAGACGTTTTATTCAAACCTAAATGTGAGAAATCAAAATATTTTACAAATGCACTAAAATAGGGGAAAAGAGATAGCCTAAGAATAACACCATTGATAGTGAGATAAATAAGGATAGAATCTAAAGGATTAAATTTATTAAAGATATTAACCCAATAGGACCAATGTTGATAAAATAGTCTAGATGAGAAATAACATTCAAATCCTTAGAAGGAGAGGATGATGATATCTCATGTGGTTCCCTACTGTGCATGAAATAAGGGAGAGTTACAAGAGTCTTAAAACAAAGAGGGGAAAACTATCATTTGTATCTCTTTTAGGAGAAGCAAGGTTAGGACACATGGTTTGGAAAACCATGAACCAAAAATGTAGCCTACTCAATCTAGGAGCCACATATCACATGGTTTGGTATAACAACTTGATCTTACCGTGCTCTATCTATGCGAATCTACTAGTGTGGTGGCACTAAGGGTGCCTGTAATGTATAAAATTTGGGAAAACACTTCATAAACCGTTCATAACACCTCTTCACCCATACAATATGGTGAATGATTAAACCTATGAGTTTTCACATTTTAGAGAAACCATTCCCCTTAAGAAAAGGGGACGCATGGTTGACCCTCACAGTTAAACTAACCATGCACCAACTACGAAACTTCATCTGTTTCCCCCCAAAATTGTGTTTTCAGATCTTAACACACCTAAAACTTATCTGAATTCTTCGGACACCTCCCATGACTTAAAAATAAACCTAAAACATCCCATTAAAGTGATAAAATTCTCATAATTATATTATAAAGCTTAATTTATGATCTAGATCATCCACTATAAATAAAGAGTATATAAATAAGATAATACTTTTCCCAATCAATTGATGTATAACATCTATTTGAGCGCCCTTAAATAAATAAAATAAAATATAGTGTATCCATAGAGAAAATAATTGGAAGAAAAATTATGGTATTACAATGAATATGATTCTGTAAGAAAACAATAGTGATTGATCATTTCTCTAAAAGAGAAGGAAATTAAATAATCCATGTATAAAAATAATATTGATAGTTACATTTTAAGAATATTCTCTATCAAGGACATGATATGTTTAGTTACAATGATTTATATGAAACATAATTTTTATGAGTTTTAGGAAAATCACATTGAAAATTTAAAATATAATTGATATTTTAGAATCATTTTAAAAATATTTATTTTATAAATATTGGAGGAAATATAATTTAATTTAGAAACTATGAAAAAATAATGATAAATATTAATTTAAAATTACAATGTTATTGAAATTATGTTTTCACATGTGAATGTTAAAAGGGAATATTTTCACATTTTGATGAAAAATTAGCATACATAAAATATTAAAATTTCCTTAAAACAGTTTTTTTCAAGTATTAGAAAATTGCCTTAATCAATTATTTAATCATATATAAGAACACATTAAAAAATAATCCAATTAATACCGATTTGTAAAAAGTGAGGTTCTCAATTGGGAAGAAGATATTAGGTCAGTTTAACTTATAAAAAACCCATGAGGTAAGATATCAGTCAAGGGGAAATGAAATTTGGAGGGGACAAAAAAACATGAATATCCAATTAAAGTGATTGTGGATTTTATAAAGAATAAAAATTCCCCAGTTGTATTATATTTCAAAAATAATTATTATTTGAAAATATGATTGGTAATAAAACCCCTATAGTTTGGGTAACACTTTAATCAAAAAATAATTTCAAATTCGTTATAATTTGAATATAAATCCATTTAAATGGGAAAATGATATAGCTCCGAAAAACCCCTTTAATATTTTAAAATACATTCATTAGGTAGCTGATACATTATTACAATGAAAAAATGGTGTATAATATAACATCCCAAACCTGATTCACTCATAAGTAACAGAACATGTTTATTCATATGGAATTTTGCATGTCTCCCCACAAGTAAGAGGCTGGTGACTAGTAATGAGGATAAATTATGGTATGGTGGGGAGAATATACCCCTATAATCAGAGTAGAAAAGTGGTTAAATAAAGGAATAAATAGTTGAATCATAATGATTTCTCACATAGAAGCATAAGTAAATCAACCAAACAATAATAATAATACTAACTTCCAATGACCATGTTGTAAAAAAAATTGAGAATGTCATGGATCTATAACAAGGGCAGAAAATACATGATAGTAGGAATCCAATATAGTACATGTTTCTCAATGAACAAAAACATAAAAAAATTCTATCTCCAAAATAAATGCGAGACAAGTCTAAATCATGTGCTCCTATACCCTTATTATATAATAAATCAACCATTCATGACTAGGGGATTTTCCTTTTACCTATCTTCATTAATGAAATCTTTTCAGGTTCCATAGGTAACTTGAACATGGAGTTAGATATAAATAATAATCCACAAACAATGGTGTCTACAAAAAATCCCACGTGTGTATAAAAACTATAATTGTGGGCATGTATAATTAGTAAATATATAAAAAATGAATGATATAATCAAGTCTATGGGAACAAGATATAAATAAAATAAGAATATAAATGGTGAGAACCAACATATATGAAAGTTATATCAATAGGTAACTACTAGCTTTATCATGTTCCACAAACATATAGAGTTTCATACTAACATTGACCAGGTCCTAAGGGTGATGACCGAGGTGGCCTCCTCGATGCTAAGGAACTCTTCCAAGGTGATCTTGGAATAATACAGACCTAATTAGTCCATGAACTCAAGGAATATGTCTAAGGCATCCAAATATCCAAAGATATAAATTAATATGGGAGTCATTGGTTCTAAAAATCAACCCCCCTCAATGATTCCATTCCATAATAAAATAATTTATGTGCCACAGTTGATAACATACCAATATTCATCATCAACACCATACCATTAATTTAAATCCAACAAGTAATATAAAAATAAAGGCCCATGTTATTGTTCATGATAAATAACAATCATCCTTATTAAGGGAACAATCCAATAAATTATCCAAACCATTACAATGTTATTATTTAAACCAATAAATTATTCATTTAATATCATATGATATTATGCGGAAAATGTATTTTAACCACTTGTTAACTCATTTAATTTGATAAATGCTCCCACTAATAGGTGGTGAGATCACACACCTAAATGGGTGGTTCTTATAATAGTAATATGAATTAATCTACTTTATAGGGGGTTTAATATGAGGTTGAAAACCTTGAACCAAGGCAAGGTGCTATGTGGGAATCAAATTGAGGTTCAAAAAATTAATTTAAGACATTTGATTAATTTATGAGTAATGATCAGAAGGTCCGGCATGCAGAACAACTTCAATAGTTTAATAATTGAAAAACCCATAGAGAAAAAAGTTATAGACCACCTAACATATGATGTTTTATGAAAAAGTTTATAATATAGGCTCTAGTTTTGTTCTCAATTGGAAAAAAATGGATGAATACATGAATACCCTAAAAAATGGGTATAATAGCCAGCATAGAAATAACATAAAAGAAGGAGAGATAAAATGAGAAAGGAGGAAGTGGATCTAAGCACTTATAAATGGAGATCCAATGTGATAATTTTTGATTTTTTTAGAGTCTTTAGGAATAATATGGATCAAATAATATGAAAATTCTATCGAGGAGCTCTAACGGTGGAGAAAGTATGATAGCGAATAATGAAATATAAAGGTGTTTATGTTTTTGAAAAAAGGGTAAATTGATCATTTTACCCCAATTTTTATAGGGCACATGGTTTTTTCACTGGGTTTAACAAACGGTGTGCCTACCATATTCCCTCAATACCAAAGAATAGGAACCCCTCACATAATTTGGAAAATCCTACAAATGCTATGAAAATCCTCTATGTGATAATTCTTCAACAAGCTGCATGGTCGTGTGGCATGGGATTCATTGTTTAAACAAACCATAAATCCTTTTTCAGTGCACATTAATTCCGTAAATAGTTTAAAAACCATGTAGAATAGGTAGAATGGTTTAAGAAAACTATGTGACCTACCTGTTTCTTCCAAAATCCAGTGCTTCAAGCTCTGAACAAGCCCTAAGCACCCTCGTAAACTCTGTGACCACATTAGAAACTTCTCTTAGGATAAAACTGATGAATTAAATGGAAAATTATAGGGATAAGACCTCATAGAAAATCCAATATCTTATAGACTCCCATAATTAAAATAACTCTTCCCTGAGTTTTTCTGATAAAGGTAGAAATAAACATATCTAAGAATAACCTCATCCATTGAGTATGTATGTCAGCATATATCTCCTGAGTCATATTCTGTACATCGGAGTGATGTCAGAGAAAAACATTCCTAGGATTACGTTCATTCTCTAGTGTATAATATTTACTAAAAGGATTCATCTACCTCCAACTGGACCTCATCCGGATGGAAGGCATGAGATGAGTCTGAATAGTAATGACGTAACTAAGAAACATGAAATATGTTGTGCATTACATGAAATATCTTAGGGATTGATATCTAATAAGAAACTCATATGAAACACTATAAGACATGAATAGGTCTACCAAACCATGTCAACAACTTACCTAGTCTCATAAATTATCAATTCCCTAGTCTAGTCGATACTCACAAGAAGAATCGATCCATGACCTCAAACTCCAGAGGCCATTGATGATAATCGACATAATAATTCATCCTAGAATGAGTTATATCCATTCTATATGTGATCATATGAACCCACATTGATGCCTATTTAATGAGATGTGGTCCAATTAGTGGTTCCTCCTTTACCTCTAACCATTACAGATGTGATCTACAAGGATTACTATATAAAGCCTCATAAGGATCCTTCTTAATTGTAGTCTGAAAGATTTTATTGTAAGAGAACCTTGATAGAGTTATATGTTTCTCCCAAGAAACTTCAAATCAATGAAAACTTCCATAATAATTTCCTTTTAAACTTTTATTTTCCATTTTGATAGGTTGTTGGTCTACTACTAAAGGGGTGTATTCAAAACTACCTATGTACCTAGTGATCTTTACTACGTCTTCTATAAACATGATGTGAAACAAGTGTGTCAATAAGAAAAGATGGTATGAGGGACTAAGTGTAGGTGTATAATCTCATGGACATATAATCTACCAATATCATCTAATAATAAGGTCTCCATAATACAAATGAAGTAGGAGACCTCTGTATTTCTATCCATGACTACCGAAACCATATCACTAACATGAGGAGAGCTCAGTAAACCAGTCAAAAAATCCGAAGTGACATCATACAATTTCTATTATTGGACATCTAATCGCTGTAAAATGCTTCTAGGATGATGGTTCTCTACCTAGACATTATGAAAGTTGGAACACCAGGTGATAAAACCCATGATCTGACGTTTCATTATAGGCCACCAATATCAAGAGTGCATGTCATGATGCATTTTGGAAATCCCTAGGTGTACTTCCCATTGTGAAGAAAGGGATTCTAGGATAAATTTCTCTCTAATATCCATAGGTACCCATATAATCCCATGAAAAAGAGAAATGTCTTCTCTATTGATAGTCCAATCCAATGGTGGTTCCGTTCTTGAAATAATATCCCTCAAGACCAAGTCTTCAAGATCATATAATTGACTTATCTTAAGCCTTTGAATAAGTGAAGAGTTTACCACTAAATAAATAATGAAATTACACTCATGAATTTTATTAACCTTCAGATGTATATCAGAATGAAATTATATTAACATCATTTCATCACTAGCTTCCTGAACAATTTTCATCTAAGTATTCTGACTTAGAGCATCAGTAACTGCAATTTCATTCCAAGGCATATAGGTAAGATTAAATTCCAAGTACTAAAGTTATTCAACCCATATCCACTATCTGAGGATCTAGTTATACTTCATAAAGATATAATGGAGGATTTTTTGGTCTGTATACTCCACAAAATATTCTCCCAACAATTAGTTCCTCCAATAACTTAAGGTGAAAACTACAACTACTAACTCAAGATCATGCATCAAGAAATTTCATTCATGAGGCCTCAATAGACCAGAACTGTACACTTGGACTCACTCATATTTCATTAGATTAGATCCCAAACAAAACTTGATGCATCACAATATACCTTATAACTTTTTACCAACTCTAGAAGAATCATAATCTGTGCTAAAGTCAACATCCATTTTAGTTCTTGAATGTTTATCTAATAGGCTTCTAACTATATAAACATTACACCCATCTTATTAAAGACCATAAGAGGTGATTCTAGGTGTGAAAAGTCCTAAATAAAGTGTATGTAATTGGAATAAATCCCCATGATACACCAAATATCAAATTTTTTCTTAGAATAATCCCTGGAAAATACAACCCTCACCATATTTGTGTCAACTATTACTCCTGAATCTAAGATAATATAACCCAGTAAGTGAGTATTATCAATCTTGAAATATAAATTTGTGATCTTATAATATAACATAGCTATCTTAGTGTATTCAAAATGATCCTTAAGATGTTTTTCATGGTTTTATAGAGTGTGATAATACACTAAGGTATCACCCATGAAGACCACCACAAATAAATCTAGACACAAGTGGTAAACCTGATTCATCAAGTTCCATGAAAAGTGTTGTCATGTATGTGAGACCGAACGATATGAAAAAATACTCATAAATTCAATACTTTATAAAAAAAATTATATGAGGTATATCTATTAAAATAACACATACCTAATGATATAATGACTTCAAATCAATATTAGAGAAAAATATATCTCGTTATACCTAATCAATGAGGTCATCTATATGAGATAAACGTTACCAGTTTTTCATAGTAATTTGGTATATATTCTGATAATCCCCAAAAATAATAATGGATTCATCCACCTTCTTGGAAAAAATTATTGGTGAAACCCATGTATAAGTAATTTACCAAAGTAAAACCTTTTATTTTAAGTCCTCTAGCTTCCCCTTAAACTTCTACAAATCAATAGTGGAAATACTGTAAGGGAGAATGTACACTAGTGAAACTCATAAAAACAACTGAATAGAGAGCTACACCACTCTTTTAAGAGGTAAAGTAAAAAAATTAAAATGAAAAGACATCGATGAAATTGTCTACTATAGGAGGAAAATCATCTTGACGTATTCCCTGATCATCCACATAGAGGATAATAATCTAGGCTGCTACTCCACCTATGCCACAATGCTCTTTTCCATCTCTACCTTCTTGAAATATTCCATTCACAACTATGAATATATGCACCCCCTTTTAGTGATATAAAATACAACCTTTGGCGATAAAAATTTATTTGAAAATGATAATAAACCAGGTAGTCTATCCTGAAAATGACATTAAATCTCATCATCTTGAGGACAAAAAGTTCACATAAGAATCAATACCCACCTATCTCAATGGGTTAGTCCATACATTTGAATACACTTTCTCACAACACTCCCAACAGAGTACCAAGGATCATAATTCCATATATGTATTTAATTTTGAGTCTAAGTCTCTCCAAAATAGCCATAGAGAAAAACGAATTTGCAGCCAATTTATAATAAAAATAGATACTAAGGTAGATTATACTAAAATTGTACCTCGAACTTTAAAGGTTTTGGGACTCTTCTCCCCTATTATAGCTTTCAATACATAAACTTTTCCTGATTAACAATCTTGTTATATAACCAAACTTCTTGAGTAGACTAACTCTACTAACACTATGAAACTAGTTTTTCGACCCATTGTCCTTGACCACATCCTCAACCTAGTCAGCTTTTATCACCCTAGATCCCTACCTAACGTGGATCCACTAATCCCGCTCTAGGACCCAGAGTTGGTTCCGGTCCCATCTCATTGGCCACTAGAGGGAATATTATTTTAAATTGATGCAAATATCCCATACCACCATAGGATAATAACTGAACTAGGGACCTATCACACTAAGGATTCATGTGCCCTTGATTTCCACATAAGTGAAAAACTATAAAACTGCGAGTATGTGTACTCTGATTGGTACTAGCCTCATGATAGGTCTTGAAGTGATGCTTCCTTCCACCAGATACAACACCAGAAGGTTGAGAGTTTGGACCACCCTGATTAGTAACTATAACTTTACAAAGGTTACATTCAATAATAAGGTCCTAGTTTCTAATCTCAGTCATGGTTTTCAACCTAAAACCATTTACTTCATATTGTATAGGATTCTTTATCCCATCACCAAATGACATGCTCTAGAAAGATCATTAGAGGTATAGAGAGTCACATATTTTTTAAGATCTATGATGAGAGTTGGGTAATCCATAATTGACATAGTACCATACTATAGGTTCATAAACTCTGAAAAATGATCAACCATCAGGGTGTCAAAGAAAAAGTAGTTATAGAAGTTAGATTGTAAGTCCCTCCAAATCATGTCCTGGTGCTGATATTCACGGTTTTGATCATCCTGAAAATTCTTGGTGGATCCCAAAGGGATATAAATCACAAGATTGAACCTCCTTTCTAGTAGGATATTACGGTTTTAGAAGTCATTTAAGATGGTCTCAATCTGTAACTCTATATATCGGGGGAAAAATACCCTAAAAAATTAGGTGGATGATACTACTGAAACTATAACATCAACTCTTCCATAGTTGTGGAAGGTCATGGTGTTTCTTATAATGATTTTACTAGATGTATAAATATTACTTGGAACTAATCATCAACAACTTGATTAGGAATAACAGGATATTCTATAGGTTCTGCTACAAAAGGTAACAATGATAGCTTAGGGCCCACCATATCTATAGTATGGTCATCTCCACCCTCTTAGACTATGAATTCCGGATGTCATGGTGGCATAGATCTAAAATTTCTAAGAACACATATCAGATAGAATTTTATTTCTGTAAAGACTATAGACATAAAAATAAAATAGGAACACAACATTCTATGTAATATTCACACTCCTATATCATCTCTTGAGGCTATGTATGTGTGATAGGAATGATCATGAAGGATCAAAAGAGACCCTACCTACTGCACACTACTATGGTTGGGTTTGGTTCAAGCTCTATTTTTCATTGTAAGGGTCCCATTGTATGGAGTTTAAGTTATAATTATAATCCCCATTTAGTGATGACCATATTTAAATTATGATTTAAAAATTATTTCATTTTCATAATAGATCGGTTATTTAAAGTACAATTCCAAATTTGCATTGGAACATACACTATTAAAATTACAAATAACATTCTTGTATTCAAAATTACCTAACATTTCTATCTATATAACCTCAGTTATATAACTCAGACATGTTATAATTTATTAGTTAAGGTTCCAATATAAATCTATGCTGGAAAACATCATTTAGTCTGATTTTTAGACCTTAATAACCAATTATTTAATCCCCTTTTTCTTGAAAAAAATTTTAGTTTCATTAAAAATATATCAATATCACTATATACAAAAAGTATCATGAAATATGTAAATATAACCTACAAGGCATGGAATATAAATGAAATATCAATAGTAAAGTGCCTATAATGATGCATACAACACTTCCTCATTACAATACTAGGACAAGGGTAAAAATTAAATCCATAATAATAATAATAACCACCACACCACAAGTGAATCACAAAAAGGTGAAGTAAGTACAATCACAAAATGCAGAATCTATAACATCAAGTCCCATCCCAAGTAATTTGGATTTTCCCCATAGGTGAGTTAGCTACTCCCATGAACATTCTCATTAAAAATATTCAACACATCCTAGTATCCGATCTACAAAACATAAATAGTAATACAAAATGAACAAAACTACATTGAAACCAATTTGTAACATCCCAAAACTAGTTCACTCATAAGTAATTGAACCCTATTGTTCATATGGCCTCAAGTTCAATTCCACGTATTCTAGAGGCTACCGATTAACAATTAGGTTCTATGATGATATGATGACAAGACTATAAAGTACATGTATCTCAATGAACAAAACTTCCAAAAAAGGCCATATCTAAAATCATCGTGAGCCAGGGCTCGATCCTATGCTCTCGTGCTTTGATGCTATTATAAATCAAGAATACATGATGATGAACTTACCATTATCCCTACTTTCATCCATGATGTATATTATAAGGCCGCAGCCTTAAAACAATACTTAATCTTGAGTTGAATTAAAAATTCACATTGAGTATCTTTTCAGGTTTAGTTTTTTAGTGGATTAGGACATAACTATTACATTACATCTCAAATATTTCAATGTATATAATTATACTCTATCCATTTTTTTTAAAATAAAACTCCTTAAGATAAAAAATTATTTTATTGATACAAATATTCATGAATTATTCCTTTCTCTTACCATTACTCATACCCTATGAAAAACATTTCATAACATGCGATGAGTATAAAAAGCTCCATAAGGGTTATAAAATAAGGAAAGAAAACATCTTTCCATCAATACATACAAATCAATAAAATCATACTTTTCAATATTAAAACATATTCTATTTAACATACATCACAAAATCATAAGATTTATGAATAAAAAATAGAAATCATAAATCATAAAGGTAACTTGGGACATACATAACATACTTACGTTTTAGATTTCATAGCTACATAGAGAGTTGCATTTGGAGTACCCATCACAATATATTCCCTAAATCTCATAGGAGAAACATTAACGTTTACCTCCATCACATTACCCAAGGCATTAGAGATCTATCCTTGGATCACCCTCCCTAGATTTATCAAGGAACCACCTGTATACATAAACAATTCCCATGAACCATAATATAATCATAACACATAAAAAAAGAATAAAGTAAAGATATCATTTCCACATTGCAATCAAAATATATCAATTCAAGATATTTCCATAATCAATGATTTCTCAAACCATTTTCAATACCAAAATATGTAAAATGGTTATTTGTTAGTTATTTTACTTTTAAAAACAATACAACTTGTTAAGGAATCCAAATATCAAAGAATGCTCGTGGTGGCGGAAAGGTCGTTGTCACCGTGTATGTTTAAAAGAAATATTATTTTTTTCATTTAATAAAGAACTTGGTAGAAAAATATTCCATTTTAATGAAATTAAAATTCAAAGGGGTTCATTCTTCATATAAAATAAAGTCATTTATAAATCAAAATATGCCTCAATGAAAGGAGATTGACACGAAGTCCCTTATAAAAATTTGGCAACCTAACAACATCACTTAAAAATTCAGAAAATGAGCTGATGAGAGATAAAAGGGTCTATCATCACTTGGACATAGAATTTAAAACAATAAGGATATATAAGAACATATCCCATCAAATGAAAATTGAAATTATAAGACATGACATAAAATAAGTCATTGACAAAAAAAGGAGGGTGAAAGGTTCCCTTAACTTAAGTCTGATTCGTCATGTATGTTCTTTATTATTCCTAAATAATAAACTTATGTTAGTTTATAATTTCTTAAGAAAATTTTTCAATTTTATTATTTCTTTTATATCACTTATTACCATGTTATAAAAATTACATAATTATTTCTGTTAATATCTGTCGTTTAGTCGATATTGGGTACTTGAGTTGAAAATGATCTTGTTATAACTACAAATTGTCCATGTGGTCAAAATTAAATTATCTATAGAATATTGTTAATGATTTAAATATCATATATATTCAGTATATATGTATTTATAACAGTTCATAAAATTTGGAGATAAGAAATGAAATGCACCGTTCATTGGGATGATATGTCGTCATACGCATGAATGCTACTTTTATTTATTTTTTCATATTTTATGGAATTAAAACTAAATGATAAATAGATATATTATAATTAGAGTATAATATAAAATTTTATATATGTTACATATGTTCATTAATTCCATCCTTTATACGTTCCATGTATGGTATGAATGAGTCATATCACATTGAGGGGGCGATTTCCCACACTTCCTCAAATGAAATCATTATATTTAAAAATCAAAAAAAAATCCTAAATGTATATTTTTAAATAAAAATTATATTATCATAGGGACAATATAAATATAATATATATCATATGTAAATATAGTTCCATCATAATGGCCTCCATGAGAGGTGGTAGGGGAAAATCGAACAATCATCATTTGGTGAGGCAGAAGTTTTCCATACATAGAAACAGTATGTTCATATCCATTGAATGGTGGTGTGTGTAATTTTAGATATAATACTTTTCATAAAAAAATCCTAGTATATTTAATATACAGATTTTGTTAAAAAGAATCTTGAGAGAATACATTAACTCAAATTAGGTAACTCCTTTTGATTTAAGATAAAATACCTTCTTGAATTTCCATAGGCCCAATGTAAGGCTTCTAGGATGAAGAGAGGGATGTTGGGAGCTTATTGGGTAAGAGTATGGACAATCCAAGGGGGCTTGAGAGGCGATTAAGGGTTAGAGGTTTTGGCCTTTTATAATAGGGAGGAGTGCTTCTTTAGGATAATTTGAAAGATTATTTTATTATAAACTAAATTTCAATTTTAAAAAGTTCCAAAACTCATTTAATTTGAAGATATGATGAGGATTGTTAGAAATACTCTCAAAAAATAGTTTTTAGACAAGTTTTGGTGTTAAATTTAGCCTTATTATTTGCCTTTAACCCTTAGATAACTTATTTGACTCTTACCATATCTTCTTGTATATTCAAACTATATATTTAATATAGTTTCAATAAATTGAATATAGAACCTCAGTTGGTTCATTAGTGACATGTTAAGAATTATCTATGTCATTTAGAAGAATATTAGATTTTTAGGACTATTAAAATATTTTATAAAATAGTGTTTATTTTAAAAACTCATTTATGTCAATTTATATATTATTCATATCATGACTTTTAAAAAATACATAAAAAATTGATTATTTCGAAAAACCATGATTAATTCAAATATAACATGTAATACTTGTCCCTAAAATTCTTGTATTGAATAAAAAGTATAAAAATAAATTTATTTTAATATTTACAATTTAATTTATTTTAATCATTCATTAATAAGGTAATCATTTCATCTTCATTGTGTCATAAATATATTTATTTATTTGTTGTCTAAAAATTACATATAAAATACCATGATATAGGAAATATTTTAATCTTTACAATTTCTGTTTATAGTATAAGAGATAATTATATAACCCCATATAATTGTTTTACTAAAATATATATGTTTATGTTATATTTTCCTTAAATTTAAATTAAAAGTAATTAAATTTATTTTCAAACACAAGTGGCTTCATGGGGTTATAAAATCAACACAAGGATGATCATGGTCGGAAATATTTCATATAATTTGATTAGGACATGTGTTTGGATAATTTAACATTATTATAATATAAATTTTTACCCTTATTTACTATATTCTCCCTTTAACCATGGTAAATAATATTTTTACAAAAGTAACTATTAATAATGTCTAAAAATAAATGTCTACTATTTAAACAATTTTTACCACCAAATTAAATATACGGAATCATTTTTTCCAAATTCAAAACAATGATGTTTTAGAAAATAATTTAAAATCAATTCCTGTTTTCAAAACAAAAAAGCATATTTTAAGAAGTAAAAACTTCCATAAGATTGACATGTGTTTATTTCCAATTTCAAAGATAAATTATTTAAAATGACCAAAATTGGATTAAATTATAAAAATATAATCCAATTACACTATAAAAACAATTTAAATCATAATCCAACTATATAAATAAATTAGATGAAAAGGCAGTTTTTGAATTAAAATGCAGTATTTTTCACTATTCATAAAAATATGATTTTTATCAGAAAAATACCAACATTTCATCAAAAGTAAATCTGATTTTCGTCTTCAATAGAAGAAGTTTATTTTTTCAAATATATAATATAAAAGTGTCAAAAGCTATATATAAAAAGGTTTCTCCATCAAAAGGTGGTAAAATTCACTTTAAAAAATTATAGAGTATTTCATTCTTAAAATAGGATCCATTCTTATTTGAAGCCTCTAATATTCATTATCTAAATGTAATTTGTTTTAATAAATATGTAAAATCATAATATATTTAGTTATGTTCATTATAAGCAATACAATTCCTATGCATTAACAACCACTTAAAATAATAATTATATTATATTAATTTTCAGTATAACTCAATGTTGCGTGCAACGTAAGATTTCATAGAACACGTTGTTGCGTGTCGAGTACAATACAGAACAATTCTTCCACTTTGAAATAAAATTAATATATTATTCATAAATATTAATAGATATGAAAATGTATTATTCTATAAATACCTTGGTCGTTACATCCATCCCCCTTTTGGGAATTGCATCCTCACAATTTTAAAATTGGGCTAAAAAAATTCATTGAAAGCCCCATATTATAAAAAGTGTCAATAAGAAAATCACTTTAAAAGAAATAAATTTAAGTAAAAAGGTCACCTGAGATAATATATACTAAGATTCCATGTAAAAAACATGGATATGGAATAAAAACTAACTCTAATTGACTAATAGATAGTGATAGAGAACTTGATAGAAGAAAGTTAACAAAACAAATACCATAAATTTGTGGTTGGGAAAATGTTTGTTGATAAAATAAATCATATAACATTTTTTTTGAATATCCTTTTTATAGAGGTAAAAAATTTTACTACCATCTTAACTAAGGTCATAACAAAAAATACTTACGTGTAAATTATAGTTTCACCATTTAATAAATTTCTATGACAAACTCATCTTTTTTTCCAAACGATGAGTATTCAGGATGACTTATTGACACATGAAGTGCTAGAATCAACTTCTAAAAAACCAATAATCCTCAAAATATTAACTATAGATTCATTTTATCATGAAACATTAACCAAAACCAAAATGGTTAGTACAAGATCAGTGAATCCAAAAAAAATATATTCCATTATAAAAAGACATACTACTCTTAATCTCCAAAATTCAACAAACAATACCCCAAAGATAAAAAAGTCCAAAAAATAAACAATTTTCCTTAAAATTCTTCAATATAATCCAAAATAATATTGAAACCCAAAACTCAGAAGAATTTGATCACATAGTCTTCCAAGATAAATCTTAGCATTTGTCACGCAATAACATCGACAACTCTTAATGTTTCGTACTAAAAATTAATTAACCCAATAAAATATTCTCTAATATAGGTTAATAATTCCCATAATTAACACAAACTTATATAAGTCCATAATGAAAACATAATTTCTTCCAAAATAAAATTCGACCACTACTCATAAAATAAAATCACATAGTATTCTATTTTCATTAGGCATATAGGGTTCCCAAAATAGAAAATGTATTCCAAAATACCATTTATAACTTAATCCCCAAATCATTTTCCTATAACAAGGATATCCATTTGACAAAACATAATTTCCAAAAATCAACTTATTATCGATCCATAAAATCATTTAACTAAAAAGAATAAGTCATAATAACTAGGGGATTCACGTATTCTAGTGGTAGGCAATCAGACCATGTGTCCCTTCAGTTGTGGGTTCGATTACCATGGAAATGTCAGACTTTATAGGCTTTCACCCATCCTATGGGTTGTACCTTTTTTAAAACCATAGCATTCTTATAAAATTATCCAATATAAGTTAATTTCCAAAAAACAACCATAACATTCTTTATACTCAAAGGGTATCTAATACATTTTTTTCATCCCAAAAAGTAATAGCCTATAATTGCTTCAATTTCAAGGATTATATAAACCCAAATGGTTCTTTATAACTATATCAAAAAATGAAAAGATAATTATTCCTCAAATAGAATTTTTACATAACAAAATTTAGGGTTACACAAACAATAGAGAAGTCTTCTAAAGTAATCCCATCAACAAAAGAGCATTAATAATTTCAAAAATTTCATCACCCAAATATCTCATATAACTATTGAATTTCTAAAATGTAGAAATATTAATCATCAAAAATTATTCGTGATCCTTTATCTATTTTTTCTATTTTATTATTTTATACTTCTTTCCTACAAACAAAATCATGCATAATATCCACGATTTATGTAATGTCCAAACATGAGGTACGAAATGATCCATACCTTTCATAGGTCATTTTATATATCCTTATATTTAATTTAAAAGGCATTAGGTATCCGTAAACATATATTTTTATGGTCCTGATAATCCCATTATTGAACCTTTCTCATAGGAAATCTATTTTCATAATGACCAAGAACCCCACATTCATAACATTCAATTGATCCTTCTAAAAGAAATTCATTCCCTTTCCTAGAGTCAACTGGATGCTTCTTTTTTTCCTGGATGGTTATTTATTTATAACCTTCATCACCACATCAATAAAATCTTCCCATCATTTTGAATCATTTTCCTTGGTGTTTATTTCTACATTTTTGACACATAGGTTTTTGAATATACTTAACATTATGATTATTACCTAAACATCCATAGGGATTTGATTTTCACATATATGATGCCTTAGAAAATCACAAAGGATAAATTGGTCAATAATGACTCTAGATAGATTTTTAGGAATAACCACCAGAGTTCTCATTGCAGCTCCCATTTCATTCGGTTGCTCATTCAGAAAACCACCATAGTTTCCTTCACATCCATTGTTACTTTAATGCGTGCAAGATCTATCCATTTACTAAAACTAGAATGGTTGGTATGATTATATCAATAACATCATCATATATTATCCAATGTGGAGGTTAAACACTAAGATATACTTATTCATGTTATCTTAAACTTATTCAATTTATATAAAATTACTATGACTCTTTTAGATATGATAACAATCATGGTTATGTCACATATACTTAAAAAACACCCTTACATCTAATGTTATCTAAACTTACCTCTGATACCAACTACAATTACCCATCCTTAAAAAATTACATAATCTTGAGTTAAATCAAGAATTCACATTGAGGATCTTTTCAATATTAGAGCTTTAGAGAATTAGGCCATAAATATTATATTACATCTAAAATATTACAAATTAAACACTTTTAATACATCCAATTTTTTTTTAAAAATAATACTCCTTAAAATATAAAAACAAATTATTTTCTTGATATAAACCTTCTAGAAATCTTCCTTTCTATTACCCTTCCTTATACCCAGTGAAAAACAATTAAAAAACATGGGATGAGCATAAAAATCTCAATAAGGGTTATAAAACAAGGAAAGAATATATTTGTCCATCAATACAAACAAATCAATGAAATCATAATTTTCAGTCATAAAACATAATCTCTTTAACATACCTCAAAAATAATAATATTTATGAATAACCCATATAAATCCGAAATGTAACTTGTGGCATCCATAGAATACTTACATTGTAGCTTTCACAGCTACATATGGAGTCATGTTTGGAATAACCATTACATTATATTCCCTAAATGAATTATGGGAAACATTAAATTTTACCTCCTTCACATTACCCAACACATTGGAGAGATATCTGAGGGTGACTTGCCTATGTTTTATCACGGATCCACCCATTTACATAAACAATGCCCAAGAACCATAACATATTCATAACACTAAAAAATGAATAAAGTAAAGATTACATTTCCACACTGCAATAAAAAATATCATTTTAAGATATTTTCATAATCAGTGCTTTCTCAAACCATTTTCAATACCAAAATTCATAAAAAAGGTATAATATAGTTATTTTCTTTTTGAAAACAATAAGACTTGTTATGGAAGCTAAATATCAATGAATTCTCGCAGCGGTGGAAAGGTCGTTGTCACTGTGTACATTAAAAAGAAACATTCTTTTTGCCTTTCATTAAAACACTTCATAAAAAAAAATATTCCTTTTGAATTAAATTAAATGTCAAAGGGGATTAAACAATGTATAAAATAGAGTCAGGTATAAATCAAAATATGCCTCAATGAAAGGAGATTGAGACAAAGTCCCTTACGAAAATTCGACAACCTAACGATGTCACTTAAAAATTCAGAAAATGAATTGATGAGATTGAAAATGGCCTCTCATAAAATTGAAAGAAAATGTATTTAAATGATTATATATAATAATATATCCCAATATAATAAAAAGTAAATTTAAAGAAATGACATAAAAGAAGTCTTTGACTAAAAGAGGAGGGTGAAAGGTTCCCTTACCTTGAGTCTGATTCATCACGTATGTTCCAAGTTCTTCCTAAATAATAAAAATAAGATAATTTCAACTTGATTAATATCCTTTTGTAAGTTTATTTTTATTTTTATATCACTTATTACCATGTTATAAAAATTACATAATTATTTACGTTAATATCTGTCGTTTTGTCGATATCGGGTACTTGAGTCGAAAATGATGTTGTTATAATTATAAATTGTCCATGCGGTCAAAAGTACATTATTTCCAGAACAGTATTCATGATTTAATTAGCATATATATCCAGTATATATATATTTATAATAGTCCATAAAATCTTGATATAAGAAATGAAATTCACCATTTACGGAGATGGTATGTCGTACGTACACATGAACGGTACTTTCATTTCTATTTTCATATTTAATGCAATTAACACTAAATGATACATAGGTATATTATAAATCCATTATAATAAGATATTGTATATGTGTTACATAATCTCATTAATTTCTTCGTTTATATGTTCCATGTATGGAATGAAAGAGTCATATAACTTTGAGGGGGCGGTTTTCCACACTTCCTAAAATTAAATTATCATATTTAAACATCCTTAAAAGCATAAATGAATGTTTGTAAATAAAAATTACAGTATAATATATACCACTTATAAATATAGTACCATCATAACGGCCACCATGAGTGGTGGTAGGGGAAAATCGAATAATCATTATTTCGTGAGGTAGTAGTTCACCGTACAAAGAAACAATATGTTTGTATCCATTAGATGGAGGTGTGTGTAATGGTATTTAGAATCCTTCTCATAAAAACATCTTAGTATATTGAAGATACTATTGTTTTTATAGAATATTGGAATAAATAGTGTAACACCCCGAGATTTTATGAAAAATATTCTTTTAATATCATTGATGTCTTGTGTTGTATGCTACAACAAGATTACCTTGTGCTACACACAACACCGTATGAGTTTGCAGTATACACAACACTATTCTTGGATCATGTTACACACAATTTTGATAGTAGTTATTCTAAGAAAAATTGAGTGTATATATATAAATATATATATATTCATTGTATGAATGAAATATGGTTGGATTGTGTTATACAAAACAATAGAGGATTCTTGAACAACATGAAACCCTGACTTGGCTTGCATTACAGGCAATCACGACTTTCCTCGATAGTGTGTATTGAACGCAATACTGGGTTTCACTAAACAACGATATATGGTTATAATATAATTATGAACTAGCCATTATGAATAGTATCAACTACATTTTGAATTTTATAACATTATTATTCATCATACACATTTTCTAGAACATGGTATGAGAACAAAATCAATTTTTCGAGTAAAATAAATATTTTTCCAAAAATGTAGTTTTGCCGCCTTTTGATGGAGAACCCACCTAAAATCTTGTTTTTGACATGTCTATAAGTTCAATTTGACAAAATAAAATTCTTCATTGGAATCAGGGTATAAAAATTTACTTTGGATAAATTTTTCATATTATTCTGATAACTTTCATATTTTAATGAATAGTAAAAACACGCTATATTTTAATTAAAAACAAATTTTTTCATCACAATAATTTATATGGTTAGATTATCTTTTTAATTATTTTTAATGTGTAATTAGAATATATTTTTACCATTTAATCCAATGTTGGTCATTGGAATTAATTTCACTTTGAAATTGGATATAAACAAGTATCAATCTTTTGATAGTTATTGTTTCTTAAAAACACGCGATTTGTTTTGACGACGGGAATAATTTTGTAAATTAATTAATACAAATAATTTGTTTTGAATTTTGTAAAATAGAAATCATTTTTTAATTCATAATATCAAATATAACTTAGGCCTAATTTTTGGTATTTTTCTAGAAACTTTCATTTTTTGATGAATAGTGAAACCACTAAGTGGTAGTTAAAAAACTGAATGTTTCATAAAACTAAATGTTCCCGCTTCTGTGAGTAGAATTTCGAAAATAAAAGAGACACAGTTAATATAAAGGAATAAAATGTGATTCAATGAGATGAAAATAATATTTGGTGAATATTAACTTTTTACTTTTTTACCACGGTTAAAAGTAAATAGGGTAATTAAGGGTAAAAATGATATTATTATTTCCATTACACATGTCCCAATTCTATTGGATAATTGTAATTCGACCAAAAACAACCTTAGGAATACAATATGACCATTTTGGTCCACTTGGATTAGATTAGGTCATTTATTATTAATTTATTTAAAGAAGGGTTAAAATAGTTAAAATCAAAGTTTTATAAGTAACTCATTTTTAATATAGGGTTATACATAAGATAAATTTGACTATAAATATTCATTAGAAATATAAATATATTTCCTACATAATTGTGTTTTATTTATAATTTTTAGACATTAAATAATGTAATTTATTTATGACACAATGATGATGGAGTTATTATCTTATTAATGAAATATTGACATAATTGATGTTATAAATACCCAAATAAATTTAATTTGAGTCTTTTTATGAATTACAATAATTTTATAGGTTAATATGACATGTTTGTAGTGATTTAATTAACTTTTTTTGAAGTAATAATTCGGTTATTATTCTCACAAAAATAAATTACCAAATAGTGTCAAAATTGACATAAAATAGTTTTTAAAACAAATATTATATTATTAATTGTTATTTTATTCCTAAAAATCTATGGTTCAGCCAAATGACTTAGATAGGGTTATATATATTAATAATAAACAACTTGGGGTTCTTTTGGCTTTTTATAGTATGTTTATTAACCTTATAGTGTAATAAAAAAAGAAGACACGATAAAGTAAAATTATTTAACTTAAGGTTAAATCTAAATGATAAGGTTAAAATAGAAACCTAAACTTGTCTAAATTCTATTGGATGAGAGGATTTCGACCCATCCCCACATTATATTCGAAATAAATCAATTTGGATCTATTAAAAACAGAATATTACTTTATAATGAAATAATATTTTTAGTTTTTCCAAAGGTGCCCCTCTCCTCTCTTATAAAATGGCACCTCCTCCCTCTCCTCCTCACACCACTTTGAGCCTTAAAGCTCGGCCAAAACCTTCCAAATTCTCTTCTACACTTACATAGAAACATCCTAGAGGTTCTGTTCTTCTTAAAACACCAATTTTAGTGCCCTAAGAGGAGGTCTCAAAGTGGTGCTTCAAAGAAGAGGTAATGTCCGTTACCTATTCTTTCAACTCTATTTCTTCTTACACTTATTATTATTTAGTTGATTCATTATCAAGTAATAACATCAGTATAACTCATATAATGATATGTTATTATAAGTGTGAAACAACCCTATTTCACCATTTATCCATAATACGGAAAATGAAATCACCACGCATGCGTACGTACGGAATACCGTCTCCACGCCGTGGTGAAATCTGTTTTTCCACCAACACCTTACATGGATGGGTATAATGTTGTAAAGAATAACTATATATGGTTATTATAAAATCATACTGATTATGATATATTATACCATCCACTAAAATTATATTTAATAATTATGGGAATGATATCATCGCTCGTGCGTACGTACGGACTACCGTCTCCACGACGCGATGAGATTCATTCTCCGTGTTAACCATACATGAATGATCATAAAGTTTATATAATGAATAATAATGAAATATATGAAATAATAATGCTACTGGATTTATGTATATATATATATGTATGTCATCTATTTAGTTTCATTCAATTCAATAAGGAAACGAAAACAGCGTTCATGCGTACGTACGGCCTATCGTCTCCATGAACGATGTATTTTATTCCTTTTATCGATCTATAATATATATATGTATATGATGAATATATATTATATAGAAATAATGTTTTACATTCTGGAATTATGTAAATCAGGATATAAGTAATAATATAAAGAATGAAAATTCGAAACACATACGATAAATGAAATGATTTTACCCAAAATGCTGCTTTAACATGGAATTTACAAAAGAACGGGTAATATAAAGTCATAAGTGAAACATATATGATATCATAATAATGAATATGATTCCGTAATAAGTCAATGACATTATTTAAATCATTATACAGGAGGTTTGGATACGTATGAAGCATATCAGACCTAAGGTAAGGGATAAATTTTCAATATCATTTTTATCCGAGATTGCTTATACGTAAATATTTACTGGGGTTACGTTTATCATCCATGACCGTGTTTTCTAAAAATGTTTTCATAAAATGTTTACCATTCTTCCATGAATGTTTAAAGTCATTTTTACCCTTTATTGACTTTTTACCACATTGTATGAATGGAATCTTTCCTTTGGTTACCATATAAGGTACTTTTTGACTTTTCTGACAAAAGTACGAGGATAATGTTATTTTTAACTTATACGGCGTGAACAGATTTTTATGGTTTCATAACGCCTCATTTTCAAGAAGCTTCCTCTACAATATTTCATGATTATTTTCAACAAAAACCTTATCTTTTAAAATTGCATTGAATTTTGTGAAATGAAAATGATTTTAAAGAAGAAAGGATATTTTCCTCAAGAATTCATTTCAAGTGTTTTGTCAAAACTATTTTCCATCTAAGATGAGATTATTTCATATGTGTATGTTTCAAGTAAAATGTCTCTAAGATTTAAATGGTTTCATTTTTATTATGATGAAATAATATCAAATGTTTATGGATTATGTTATGATGGCATGATGTTTAAGAATCCCATTTTATTACATGGGTTATGCTATGATGTATGATTTATGATTTTGTGGCACACGAAAGAATGATTTCGTTATGATATGGGTGGGACCTATATCTCCCTCAAATGCATTTGGAAAAGATTTATATCTCATGAGATAGACATGGATGGAACGGCAAGTTAAACTGGTTCAGTAATACAGGATCGGAACGAGGAGTGAACTCGATTCAGAAAGGGACTTTGTCCACTAAGATGGTCTTGGCAGCAATGCCTTGGCTACTATGGAAATCATATCATGTGCTTAATGGTTTTCCACAATTACATGTTTAATTCCCATGCTATTTTATCATGATTAATGTTTCTTTATGATCTATGCCTTACGTACTACCATGATTTATGTCATTGCTCAAGATTCTGATGTTTAAATATTATGTTCATGTCTTGATGTTCAAATGTATATGATTTGTTTTATTTTATCCATGCTTACCCTTACTGAGCATTTGAGCTCACCCTTTATATGTTTTCTTTTCCCCAGGATTTAAAGAAAGGTTTTAAGTAAGAAAAATAAAAGGGGAAGATCTTATGGGAGATGTTGAAGATCTTTCACCACGATTAGAAGATTATATTCCGAGTTTCCAAAGACACTAAACTATTGCGATCCTTGTGTGTCTTTTTTTGTTATGTATTACGTATTCCGTTAATATAATGTAATGTCCATGTACATCAAGCTTTGGGTCCGTTACAGTTCGTATCATAGGAAAGGTTTAGTCATCCTTTGGAAACTAGGATGCGAAAGCGTTAGTGAGATCCCTAGAGATATTTCTAAGGTATGTTTAGGGATGTCCCTAAGGATAAGTATACGTATAGGATATAGTCCTAGAACTACAGTAACGATCTTAGAATTTAACATAAGATGTTATATATTGCAGGTGCTCCCCCTTTACTATGTTTTTTTCCCAAGAATGATTTTTTCCTCTCACACTATTCTTTTTGGGTTTTAGAAAATGGCTGCAAATAGGAAGATTCATGATAATGGAGGATATGACGGACAATGGAATGATATTCTTCATGAGAAACCAAATGAAATGGGATTTGGAAGTCCAAACATCGTTATTATGTCTAATCAGCAATCTTATAATATGATAAATAATCTCAACTTTGGTAAGTTTCCCGGCTCAGATAATAAGAGAAAGATGGAGTTTCATGATGATCATAGAGGAAAAAAAGTTCAATTTCCCTCATGTAAATCATGTGGGAAGAGGCATCGGGGAGATTGTTTCAAGGGAACTGGAAGATACTTTGGGTGTGGAAAAGAAGGACACAAATCCAGTAAGTGCAAAGTAAAAGGTTCAGTTAACACCATGGATGAGGATAATGGTATTTCTACGACATCAACAATGGTTAAATGTTTTAAATGTGGAATGTACGGGCATTATGAAAACCAATGCCCTGAGGGAATGTCTCATGAAGAGAATCAGTACGGTCGTATGGGTAGTATTTATGTTGTTGATGATGAAGAGACTACAAATGATATGTGAGATGAAAGAATTGTTGAAGCTCGGTCAATGGTTTAAGAAGGTAGTGGAATGATTACATGTTTATCAAGTGTAATGTTGTATAAGTAATCTAATGGTACTATGGAATAAAGAGACATCTAAGGATTGTTACACTATTGTCTTTCCTTATGTTTTGAAAGTGTATGATTAATGTTACTAGTAACCATGAAAGGTTATTCAGATATTTTTGGAAAGTAGATGATATGCGCATAATGAAGGGATAAGGAGAAAATTAAATTTTTGATAGTATTCTTGAGCTCATCACTGATATAAGGAGAAGGTTATATCATGGTTTGAGTTTATAGAATTTTTGGATTTTGGTATGTGGAAAGAGTTAACTTTTGACAACATTCATGTTTTCACTAAGGTTTTATGGGTATTCATTTTTCAAGAGAATACATGATTAAGGTATTCACATGATTGGAATGTGACCAACAAGATATATGGGGATAAATGATGGTATTCACATGCTTGGTTGATGACATTTCAAGTAATCATTTTCTTTATACTATGATCTTTGACCAAAGTATTTTAGATAAGCCTAAAGATTGGAATGGATTATGTTGGACATAAGTTAGTATTGTTTAAGGATAGAACTTTTTTCGATATTATTGATGGGATTTTATAGTAATATAGTTTTAGAAAAAGGACAACCTGCAGGATGGGAAATATCCCATCACGTCAGACAAGGCTGTGGGAATTGAACCCACAATCGAAGTGCGACTGGCCTTTATCACCTACCACTGGCCTACAAGAAGTCCCTATTTAGTAGAAACTAGTTTTATTATATTAAACAATATGATATATGAATTATAAGTCCATTTTAGGAACCATATATGATTAATCTCAGTATAGATGGACTTATGTATTTTTGATAACTTTTATAACCTTTTGTTTGAGACAGATGGAATGACCCATCATTCAATCACATGATCCTCTAACACTTCACGAATGACAAATTCAACTTTATTTATTTAAGATATAAAGTGTAAATTGTCCAAAGAACGAACAATGGTGTGATTGTACCAAAATCACGAAAGTATTTCTTCTATTTCCAATTTCATCAACTTTAGGGAAATGATCTTGAAAACCAAAAATGTTGTCCTAGTGCCCTTATATCCGATGAATCAGATGGTACCTTAGATCATCACAAATCTATGGCTTTGTGATTGATGGCTTTTTCATAGCTATGTTCTCTACCACTCTCCATCAGAACATGATGGTTAGATTTTTCTTCCATATCCATATTTTCAACTATGTTCTCCTACGTGGAAACCCAGTGATGAGTTAATTTGGGTAACCATTACATTTCATACTTTAGTTTTTAAAGCCAAGTTTTGGTATTCCTTTTTAAGATGTGGGTTTCTATTAAACAAACTTTTGAGTAGTAAACCACTTATATCCCTGACGAATTTCAAGGGCGAAATTCATTTTAAGGGGGGGTAAAATGTAACACCCAGAGATTTTATGAAAAATATTCTTTTAATATCATTCATGTCTTTTGCTGTATGCTACAACAAGATTACCTTGTGCTACACGCAACACCGTATGAGCTTGCAGTATACACAACACTATTCTTGGATCATGTTACACACAATTTTGATAGTAGTTATTCTACGAAACATTGAGTGTATATATATATATATATTCAATGTATAAATGAAATATGTTATGATTCTGTTATACAAAACAATGGATGAGTCTTGCATAACTCGCAACCCTGACTTGGCTTGCATTACACGCAATCGCGACTTTCCTCGATAGCGTGTGTTGTACGCAATACCATGTTTCACTAAACAACGATATATGGTTATAATATTATTATGAACTAGCTGTTATGAATAGTATCAACTACATTTTGAATTTTATAACATTATTATTCATCTTACACATTTTCTAGAACATGGTATGAGAACAAAATCATTTTTTGTAACACCCCAAGCTTCTACGGTACGTTTCCCTTCGAATAATGCGATAGCTTGTGTTGTACGCAACCTCGAGTTCTAACACACACCACAACTAATTAAACTAGCTGTTGTGAATAGTAATACCTACTTTTTGAAATCATATATATTCTATATTTCAAAATGGACTTCATTTTTGGATTCGGAATATCAAAATTAGCCTAGGGTGAAATTTTGGTACTTTTCGGATAACTTTTATATTTTGATGAATAGTTAAAATTACTAAATTTTAATTAAAAACAACTTTTTTAATCAAAATAAGTAATAGTGATAAATTATGAATTTGAGTGGTTTTAAAGTATATTTAGAATATATTTTTACCATTTAATATAATTTTGGTCATTGGACATAATTTTACAATTAAACCGAACATAAACAAGTGTCAATGTTTTGGTAGTTATTATCTCTTAAAAACACGCTTTTTGTTTTGACAGCGGGAATTAATTTTAAATTAATTTCTGCCACTTCTGTGTTTTGAATTTAGAAAAATGGATTCCATATTTGGAATCAGGATGTTCAAATTGTGTAAATAGGTAACTTTTATTTTTAGACATTTTGAATAATTACTGCGGTAAATATTTTATTTACCATGGTTAAGGGTAAATCTGGTAAATAAGGGTTAAAAAAATAATATTATAATAATACTAAATTACCCTAAAACGTGTCTTAACCCTATTGGTTGATACATAGTCGACCATGGGCATCTTTGGGTCTATTTTGGGACCCCATGGATCCACTTGTAAGTGATAATGACACTTTATTTTAATTAAGTCAAAATGAATACAAAAATGACACAAGCATATATCTTTTAGAACAACAATTTTTACATAGGGTTATACATGTTGGATTTTCGATTATAAATATTCATTAGAAAGCTAAAAATTTTCCTACATAATGATGTTTTATTTATAATTTTTAGACATTATATAATTTATTTTATTTATGACACAATGATGATGCAGTAATTACTAAAATAGTAGAAAATTAACATAATTGATATTATAAATACCCAAATAAATATAATATGAAACTTTTAATGAATTAAACTAATTTTATAGGATAATATGATATATTAGGATTGATTTAATTGACTTTTTTCGAAGTAATCAATCTGTTACGAGTTTCACAAAAATCAACTATTGAATAGTGTCAAAATTGAATTAAAAGAGTTCTTAAAACAAATATTATATTATTAATTGATATTAAATTCCTAAAAATCTAAGGTTCGGCCAAGAGACTTATATTATGATAGGTTAATCATTAATGGACCACTTGGGGGTCGCTTGTATGTATATGGTAAGTCTATTAACCATATAATATAAAAATACAAAGAGACATTGTAAAAGTGAAACTAATTAACTTAGAGTTAATACTTAAAGATAAGGTTAATATAAGTACCCAAACCTGTCTAAATTCTATTGGATGAGTTGTTTTCGACCTATCCCCACCTCATCCTTTGAATAGTAAACTTTGGAGCCTTTGGAAACCGAATATGAATTTATTATAAATTAATATTTCTAGCTTTTCCAAAAGTGCCCCTCACCCCTCTTATAAAAGGGCACTCCTCCTTCTCATTTCTTCACACCTTCAAAGCCTTTTGGTTCGGCCAAACTCTGCCCAAATAATCTCCCAACATCCCTCACTACAACCTAGAGGCATTAGTTTGATCAGAAAGCCAACCTAAGGAGCCCTTTTGATCAAATCAAAAGGAAGAACCCGAAGAAGAGGTAATGATTTCACCACCCTTTTCTAAGTTCATTTCTTCTTCCACTTCTTCTTCCTTTGTTCTTACCATTCTGAAATAATAACTCCAGTATCTCACATATACTGTGATGTTATTATAAATATGGTACAATCATATTCAGTATTCTATCCACCCTTTGAATAACATGTCACCATACGTGCGTACGTACGGCTTACCGTCTCCACGTCGTGGTGTAATTGTTATTCAATATAATATTATTTGGATGGGTATAATAATGATGTGTAACTCATGTAAATAATAAATATAACATGTTAATGATTCTGTATATATGATATACCATCCATTTATATATTATTTTAATATCAAAAGAATGATATTGTCGCTCGTGCGTACGTACGGACTACCGTCTCCACGAACGCGATGAGATTCATTCTCCATCGTATCCATTCAAGTATAATTATCATTTGATGATTTAAAAATGATGTTTAAGGACTGTATATCATTCTGGATATGAATAAGATACAACAACCATGGCTTATGTAACAAAACATATAAAAGAAAATGAGTAAGTTAACTCCCGAAACGACGATAATTCTAAGATATTATTAACAAATCAATGTTAAAAGATCATATATGATATCATATTAATATATATGATTCTTGTATAACTTAATAACAACTATTTCACCATTATACAGGAGGTTAACCTACCCCAACCAAGGAAAAGTACAAGGTAAGGGTTTACTTTACAACCTCTTCATTATCCAAGGTTGTTTATACGTAATAATCTACTGGGATCTCTTTATCATCCACATCCATGTTTCTTAAAAATGCATTTCAAAACATTTTTACTATTTACTAGAATATGAGTTAAAGTCATTTATACCCTTTTTGACTTTTATAAGTGGTTTATAAAGGAATCTTTCGGTCGTATTCAAAACAAGGTCCTTTTTAACATTTTCGACAGAATTGAGGTAAGAATGTTTTTTTAACTTATACGGCGGGTGCGGTTATTTTCCGCCGTTATAAAATCGTCGAAGCTTTCCATACAAGCTTATAAGAATATTTTCAAAGAAAATGTTTTATTTTATATGGACCTTAAATGATTTCAAAATAAAAGGAGACACTTCTTTAAAAAGAATTTTGATTTCATCTTTGTCAACATCCTTTGATGGATTTTAAGATTATTTGAAGTTGATTTATTATGATACAAAACTTCTATATTGTATTGAAGGTTTTGTGATATGTTTGACTGTGGATGTGCTATTTTTATACCATTCATAGTTTATGGTGAAATTATTGACATTTCGTATGCTATTTTTAATACGAATGTTTATGTTATGTTTAAACCTTTTCATATGGGAATGCATTGGACTTAATAAGTGACGGGTGGAGCCCGCTATAGCTCCTCGATGCATTGATAGGTCTCATGAGACAAACTAGTGTCTTGGCACAAGGCCTTGACAAAATCTTATTTGTAGTCTTGGCACGAGGCCTTGGCTATGTGGTTATGATAGTCTGGCATTATGCATTCCAACATTATGAAAGTGGTTATTGATATTGCATGTGATTATTCGATTAGTAGAATATCCATGTGAATAAGTAAATGGCATTATTTCATTTTTATTTTTGCCATACTATGTTGAAGTTCAATTTTAAAAGGCTTTTGTTTTAGTAATTCATTGCCTTAAATGTTTATGCTTATTATGAATGTTCCGCTATATTGTTATCCTTACTGGGCATTTGAGCTCACCCCTTTTCTATGTTTTATTTTCCCCAGGTAGTGAAGAAGTAATTTATGAATGACTTGCAGGGATATTATGAGGGGTTAATAGTGTGGATATGAAGACTTTGTTGTTGTAGTAGTTTTTCACTTTGAAATGTAATGTAAAACTTTATGATTATATCTAGTGTTTCCAAGGCTACTAAACCAATCGGTCTTTCGGGATTTGATCTTTCTTGTGATCATGCCAATGTTATGTAATTAATGCACCGACTCTGGGTAGCTGGGGTCGGGGCGTTACATTTTTCGAGTAAAATAAGTATTTTTCAAAAAATGTAGTTTTGCCGCCTTTTGATGGCGCACCCACCTTAAATCATGTTTTTGACATGTCTATAAGTTCAATTTTACAAAATAAAATTCTTCTTTGGAATCATGGTATAAATATTTACTTTGGATAAATTTTTCATATTATTCTGATAACTTTCATATTTTAATGAATAGTAAAAACACGCTATATTTTAATTAAAAACAACTTTTTTCATCGAAATAATTTATAAGGATAGATAATCTTTTTAATTGGTTTTAAAGTGTAATTATAATATATTTTTACCATTTAATCCAATTTTGGTCATTGGAATTAATTTCACTTTGAAATTTGATATAAACAAGTATCAATCTTTTGATAGTTTTTGTTTCTTAAAAACACGCGATTTGTTTTGACAACGGGAATTAATTTTTAAATTAATTAATGCAACTGATATTTTTTGAATTTGGTAAAATAGAAATCATTTTTGAATTCGTAATATCAAATATAGCTTAGGCCTAATTTTTGGTATTTTTCTGGAAACTTTCATTTTTTGATGAATAGTGAAACCACTAAGTGGTAGTTAAAAAACTGAATTTTTCATAAAACTTAATTTTACTGCTTCTGTGAGTGGAATTTAGAAAATCTGAGAAACACGGTTAATATCGAGGACTAAAATGTGGTTCAATGAGATGAAAATAATTTTTGGTGAATAGTAACTTTTACCTTTTTTACCACGGTTAAAAGTAAATAGGGTAATTAAGGGTAAAAATGATATTATTATTACCCTAACACATGTCCTAATTCTATTGGATAAGTGTAATTCGACCAAAAACAACCTCAGGAATAAAATATGACCATTTAGGTTCACTTGGATTAGATTAGGAGATTTATTATTTATTTATTTAAAGAAGGGTTAAAATAGCTAAAATCTTTGTTTTATAAGTAACTCATTTTTAATATAAGGTTATACATAAGATAAATTAGACTATAAATAATCATTAGAAATATAAAATTATTTCCTATATGGTGGTATTTTATTTATAATTTTTAGACATTAAATAATTTAATTTATTTATGACACAAAGATGATGCAGTAATTATCTTATTAATGAAATATTGACATAGTTGATGTTATAAATACCCAAATAAATTTAATTTGAGTCTCTAGATGAATTAAAATAATTTTCTATTTTAATATGACATGTTATTATTGATTTAATTAACTTTTTTCGAACTAATCATTCTGTTATAATTTTTTAAAAAAAAATTACAAAATAGTGTCAAAATTGACATAAAATAGTTTTTAAAACAAATATTATATTATTAATTGTTATTTTATTCCTAAAAATATAAGGTTTGGAAAAATGACTTAGATAAGGTTATATATATTAATAATAAACAACTTGGGGTTCTTTTGGCTTTTTATAGTATGTTTATTAACCTTATAGTGTAAGAAAACAAGAAGACACGGTAAAAGTAAAATTATTTATCTTAACGTTAAATTTAAATGATAAGGTTTAAATAGAAACCTAAACTTGTATAAATTCTATTGGATGAGAGGATTTAGACCCATACCCACATTATCTTCGAAAAAAATCAATTTAGAGCTATTAAAAACCGAATATGACTTTATAATAAAATAATATTTTTAGTTTTTCCAAAGGTGCCCCTCTTCTCCCTTATAAAAGGGCACCTCCTCCCTCTTTTCCTCACACCACTTTGAGCCTTCAAGCTCGAAAAAACCCTACCAAATTCTCTTCTCCACTTCCATGGAAACATCCTAGAGGTTCTGGTCTTCTTCAAAGTCCAATTTTAGTGCCCTAAGAGGTGGTCTCAAAGAGGCGCTTCAAAGAAGAGGTAATGTCCGTTACCGATTCTTTCAACTCCATTTCTTCTTCCACTTCTTCTTCTTTAGTTGTTTCATTATGAAGTAATAACACAAGTATAACTCATATAATGATATTTTATTATAAGTATGAAGCAACCCTATGTCACTATCTATCCATCCTTCGGAAAATTAAATCACCACGCGTGCGTACATACGGAATACCGTCTCCACGCCGTGGTGAAATCTGTTTTTTCACCAACACCTAACATGGATGGGTATAATGGTGTAAAGAATAACTATATATGGTTATTATAATATCATACTGATTCTGATATATTATACCATCCACTCCAATTCTATTAAAGAATTATGGTAACGATATAATCGCTCGTGCGTACGTACGGACTACCGTCTCCACGACGCGATGAGATTCATTCTCCTTGTTAACCATACATGAATGATCATAAAGTTTTTATAATGAATAATAATGAAATATATGAAATAATAATGCTACTTTATTTATGTATATATATATATTAATTTCATCTATTTAGTTTCATTCAATTCAATAAGGAAACGAAAACAGCGTTCATGCGTACGTACGGCCTACCGTCTCCATGAACGATGTATTTCATTCCTTTTATCGATATATGATATATACATGTATATGATGAATATATATTATATATAAATCATGTATTACATTCTGGAATTATTTAAATCAGTATATAAGTAATAATATCAAGAACAAAAAGTCGAAACACATACGATAAATGAAATGATTTTACCCAGAACGCTGCTTTAACATGGAATTTACAAAAGAACGGGTAATATAAAGTCATAAGTGAAACATATATGATATCATAACAATGAATATGATTCTATAAAAAGTCAATGACATTATTTAAATCATTATACATGAGTTTCGGATATGTATGAATCATATCGGACCTAAGGTAAGGGATAAATTTTCAATCTCATTTTTATCCGAGATTTCTTCTACGTAAGTATTTACTGGGGTTACATTTATCATCCATGACCATGTTTTCCAAAAATGTTTTCATAAAATGTTTACCATTCTTCCATGAATTTTATAGTCATTTTTACCCTTTATTGGCTTTTTACCACATTGTATGAATGGAATCTTTCCTTTGGTTACAATATAAGGTACTTTTGGACTTTTCTGACAAAAGTACGAGGAGAATGTTATTTTTAACTTATACGGCATGAACGGATTTTTACGGTTTCATAATGCCTCATTTTCAAGAAGATTCCTCTACAAGATTGAATGATTATTTTCAACAAAACATTTATCTTTTAAAATTGCATGGAATTTTGTGAAAAGAAAACGATTTTAAATAAGAAAGGATATTTTCCACAAGAATTCATTTCAAGTGTTTTGTCAAAACTATTTTCCATCTAAGATGACATTATTTCATATGTTTATGTTTCAAGTAAAATGTCTCTATGATTTAAATGGTTTCAATTTTATTATGATGAAATTATATCAAATGTTTATGGATTGTGTTATGATGGCATGATGTTTAAGAATCCCATTTTATTACATGGGTTATGCTATGATGTATGATTTATGATTTTGTGGCACACGAAAGAATGATATCATTATGAGATGGGTGGGACCTATATCTCCCTCCAATGCATTGGGTAAAGATTTATATCTCATGAGATAGACATGGATGGAACGACAAGTTAAACCGGTTCAGTAATACAAGACTGGAATTAGGAGTGATCTCGATTCAGAAAGGGACTTTGTCCACTAAGATGGTCTTGGCAGCAATGCCTTGGCTATTATGGAAATCATATCATGTGATTAATGGTTTTCCACAATTACATGTTTAATTACCATTCTATTTTATCATGATTAATGTTTCTTTATGACCTATGCCTTACGTACTTCCCTGATTTATGTCATTGCTCAAGATTCTGATGTTTAAATATTATGTTCATGTTTTGATGTTCAAATGTATATGATTGGTTTTATTTTATCCATTCTTACCCTTATTGATCATTTGAGCTCACCATTTATATGTTTTCTTTTCCCCAGGATTTAAAGAAAGGTTTTAGGTATGAAAACAAAAAGGGGAAGATCATATGGGAGATGTTGAAGATCTTTCACCACGATTAGAAGATTATATTCCGAGTTTCCAAAGAAACTAAACTATTATGATCCTTGTGTGTCTGTTTTTGTTATGTATTAAGTATTTCACTAAAGTAATATAATTTCCATGTACATCAAGCTTCGGTTCCATTAAAAATATAGTTTACGGGGTTTGAGAAGGAAAATAAATGGAAGAATCTTGAGAGAAGACATTTCTTGGAATCAGTTAACTCCCCTAAATTGAAGATAAAATGCCTTCTTAAATAACCTTATGTCCAAGGTAAGAATTCTAGGAGGAAGAGAGGGATGTTTGGAGATTATTTGGGTAGATTTTGTATGGTACAAGGGGGATTTATAGGTGTGAGTAGTGGTTAAGGGTGGTTGCCTTTTATAAGAGGGAGGATGGGTACTTTTGGAATGTTTGATAGATTATTTTATTATAAACCGAATTTTAATTTTCAAAAGGTAAAAAACTCATTTTATTTTAATTTAAGATGATTATTGTTCTAAATTATCTCAAATAATATTTTTTATGCAAGTTTTGGTTTCAAATTTAAATTTATCATTTAGCCTTAACCCTTTGTTAACTTATTTTACTCTTACAATGTCTTCTTGTATGTTAATACTATACGGTTAATATATTTACTATAAAATGCCAATAGAATATAAAGTGGTACATTAATAACATTATAAACTTTATATAAGTCATTTGGCTGAATATTATATTTTTAGGACTATTATAATATTTAATAAAATAGTATTTGTTTTAAAAACTCATTTAGGTCAATGTATATACTATTCATATCACGACTTTTAAAAAATCCATAAAAACATTATTTATTCGAAAAAACTTCATTAATTCAAATATAAAAAGTAATAATTATCCCTAAAATTATTTTATGGCATATAATGTTTTAAATTAAATTTATTTTAATATTTAAAATTTCTTTTATTTAAATCATTCATTAATAAGGTAAACACTACATCATCATTGTCTCATAAATATATTTATATATATGATACCTAAAAATTATAAATAAAATACCATGATTTATAAAATCTTTTTATATTTATAATTAATATTTATAGTTAAAGATATCACTTATATAACCCCATATAAAAATTATTTTAGTAAAAGATATATGTTTATGTTATATTTTCATTAACGTTAAATTTAAAGTAATTAAATGTCATTTTCACACACAAGTGGCTCCATGGGGTCCTAAAATTGAGTCATGGATGACCATGGTCAGAACAACTCATATAATAGGATTAGCATATGTGTTAGGGTAATTTAATATTATTATAATATTATTTTTTTATTATTTACCAGATTTACCTTTTAACCATGATAAATAAAATATTTACTGAAATTACTATTTATAATGTCTAAAAATAAAAGTTACCTATTTAAACGATTTGGACATCCTGACTAAAAATATGGAATATATTTTTCTAAATTAAAAACATAGTGGTTTCAAAAATTAATTGAAAATTAATTCCTATTGTCAAAACCATAATGTTTGTTTTTATGAAATAAAAACTACCAAAAGATTAACATGTGTTTGTGTCTGATTTCAAAGTGAAATTACTTAAAATGACCGAAACTGGATTAAATGATATAAATATAATCCAATTACACTTTAAAACCAATTTAAATAATAATCTAACTATAAAAATAAATTAGATGAAAATTTAGTTTTGAATTAAAATGCATTATTTTAAACTATTCCTAAAAACATGAATTTTATCAGAAAAATAATTTTTTTTATCCAAAGTAAATTTGATATTTTGATTCCATATAAGAAGTTTAATTTTTCAAATAGGTGATATAAAAGTGGAAAAAACTATATTTAAAAATGGTTCCCCATCAAAAGGAGGTAAAATTAACTTTAAAAATATAAGAGTATTCCAAGATTAAAATAGAATTAATTCTTATTTGAAGCATATAATATGTATTTGATAAATTTAAAAACATTTAACAAGTATATAAAATAATAATATAGTTAGAAATGTTCATTCTCTAAAATACAACGGTTATGCATTAACAACCATTTAATAGAAACCCATTGTTTCATGTTGAGTACACTATCTGACAAAGTTCCCCCTTTAACATAAAATTAATATATTATTCATAAATATTAATAGATATTAAGATGTATTATTCTATAAATACCTGGGTCGTTACATATATTCAGGTACCATTTTCACCCAAAATTGGGCGTGAAATATACTCAATAGGCCTCCACTGACGACGTCTATATTAAATACATCCTGTGTATAAAAACTATAAACATGTTGTTGAATAATAGGAAAAATTATTAGTAAATGTCAGATATAATCATGTTTGTGTGAACAATATGTAAATAATAGTAGGATTAAATAATGAGTATCAATATATATGAAATTTATATAAGCAGGAAACTAATAACTTTGGAATTTGTCATATACATAAATAATTCCAGACCTACATGGGCTAGGTCCCAAGGCTGATAACTAGGGTGGCCTCTTTGAGACCAATGAACTCATCCAAGGTGAGACAAGAATAATATATATTTTCATGGTATAGTAATTCATGGACCATGGATGAGGTGTCCAAATATTCAGAGATATAAAATAAAATTAGAGTCATAGGTGTCATACCTTGACCCCCTTCATCAGTGCCATACCATAATGAAATCAATGTCATAACTCAATTTGTTCCATAAATATATTCATCATTGATTATGTTACATTACTTTAAATCCTATAAGTAATATCATAATGAAGGGCCTTATTAGTGTCCATTTCGAAGAACAATCATCATTATCAAGGGCACAAGCCAAAATAATATCTATATCATTATAATTTTCTTCTTTAAACCAACTAATCATCCCCTTAAAAGCATATGATGTTATTGAAAAATTTTATTTCAACCTTTGATTAACTCCTATAATTTGAGGAAGGATCCCACTAACAGGTGGAGATCTAATAACCTAAAGGGGTGGTTCTTATCTTAGGCTGATGAATGAATCCACATTGGATGTGGTTCCGGGTGAGGTTAAAAACCAACGACCAAGTCAAGGTGCTATTTGAGCATCAAGTTATGTTTCAAATAATTAATTTAAGACATTTGATTATTTTAGGAGAAACATCTAGAAGGTCTAATATGTGACACAGTGAGATTAGTTTAATAAGTGATAAAATTTTCGGGAAAAGGTTCATACCACCTATCTTATGGCATTAGAGGAATATTAATCCATTATCAACCCTTGGTTTGGTTTGAATCATAAGAAAAAATAATAATAAATGAATAATAAAAAAATATAGAATATTAAACTACACTAAAATAACTTCTACGAATGTGATATAAATTGATAAAGGTATAAAGTGGATCTAATCACTTACCGATGGTGATCAAACATGACAAATGGTAATCTGATTGGAGATTGTATGAAGAAGAGGGATTAAATACTCTGAAAATGTAATGTATGATCTCTCACAGTGGTGTAAGGCTATTGGATAAGGATGAAATATTAATGGTTTTTGGATTATAAATAAATAAGGAAAATATGTTCATTTACCCAACTTTTTAATGCGTGCACATTTTGGACGTAGAGTCATCCAAACCATGTGGCAACCATGTGCCTTCACTGCTAAGGATAAGTCACCCCTCACACATTTAGTCTAACCATTTACAGACCTGGAAAATCCCCTATGAAATAATTATTTAACAAGATAAATGTTCGTACAACCCTCTACAATATACCAGATCAACCTTCATGGTTTAAAAAAACCATCCAAACAGGGGGGGATGGTTTAAACAAACTCTACAACCTACTTGTTCTTTCCAAAATTCAGGGCTTCAAGCTCCGAACAAGACATGGAAACCCATGTAACCTCTATGATCCCATTAAAAACTTTCATTATGGTAAAACGAATGAATTATACTAGAAATTAAAGGATTCATACCTCATATAAAATCTATGATCATACATATAATAAGAAATATGTATCAAGGGGTAAAGATGAGACAAGAAACCCTTACCTTGATGTTGTAATTCATGAATTCCCTCCAACCTCATGTATAAAAAACATAAATATCTTAAAAAATTATTTCATAACCATATTCATAAAAATAAATATTTATACATTTCATTTATATTCTTTACCTCTATTTATATGAATTAGTTTTTACCTATTTTCACACACTAGGTATTTAATGTTTTGACAATTTATACTTGTTTCATAGGAGTAGTGTAAGTAATCGATCTTGTTAAAAATTTCACCATTCCAAGATATTTAAATTTAATTTATTGTATTATTTATAATTATTTATGAATATTTAATTTCCATTTATTAGTGTTGGAATCTTTATCCTTATAAATGAAATTAACAATCAACACACTTCAGTTATTTTTAAAACCAATTGAAGGTGTTTTATTAATTTTTGAGTTAAATATTATTTTATCCATTATAGAAAAAATAATAAAATAATTATTTTATTATTTAAATAAAACTTTACCATTAATTATGTTTTTATAGTCATCCAACATATTATTTTATAGCATTGTTCAGGTAGGTGGTTAAACCAAACCAAACATGAACACACCGTTATTAATGTATAATATTGAGGTGATTTATTTTTAAATTAATTATTTTAATAGAATAATGATATCATTTAATATCTTTTAGTGTGATATTTCTATATTATAAATAATTAAGGGAATAAGTGATGGATACAAAATAATTCTATACCATGAATAAATTGTTTCCCCTTCTTAGTTTTCTTGTTTAAGAAGGTTAATTATATATAGTGTTTTTATCATTCATATGAATAAAAAATTATTCAATTAGTATTACCAAAAAACTATTCATATCATAAAATCATATTTATCCTCTAAAACAATCCATATAACCATCCATGAAGGTTGATAATGAAAAATAGAATACATTGATCTATGAAGACGATAGTCCACACATACACATGAATAGTGATTTTTTTTCTATAGAACAAGAGATAAGATTAATTTGGTTTAAAATTTCAGAAAAATAATTGATAAATATCATATTTTTACATTAAATTACAATTTTAAATTAATTTTTTTGGTATTTATGGAAAAAACATGTTACTTCGTGTAGGAAATAATAAGCACATATGCACGTTTAACATGTTCGTTTTTTAATAGAAAAGGGAAAAGGTGGTTACTACTTGTAAAATCATTATAATGACATATAATTATACTATTTATACGTATTTTATCATTTAAATTTTTTTAATGGGATTTTGGGATGAATAAATGCACAAAAAGAAATAAGAAAGAGAAAGGAGTAGCTAAAAATTTATACCCCATTACCGAGATTATCTCCCATGAGAAGGAGGTTAAACCTTTGAGGGAATGTATTTTGAGAATAAAAGAACATATTTATAGTGGATAGAGTGCTAGCGATAGGTTTCGATGTTGTTTGGGGGAATCTATGTGAGTTTTTTGTGAGTATAGGTGAGGAGATGAGTTCCCCATTTATAATGGAAAAGGGATGGATTTTCGTAATACCTAAAATTTGTTTATAATGGGAAGTCAAAAATAATAAAATTATCTAAAAATTTGAGAAATAATAGAGAATAAAAGTTATATGGTCATTAAATTACTTAAATACACATTCCCATAAATGTTTTAAACATGTGTGAGGTCTTTTACTCTAATATTATTTACTTTTACCATTTTATCTTTTACTGTGGTAACTATTTTTTACAAGTAACATATTCTTTATTATTAAAAAATAAAAATATACTTATTGTATAGTTTTGACCTAATAATTCCAAATTATTAAATCATTAAATTTAATTCAGTTTCACAAATTGATAAATATTAATTTTAAAATAATATAAATATAATGTGTTAAAAACAATTTCATGAGAAAAATATTACTTAAGATCTTAAACCTTAAATATAGTTTCATAAAATAGAATCAATATTTTCAAATTTATATTAAATCCTATAAAATTTATAACTTCTCTAGAAATGTGTTTCATAAATTTCCATATCATTATTATGAGATAATATTGTTATAAAAGGCATAGTACTTGTAAAAATAATATATCATACTCTTCACCTAAAGATAAGATTTTTAATAAAAATATAAAAATTACATTGTAAGATAATATTGAAATTATTAATCCAAAAATTATGCTATTTTAATTAAATTTAAATTATAAATCTTATAAAATATTTTTTAAATGATAATACATTATATAAAGAAAACTACATTTATTAAAAAAATAAACATTTTAAACGTCAAGTGTTTTAATATTATTTCATATATATTAATATTTAATTGAATATTGATTTATTATTTTATAAATATAAATATTATCTATTATATTAAACCTTTAATTATGATCAATTATATATATTAAGGTAAAATACAGTACTCCCTTTTTAAATGGTTCTTTGAATGGTATCCTTCTTAAAATGTCAATCAATGAAAATAATAATAAATAATAATTTTCATTGATAATTATCTTCTTATATTTTAATGATTATATTATTCATGTAATTTTATTATTTCATGCTTCCTTTTATTTGCGTGTTGTGTTAGTGTATTGTTGCATGTGATACAACCTATTCGAGAAAATATTAATTTTAAGGTTCCAAAATCTCAGGTCATCACATTCTTTCTCCCATAAATAAATTACATACTCACAATTTTATTTATAACTAATTGATGAAAATAGGTGAGGGTAATCATAACATATCCATAATTTGGAATATAAATTCTAATATGACATCTACCATACTTCCTTTAGATATATCAAGTTACTTATCATTATTCAAATAATATTATCTATTCATACAATTATATACCCAAGTGTGTATATACCATAATTATAATATATATATTTTTTCAAAATCATTTGAATAACAAAGACATTAAACCACAACAAAATCATACATTTATTCAAAAATTAACTCTTATATTCATCCAATAGTTCATAAAATCACAAACTAGTCAATATATTTCATAAGCCCAAAAATGTGATGAACTTCACAAAATAATATCATAGATCACCCTTTCATTAAATCAATTATAAATTCCAAAGCTATCAATACCATATATATGAATTTTCCCAAAATAAATCAACTCATTTTTGCCATAACAACAATCATATATTAAACATAAGAGTAGTCCATACCTTATCATGTCTTCTCCAATAATTATTGAGATAAATACATCCTTATCATAGAATCACTTTTAATGGATATTAATAATATATAATTAATCTTTAAAAAATTTATAATAAAAAAAAATGATGAAAAATACGTAGATATTTCACATAAATCACAAGAATTTTAGTATATACATGAATACCATTGATAAAAATATCTCACTAATGAAAATAATTGAGATTATCATGATTTAATTTCTATTATGAAGTAAACCACATTACCTTAGGTAAGACTAAGAAACTAACATTTTCCATTATAGTATGAATATACTATGATTCTTAAAAATTAAATTTTTTATCACTTATTCCGTTATAAGACATTTTGGTTTCAAGATACATATCACTGTCATGTTCATTTTCCTGATCCTATTTTTAAAAAATATTAAAACTAAAAAATTATTATTTTATCCAAAATATTAATTTGAAAACATCAATAAGAAGTTGTCTTCCGATATAAAAACTTCATATTTATTATATGGTACTTTTGATTCAACCTATGACTCTATTTGTTCAATAATTGGTTTTCTATAGTAATTTTCCTCTTAGGTTATCTAACCTAATAAGTCAGAATCATACTCAAATCCATTATAATGATTCATTAAATAAAATGTTAATTAACCCCAACATATCTACCAGGTGTGTCAAACCTGGTGTGAATTTAGGCTTCTTTTATCTTACACCAAGTGATTATTGATTTAATACCCAACACACCCTTTAACAGGGTTATTATCCCAAGTTAAATATGTTCTAGAGCCTATATTCAATTTCAGTATCTAGATAGGGAGGTAATTTTTAGGAAAACCACATACTCAAAACATTATGAATATTTCTAGATATTAATTTACACATAGAATTATCCCCTAGTATGTTTTAATGTTTTCTTATTCTAATCCATAAAATGTTATAAATTACCTCAACTAACACAATGGTTTATCTATTCCTTGGAAATTATGATCAACCACAACTTATCAACTAATAACATTTCTAACTCTCAAATTATTCCTAATAAATAAAATCATAATATCAAAAGGTATATTAACTTGGTTCTCATACTAACCATGACACACTATGGATTTTATCATCTCAATTTCACGACTGAATAGAAAATATATCATTGAAACACACTCCCAGGACCTTTTAAGTTTATATTTTAATATAATTAGGTCAAAACATTAACTGACAAAACCCATTTTCTATTTATCAATTCTATGTTCTTCCTAATATAAAAAAACAACTTTTTCCATAATGTTTATTCAATGTCTCACACAAATTTTCCAAATAATAAAATATTCTATACAATCTATACGTATTAATTTCCTTTACAATCAATGGAAGTAGGAACATAAGAAATAAGTTTGATTAAATGTAAAATAACGGTAAACACAACTGATAATAATCAAATATCATAATTGAGCATATGATGATAATATGAGTATAATATAGATATATAATAAAGTTATATCTAATAAATTATATATTTTAAATCAGAGTATAAAATTAGAATATATCAGAAATTTGTTTCATATAAAATAAATATGGAATACTTGAGAATTGTGGAACAATACTAAATGTAGGGAAACATTCCCTTCACGAGCGACAGAATTAAACCATTGATTATGAATCAATTTAATTGTACCAGTATATATATTACCTTCTTGAGTCACACACTTATACCCATGATTTTGAATAACTAAATATTTATCGTGTATACATATCTCATGATATTTGAACTTTTAACCAATGTATTTAATAAATATTTGAGACCCCACCCATCAACATCCATTCTTGATGGCCGCTGAAAAATCATTCACTTACAAAATCATAAAGAACCCATTAAGATAAAGTGGGTTTTATAAAACATTTATATGAAAATAATTCGATTTTTATAGGATGAATACACCATGGGAAGAAACTGGGTTTTATTCAACACATCATAAAGAAACCATGATATGAAAATGGGTCTCATTTATTTTTCAGACATATTTATATAATTAAATCATTTACAATTTCATCAATAGTTATAACTTTATAAACCCATTGAAAATAAATGGATATTCAATGACATCATGAAGCTTTTCATGTAAATACCATTCAATAAAGATAATAAATCTTATAGTGTTTACACATTATAAATAAAAGGTATAAAATTAAGGTAATAATTTTTCCAACCAATATATGTATGTAATCTAGATGAACACCCTTAAATCAAAAGAATACAAAATAGGGCATTCCCAAAATAAGACATTGGATAAAAAAGTATGGTTATACAACGAAAACGTTTAGGAAAGATAATGGTAGTGATTAATAATTTCTCCAAAATATAAGTATATAACATAATACATCCATAAAATGAAAGTTGATGGTTGTATTATAATAATACCTTTGATCAAGCAAAATTATGTAAAAGAAAATTAATTAAATTAAAATATAATTTTAGGGCATTTAGTAAACTAAAATTGGAAATAAGAAATATCTGTAATCTTATGGAAACCTTTTAAAATAGTTATTTGATAAATATTGTTCTAAAAATAATATCTTTTAGAAATAATTAAAACATAGTGAAAAATCATCATAAAAAATTTCAAAAGCGAGGAAATAAAATTTTAACACAAAAATGTTAAAAAGAGAATCATTTCAAATTTTCATGAAAATGAACCATACAGAAAATGTTATAGATTTATTATTTTTTAAAATATGATAATATATTATTTGATGACCTTAATAAATTATTTAATCATATATAATTACATTTTAAAATTTGCTAAATGAATAAAAATATTGAAATAGGAGGTTATTGGTCGAGAAGAAGATATGGTGTAAGTTTCACTTACATGAAACCTATTGGGTATGATATGAGTCAGAGGGAAATGAAAATTTGAGGGGAAATATAAAACAACATGAATATAACATAAAAATAATGAGTTATTTGAGAAGTAATACAAATTTTTAGATAAGTTATCCTTTAAAAATCTTGATTTTGAAAATATGATTGGAAGTGAAACCGTTACGGGTTGCATAACATTTTAATAATAACCCCCCATTCAAATTTGGTGTATTTTTAATCGAAATAAATTTACAATTCAATAATATATGCATCTAAAAAAACCCATGAATTTTTATAATATATTTATTAGGAATTAGATAAAACATTCTAATGAAAACATGGTGTATAATAGAAAATATGACTTAAGGTGTGAAAATTAAGACAATAAACCCTTACCCTGATCTTGTTTTCCAGGAATGATATATAACATCATGTAAATATACATAAATGTGTTAATAAATTATTAAAAAACCATATGAATACATGAAAGTATTTATTTATTTCATTTATAATCATTAACTACTTGTATATTAATTAGTCTTTAATTATTTTTCTACATCATGTGTTCATAATTTTCACCATAAGTACTAGTTTTGTAGAAGGGTTGATAGTATTCATAATTAATAAGAATTTAATCATTAATGTATCATTATAATTATGTTAATTTATTATTTATGAAGACTCAAAATCTTTTTATAAGAGTTTCTATTATTATCCTTTAAGAGGAAATTAACATTAATAACAATTTAATGATATCCTTAACTGATAAAATGTTTTTTTAATTATTGAGTAAAAAATTAATGTATAATTTGTTTTAAAAAAAATAATTATTTAAATAAATATATTTTATTTTATAGATAATTTTGTTTTCATAAACATCCAAGATATAATTTCTTTTCATTATTCAAGATAGTGGTCAAACAGACCCAACTATGAATATTAAATGATTAATAGTTAATTATGAGGTGATTTATTTAAAACACCATTATAACCATAGAATAATGATTTAATATTTTTTATTAGTGTAATATATAATAATTATAAATAATTATAATAATAATTAGCTGATAAAAAATTATTACATTGCATAAATAATTTATTCTCCCTACTCAGTTCTCTTCTTCAAGATAGTTAATTTTATAATGACTGTTTATCATGAATATCTTTAATTGTTTACTTATTTTTTATTAATATAAGTAGATTAATATAATAAAAAACAAATTTATCCTCTAAAACCATTCATATAATCCTATATTAAATGAGGTAATGAGGAATAGAATACATGATTCATAGAGGTGATAGTATGAACATACACTTAGTTGATTATATCATTTTCATAATACATGAGAGATCAGTAATTTATTTTATAGAATAAAAATATTAAATAAGTCTTAAATATCATAGTTATATATTAAACTACAATTTTAACTATCCATTTTTGTTGGGTAATGAAAACAAATATGTTACTTATTTGAGGTTGTAGGCCGCACTTTCTCACATTTATGTTTTTCTTATTTGTTAATGGAATAGGGAAAAGTGGTTAATTCTTGTATGATAATTACAATAAAATATAATTATAAAATATTTATTGATGTTATCATTTAAAAATGTTTAAATTTAATTTTTGTAAGAAAAATTTCACATAGAGAAATATAACAGAGGAAGGAGCAATTAGAAATTTATACATCACTACATGTATTATCTCCATTGCAAAGGGGGTAAAATATTGAGGGATAGAATTTTGAGAATACCAAATTCACATTAATTTTTCTAGGAGTGTTATATATAAGGTTTGTTATATGTTTTTACAAACTAACTAGGTTTTGGTGTGAAGAGAATGTGACCCTTTTATAAGTGAAAAGGGAGGACATTTTTTGTAAATACCCAACACTTTTTAATAATGGGAAGTCAACCTATAGTGAAGTTGTTCTAAAATTGATATATAATTCATAGAATAAGTTTTGAGGTAAATAAATTCATAAAACACACATTTCACATATTTTTTAATCATGTTTAAGGACTTTTATTCTTATATTATTTACTTTTACCATTAGAACATTTACTAAGGTTATTTGTTTTAACTGATTAACTTATCCTTTATGATTGAAAATAGAATAGTTCTTATTATATATTAAAGACGTACTGATTCCAAATTTTAAATAAATTTAATTAAATTAATTTTCTAAAAGTGATAAATTTTATTTTCAAAATTAAAAGTATATAATGTATTAAAAATAAATTTTAGAGATAAATATTACTTATGTTTAATAACATTAAATACAGGCCTGTAAAATAGTATAAATATTTTTAAATTTATAATATAAATCATAAAACTAATATTTTTTCCATAAAATGGTTTCATAAATTTCCAAATAAATCATAGAGACTAATAATTTTAAAAAGGCATGGTATTTTTAAAAGTAGTATATTACACTATCCACCTAAATATCCATTTTTTAAGAAAAATTTCAAAACTCATTTCTAATATAATATTGAAAATTTTAATCTAAAAAATATTTTATTTTTAGAAAATTAAAAATTCTAAAATGTATACATTATCTTTAAATTGAAAATTAAATATTTTTAGGAAAACTAATTTTATTAAAAAAATAACCCTTTAAAACTTCAAGTGGTTATAGTCTTATTTTATATTGATTTATAAATAAATAAAAATTAATTTTTTAATTTATTAATATAAATATTAATTATTATATTAAATTATTAACTGTGATCAATTTTATTTATTATGGTAATATATACTATCACCATTTTTAAATTGTTATTCAAAAGGAATCCTTTTAAAAATACTAATCAAATAAAATACTAATATATAATTATTTTGATTGATTATTTTATTTTTATCTACTAATGGTTATATTATTCATGAAATTTTTAAATTTCATGGTTTATTTTATTTTGGTGTTTCATTAGTATAGTGTTTCTTGTCACACAATCTATTTGATATAGTATTAATTTAAATGGTCTAAATCTAACGTCAATATAAATTCTCTTAATTGTGGTTTAGATCAAAATGAATTTAATAGAATTTACACATGTAAAAAAATGTGTGAAATTTGAAAAATGATTGAAGTTACTTGTGAAGGTATTAAAAATTCTATGATACTAGACTTGATATGTATAAAAAATATTTCTATGGTTTTAGTATGAATTGTAATGAAACTATTATGGATAAATTTACTCATTTTACAGATATATGAAATAGAAGAAAGTATCTTGGTGAAACTCTCACCATATCAACTCTTGTTAAGAAAATACATTGGTTACTTTTGAGTACTTGGTCACCCAAGGTAATTGCAATCCTAGATGGAAAAGATATCAAGAAAATGGAAATTGAATAACTCATTGGTTCTCTCATGACCTATGACATCCGCATGAAATGGAAAGACAAAAAATAATATAAGGAGGTCATAGAAATATAGATTTTTTTTAATTAAAATCAATCAAATAAGAATCATATGAAAGTGACACAATAATTTTACACATTTCCGAGATTATGACCAAATACACATAGAGGATGAAGTCCTTCCAATATTCCAAAAGGGAGAGTGAATGAAAAGAACCCAAGGTGACAAGCTATCATTTTAATAAAAATGGCCCCAAAAAAAAATTCAATATAGAAAAATAATAAAAATAAAAAATATTAATGAAATATTTATCACAATGTTTCTACCTATTGCTTAAGTGATGATCCCCTCTCCTCTTCTAAATAAGGTGAAAAAAGAGAAATATTTATCATGGTTAAAATTATTATCTATGATGAATTTAATTATCTTCTTTATTACAATTCTAATTATCTCACCTATTGTTATTATTTAAGTCATATAAAATAAAATTACCTTAAATATACAATAGATCAAATATTGGATTTTTTTTCTAAAACAAATAATTTTTAAATATATAAAAAATAAATATAATAATTTTTCATTTTAAAATAATAATTTTTTAGAAAAAGTGATGATTAATAATTTAAATTAAAAGAGAAACCTAGTGATAAGTATTTAGAATCAACCCTTAAGTATTTTCATAATTCTCTTTTTAAATTCACCCAAGTTGAGAAAAAAATAAATAAAATGATCATTTCTCAATGATATGTAATTTGTTTTGGGTTTTGTGTTCACTAATGAAGTACGAACATCGAAAAATACTACTAATTTTGTAAGGGGATGGTCTCAAGATAATAATAATAATTATTATATTAAAAACAGAATCTTATTTATGAATGTGATTGAAAATAAACATGTTATTGTAGGAAAAAATTGATCCATTTATTTTTTAATTTATCATTTATAAATTCTTATCGAAAATATTATGATAAACAAGTTTAGATTCTAAAATAACTTTTGATAACACAAGTCAATCTAAATTTTGGGTTCCAAAATCATTTGTTTATTTATAATTGTGTAGGAAAAGTGTATCAAGATAAAATTGTATGGAGATATTTTAAACTTTTATAATGAGGGATTAAGAAATATTTGTATCAACTACTCCATGTTTAACTAAAAGAGTATGTTTTTTCAAATTAGTACTATTTTTCACAAATTTATCTTTATTAAAGATATTTTATTTATATTTTAAATGTTTTTTAATATCATGTTTGGGTTTCTCTCTTATAACCCCTCACTTTATAAAATATTGACTTTATTAGGGGAGATAGGTGTGGTTCTTGTATGTCATAAGTAGTTCTATTAAGGTAGGAATGTGTAACACCCCAGGTAAATAAAGAATATGACATTTTCATATTTATCCCTATTTGTGAATAAAATATTAATATGACTTTGAAGGGGACTCTTTGCTCGATGGCGTACCCAACACGCAACAACGAGTTTCTTGGGAATCTTACGTTGCACTCTAATAATAAAATAATATTATTTTAAATGGTAGTTAACATGTAGACGTTGTAATGGAGGGAATGGATATAAATAACTAAAATATGATTATATATGTTTTTAAATGTTTTTACATTTATCCAATAAATGATAGAGGCTTAAAATAAGGAAAGAATTCAATTTTATGCATATATGCCCTAGTTTTCACTAAAGGTTCACTTATCACCTTTTGATGTTGAACCATCATTAAATATAGTATTTTTCACTATTAAACATTCTTTTGGACCAAATAAAACTCTTATTAAGAATAGGGACATCAAAATTTACTTTGTGTAAATTTTTGGTATCTTTCCGAAAAAGTTCATTTTTTTAATGAATAGTGTAAAATGTTGTATTTTAATTCAAAACCTCTTTTTAATCTAATTTATTTATATGATTAGATTATCTTTTGAATTGGTTTTAAAGTGAAATTAGAATATATTTTTACCATTAAATCCAATAGTGGTCGTTGGAATTAATTTTACTTTGAAATCAGTCTTAAACCAGTGTCAATCTTTTGATACTTATTGTTTCATAAAAACACGCTATTTGCTCTGACAGCGGGAATTAATTATTCAATTAATTAATGTGACTAATATGTTTTGAATTTTGTAAAACGGACTTCATTTTTGAATTCGGAATATCAAAAATAGCTTAGGGTGAAGTTTTGGTATTTTTCTGAAAAACTCCAATTTTTGATGAATAGTGAAACCACTAAGTGGTAATCAAGCATATTGATTTTTCAGTTAAATGAAAGTTTACCACTAATGTGTATTGAATTTTGAAAATCCGACATACATGGTTGTCATTAATAAGTAAAATGTGATTCAATGGGATAAAAATAATTTTTTGGTGAATAGTAACTTATTAAGTTTTTAATCGCGATTAGTGGTAATTAGTGTAGTTTAAGGTAAAAATGATATTATAAGAATGTGAAAACACCATGACACTTGTCCTACACCTATTGGGGGAGTCATGGCCGACCAAGAAAAGCCATGGGCCAACTTGGGGACCCCATGGAGCCACTTTAGTTGGAAAATGACAATAATATATTTTTATTTAATGGAAAAGTAAAATTGACACAAACATGAAATGTTTTACTAAAACAATTTTTAAGTAGGGTTATACAAGTCATATTTTTGATTATAAATAGTCATTGGAAATCTAAAAATATTTCCTACATCATAGTAATTTTTTTTATAATTTTTAGACATTATATAAATTAAATTATTTATGACATCATAATGATGCAGTGATGACATCATTATTTAACGATTAAAATAAAATGGAAATATAATGTAATATCTATGAACTACACATGTCCAAAACTTATTGGATGGGTGGATTTCGAACCCTTATAACCTTATACACGAATTATATCAATGTGGGACCTTTTAAAACCGAAACACATTTTCAAATAAAGTAATATTTCCTTACTTTCCAAAAGTGCCCCTCCTCTCCTCTTATAAAAGGACCCCACCTCTACCTCTTTTCCCACACTCCTCAAGCCTTTGGCTCGGCCAACCCCTGCCCATTTACTCTCTCCACATCCCTATCCTAATCCTAGAGGATTCCCTTTGGGAATAATTCTTTCAAAGGAAGCCTTTAGGCTCAAATCAAAAGGAGTTACACTTTTAAAGGTAATTCTTTCTCTCATGTTCATTTGTTTTATTTTGCTTCTCCAACCCCCTAAAATATTTTTATTTACTTCTCTTGTAACAAAAACAGTATCTTCAATATAGTAGGATGTTGTTATAAGATTTATTCATGCTACACTATCACACAACTACATCAAATGGTTAAAGAACATACGGTTTCCGTGGATGGCGAAATTCTGCCTCCCGAAACGATGATTGTTCAATACTCATTTAACACCTTCAAAGGTGGCCATTATGATGTCACTATTTTTATATATGATATATAATATGTTTACGTTTTCCTTATGCTTCTGTATTTTTCATTTTTGTCTTACCTTTATGGCTTCCATTATGGGTATACGCGATATCTTCATTTAAGGAAGTGCGGACTACCGCCCCCTCAAAGTGATTTGATTCGTTAAATACCATATGTGGGATGTATAAAGGATGGAAATATGATATTATATATGATATTATACTGTAATTATAATATACCTTTATATCATTATTATTCCATTCTATAAAACACGAAATAGAAATGAAAGTAGCGTTCATGCGTACGTACGGCTTACCGTCTCCATGAACGGTGCATTTCATTTCTTACCTCTAAATGATTATGTAATGTTATAAATGCATGAATGTACTGGATATATATGACATATATTATATCTACATCATGAATACAATTCTGGATATAATAAACATTTGGCCACACGAACAACATGTAATTGTAAGAAGTCCACTTTCGACTTAAGGACCAAATATCGGCAAAACAAATTTTATTAACTTAAATGATTACATAATGTTTATGACATGGTAATAAGTGGTATAAAAGGAATAATGAACTTGAAAAAGGTTCTTAATGAAGTAGAAATTAACTCAAGTTTATTATTCAGGAGATTAAAGAACGATCGAGTCAAGTCGGACCCGAGGTAAGGGATCCTACAACTCTCATTCTTTTTAAGTACACACTTTTATGTCATTTATTTTAAGCTCATATTTCTTATGATTGGGATGTTATTTTATATTACATTTACTGTAATTTTTATGTTCATGTGATGAGAGACCCTATTCTCTCTCATCAATCCATTTTGGAAGTTTTGAGTGGCGCCGTTAGGCTGCCGAACTTTCGTAAGAGATCTAACCTCTCTCTTTCTTTTTAAGTACTCTCCTTTATGTAACTTATTTTAAACTCCTCCTTGCAATGTTGGGGAATTTACTTTTATATTCCACTTTCTGTAAATTCTATTGTAATATTATGGGATGCTCTATTTTGTCTCATCAATCCATATTCAGATGTTTTATGTGGCGCCGTTAGGCTGCCGAGTTTTCGTAAGGGATTTTTCATCTCACTTTTATTCCCGTGAGATTTATGCTACATTTGCCACAAATTCCATTGAGTGGTGTATGTACTGCCCATTATTCTACTCTTTGTGTAATATACTTTCATTTATGAGTATTTACATCAATGACCTATTGGCTTTCTTTCATGGGGTGTATGTTTTGAAAGATACCCAAGTCGGTAAGGGAACCTTTCACCCTCCTCTTTTTTAAAAGACTTCTTTTATTGGGTCTTTTAATTTACATATTTTTATGTTGGGATATGTTCTCATACATCCTTATTGATATAAATTTTATGTCCAAGTTATGAGATACACTTTTTATCTCTCATCAACTCATTTTGATGTGATGCCGTTAGGCTGTCAAGGAATATTTTTTATACGAAGCGTTTACTAAACGACAAAAGGGAATGTTTTTGTCGTACGTATGCGGAGACCACGACTTCTCCGCCGTCGTAACCGTTATTTGAGTTTCGGCTTCCTCTACAAGCCATACCTTCTTTTTAAAAGAAAAATAAATACCATGTTTTACTTTTCTTTTATTTTGCTATTGAAAATGGTTTTCATAATGTTTTTATTATATCAATGTGTTGTATTGATATCTCGTGATTGAAATGTGGAAACGTTATGTTTCCTTTATGCATGTTTTATGTGATATGATTATGTTATGGTTCTTGGGAATTATTATGAAGACGGGTGGTTCCGTGATAAACTAAGGGCGAGTGAGCCCGTTATAGCTCTCCAATGCATTGGGTAACGCGAAGGAGTGAAACATTAAGGTTTCTCCGAAGAGATTTAGGGAATATACTGTGATGGGTATTCCAAACGTAACCATGAGGGTTACTCCCTACGTAAGAATGTTATGAATTCCTCAAGTTACCTTTATGTCTTATGTTTTCTATGATTTATTCATGATTTGATATGCCTATGTTTTATGGGTAAACTGTGATTTCATTCTAATGTATATATGAACTCATGTTTCCTTTCCATATTTTTACAACTCTTACTGAGTTTTTTATGCTCATCCCATGTTTTTGAAATGTTTTTCACAGGTCAAGGGAAAGGTACATGATGTGATGATAGTGTCAAGGATGTGTCAAGAAAGAATCTGTGTTATATTTTAAATATGTTCCCGTTGATGGGAAGAAAGAATATTGTCTTTTATGTAACCACTTTGTTTAAATGTGGAATGTAATGCAAGTTTCATGATCTAATTCTCTAAAACTCTAAACCTGAAAAGATCCTCAATGTGTAATCTTGTAATAACTCAAGATTAAGTAAGGTTTAAGGCTGGGGCCTTATAGTTGGTATCAAAGGTCGGTTTAGATAACTTTAGAGGTTAGGGTATTCTTTAAGCATAAGTGACATTACCATAATGGTAAGGATTTCAGAAAGAGTCCTAGTTTTAGATAAAGTGAATGAGTAAGTGTATCTTAGTGTTTACCTTCCTCATTAGTACATGATGGTTTTGTTGATATACTCACACTGAAATTTCTATTTTTAGTGAATGGATGGATCTAGCAGGCACCAAAGAGACAACAGGTTTGAAGGAAACTATGGTGGTTCTTTGATTAAGATACTAGATAAAATGGAGGATTCAATGAGGAAACTCGTGGTTGTTCTAAACCAAATATCAAGGATTCATGATCAACCACTTCATCCTTGGTGAGTTCTCTAATGCATCATGTACGAGATGGCCAACTCGATATGGAAATTCAGGTAATAATTATTAAGTTAACCATTAGGGTTTATATGATCCTTACTTTTGAGGTAATTATGGGTTATTATATGATATCATGGAAAATGAAAGGCATGAGATAAACTTGAGGTTAAAATATGTTATGTTTATTTTTGAATATTTTATCTCATTTTGGGGGAATGTTTTAAGAATTATATAGTTTTGGAAAAAGGACAACACGCAGACCGTGTGACAACCCGTCGCGTCGAACAAAGCTGCGGGAATCAAACAGACAACCAAAGTGCGACTGGTATTTACCGCCTACCACTAGACTATGTGAAGTCCCTGGTTAGTTTGACCGATTCTTTCTGGTTATATGATTTTATGAATTAAGAGTAAGATGATTTTGGGTTATTTATGAAAATGATTAACCTATCATGGAGGATATGTGATTAGGTTAATTACTTTTCAATACGGGACCTTAGGAGCAACTGATGTTGTTTAGAGACAAATGTTACGATTTAACTTGGAAGACTATGCGACTAAATCCTTCAAATATTTGGGTTTCAATCTTAGTTTGGTTTGCTTTGAAGAATTTTATGGACAAATTGATTATAGAATGGTCCTCGTCGAACTTTGGGTTTTGTTGGACAAATTTTGGAGATTAAGAATAGATTTTCTTTTTATAAAGGGTTATCCTTTTCTGGATTATCTGATCTTGTACTAGCCTTTTTGGTTTTGGTTTTGGTTAAATCCTAAAGACATGGGAAGTATATAGTCCTCTTTTGTGGATTAGGTGATTCTCTAGAAGTTGATTATAGTACTTTTAATGTGAACAATCCTTCCTAAATAATCGCCTTTTGGAGAAAATATGAGTAGAAAGTAAACATGATAAGTGATTCTGTTTCCCTGTGAATAAATTACTAAATAAAAAGTAACTTAAACCAAAAATTTTGTCTATTCACTTTTCTTACTGGGGAACCCAACACCGTTTAACCCATCACAAGTTTGTGATTTTCTCGTGGTTAACTTTCTCCTAAACGTGTTTTCTATCACTCTCCATCAGGACATGACCCTTTTTTCCCTCCATGTCCATATTTTCATACTTGGAATCCTAGTATGAGTTAACTCGGGTGACCTTTGTACTTATCTCTATTTATTTTAAAGTGATTGTTTTACCGACTCTTGTTCCGATGTGGGACTTTCAAGGATGTTTCCAAGCGCAATTTTAAAATTGCGAGGACGCAATTCTCAAAAGGGGGGAAGGATGTAACACCCCAGGTAAATAAAGAATATGACATTTTCATATTTATCCCTATTTGTGAATAAAATATTAATATGACTTTAAAGGGGACTCTTTGCTCGATGGCGTACCCAACACGCAACAACGAGTTTCTTGGGAATCTTACGTTGCACTCTAATAATAAAATAATATTATTTTAAATGGTAGTTAACATGTAGACGTTGTAATGGCGGGAATGGATATAAATAACTAAAATATGATTATATATGTTTTTAAATGTTTTTACATTTATCCAATAAAGGATAGAGGCTTAAAATACGGAAAGAATTCAATTTTAGGCATATATGCCCTAGTTTTCACTAAAGGTTCACTTATCACCTTTTGATGTTGAACCATCATTAAATATAGTATTTTCACTATTAAACATTATTTTGGACCAAATAAAACTCTTATTAAGAATCGGGACATCAAAATTTACTTTGTGTAAATTTTTGGTATCTTTCCGATAAAGTTCACTTTTTTAATGAATAGTGTAAAATGTTGTATTTTAATTCAAAATCTCTTTTTAATCTAATTTATTTATATGATTAGATTATCTTTTGAATTGGTTTTAAAGTGAAATTAGAATATATTTTTACCATTAAATCCAATAGTGGTCGTTGGAATTAATTTTACTTTGAAATCAGTCTTAAACCAGTGTCAATCTTTTGATACTTATTGTTTCATAAAAACACGCTATTTGCTCTGGCAGCGGGAATTAATTATTCAATTAATTAATGTGACTAATATGTTTTGAATTTTGTAAAACGGACTTCATTTTTGAATTTGGAATATCAAATATAGCTTAGGGTGAAGTTTTGGTATTTTTCTGAAAAACTCCAATTTTTGATGAATAGTGAAACCACTAAGTGGTAATCAAGCATACTGATTTTTCAGTTAAATGAAAGCTTACCACTAATGTGTATTGAATTTTGAAAATCCGACATACATGGTTGTCATTAATAAGTAAAATGTGATTCAATGGGATAAAAATAATTTTTTGGTGAATAGTAACTTATTAAGTTTTTAATCGCGATTAGTGGTAATTAGTGTAGTTTAAGGTAAAAATGATATTATAAGAATGTGAAAACACCATGACACTTGTCCTACACCTATTGGGGGAGTCATGACCGACCAAGAAAATCCATGGGCCAACTTGGGGACCCCATGGAGCCACTTTAGTTGGAAAAAGACAATAATATATTTTTATTTAATGGAAAAGTAAAATTGACACAAACATGAATTGTTTTACTAAAACAATTTTTAAGTAGGGTTATACAAGTCATATGTTTGATTATAAATAGTCATTGGAAAGCTAAAAATATTTACTACATCATAGTAATTTTTTTTATAATTTTTAGACATTATATAAATTAAATTATTTATGACATCATAATGATGCAGTGATGACATCATTATTTAACGATTAAAATAAAATGGAAATATAATGTAATATCTATGAACTACACATGTCCAAAACTTATTGGATGGGTGGATTTAGAACCCTTATAACCTTATCCACGAATTATATCAATGTGGGACCTTTTAAAACCGAAACACATTTTCAAATAAAGTAATATTTCCTTACTTTCCAAAAGTGCCCCTCCTCTCCTCTTATAAAAGGACCCCACCTCTACCTCTTTTCCCACACTCCTCAAGCCTTTGGCTCGGCCAACCCCTGCCCATTTACTCTCTCCAAATCCCTCTCCTCATCCTAGAGGATTCCCTTTGGGCAGAATTCTTTCCAAGGAAGCCTTTAGGCTCAAATCAAAAGGAGTTACACTTTTAAAGGTAATTCTTTCTCTCATGTTCATTTGTTTTATTTTGCTTCTCCAACCCCCTAAACTCTTTTTATTTACTTCTCTTGTAACAACACCAGTATCTTCAATATACTAGGATGTTTTTATAAGATTTATTCATGCTACACTATCACACAACTACATCAAATGGTTAAAGAACATACGGTTTCCGTGGATGGCGAAATTCTGCCTCCCGAAACGATGATTGTTCAATACTCATTTAACACCTTCAAAGGTGGCCATTATGATGTCACTATTTTTATATATGATATATAATATGTTTATGTTTTCCTTATGCTTCTGTATTTTTCATTTTTGTCTTACCTTTATGGTTTCCATTATGGGTATACGCGATATCTTCATTTAAGGAAGTGCGGACTACCGCCCCCTCAAAGTGATTTGATTCGTTAAATACCATATGTGGGATGTATAAAGGATGGAAATATGATATTATATATGATATTATACTGGAATTATAATATACCTTTATATCATTATTATTCCATTCTATAAAATACGAAATAGAAATGAAAGTAGCGTTCATGCGTACGTACGGCTTACCGTCTCCATGAACGGTGCATTTCATTTCTTACCTCTAAATGATTATGTAATGTTATAAATGCATGCATGTACTGGATATATATGACATATATTATATCTACATCATGAATACAATTCTGGATATAATAAACATTTGGCCACACGAACAACATGTAATTGTAAGAAGTCCACTTTCGACTTAAGGACCAAATATCGGCAAAACAAATTTTATTAACTTAAATGATTACATAATGTCTATGACATGGTAATAAGTGGTATAAAAGGAATAATGAACTTGAAAAAGGTTCTTAAGAAAGTAGAAATTAACTCAAGTTTATTATTCAGGAGATTAAAGAATGATCGAGTCAAGTCGGACCCGAGGTAAGGGATCCTACAACTCTCATTCTTTTTAAGTACACACTTTTATGTCATTTATTTTAAGCTCATATTTCTTATGATTGGGATGTTATTTTATATTACATTTACTGTAATTTTTATGTTCATGTGATGAGAGACCCTATTCTCTCTCATCAATCCATTTTGGAAGTTTTGAGTGGCGCCGTTAGGCTGCCGAACTTTCGTAAGAGATCTAACCTCTCTCTTTCTTTTTAAGTACTCTCCTTTATGTCACTTATTTTAAACTCCTCCTTGCAATGTTGGGGGATTTAATTTTATATTACACTTTCTGTAAAATCTATTGTAATATGATGGGATACTCTATTTGATCTCATCAATCCATATTCGGATGTTTTATGTGGCGCCGTTAGGCTGCCGAGTTTTCGTAAGGGATTTTTCATCTCACTTTTATTCCCGTGAGATTTATGCTACATTTGCCACAAATTCCATTGAGTGGTGTATGTACTGCCCATTATTCTACTCTTTGTGTAATATACTTTCGTTTATGAGTATTTACATCAATGACCTATTGTCTTTCTTTCATGGGGTGTATGTTTTGAAAGATACCCAAGTCGGTAAGGGAACCTTTCACCCTACTCTTTTTTAAAAGACTTCTTTTATTGGGTCTTTTAATTTACATATTTTTATGTTGGGATATGTTCTCATACATCCTTATTGATATAAATTTTATGTCAAAGTGATGAGATACACTTTTTATCTCTCATCAACTCATTTTTATGTGATGCCGTTAGGCTGTCAAGGAATCTTTTTTATACGAAGCGTTTACTAAACGACAAAAGGGGATGTTTTTGTCGTACGTATGCGGCGACAACGACTTCTCCGCCGTCGTAACCGTTATTTGAGTTTCGGCTTCCTCTACAATCCATACCTTCTTTTTAAAAGAAAAATAAATACCATGTTTTACTTTTCTTTTATTTTTCTATTGAAAATGGTTTTCATAATGTTTTTATTATATCAATGTGTTGTATTGATATCTCGTGATTGAAAAGTGGAAACGTTATGTTTCCTTTATGCATGTTTTATGTGATATGATTATGTTATGGTTCTTGGGAATTATTATGAAGACGGGTGGTTCCGTGATAAACTAAGGGCGGGTGAGCCCGTTATAGCTCTCCAATGCATTGGGTAACGCGAAGGAGTGAAACGTTAAGGTTTCTCCGAAGAGATTTAGGGAATATACTGTGATGGGTATTCCAAACGTAACCAAGAGGGTTACTCCCTACGTAAGAATGTTATGAATGACTCAAGTTACCTTTATGTCTTATGTTTTCTATGATTTATTCATGATTTGATATGCCTATGTTTTATGGGTAAACTGTGATTTCATTCTAATGTATATATGAACTCATGTTTCCTTTCCATATTTTTATAACTCTTACTGAGTTTTATATGCTCATCCCATGTTTTTGAAATGTTTTTCACAGGTCAAGGGAAAGGTACATGATGTGATGATAGTGTCAAGGATGTGTCAAGAAAGAATCTGTGTTATATTTTAAATATGTTCCCGTTGATGGGAAGAAAGAATATTGTCTTTTATGTAACCACTTTGTTTAAATGTGGAATGTAATGCAAGTTTCATGATCTAATTCTCTAAAACTCTAAACCTGAAAAGATCCTCAATGTGTAATCTTGTAATAACTCAAGATTAAGTAAGGTTTAAGGCTGGGGCCTTATAGAATGTGTTTATTTGTTACCATTATTTTCAAAATGGTTCATAAAATTCTGATTTATCTTTTAACGAATTATAGCCATTTAATTTTAAATTATTTCAAAATACAATTTTATCTTTTGTTATGATTTGATTACTTGATTTTTTTAAATGCTGTGATAATTATTTTTATGTTCAATTTGATAATTATTTGATTTGTTATTTTCTTATTTGTATCATTTATAAAATATTAAATATAAATATTGTTTGATTCATATAGGGATTTAAATCTCAGAGTATAAAATTTATTTAATTGTATATTTTAATATTTTTTCTTATAATTGAATATGATTTGATTCATGACGTTTTCCCCTTTACTTGAACCTTTTTTTGAATTAGGTTTTTTAGAATATTTTGAGTTTTATTAGATAAATATTTTAATCATTATTAATTTCATCGATATTTTTATCTCTTTTTTGTGATGTTTATCTTCCATTGTAGTTGTTATTTTGAAATTGTGTATTTAAGGTTCCCAAGAGCTCACTGGCCAGCTAGTAGATCGTAAAAACTAGCCATTAGAGCTGAGAAATCCTCAATTTATTCTATTTGGGGATGATTTTGTTATCATAAAACCCCTTTTACTAATTTTAAATTTTTTATTATTTTTATGAACCATTCGCTATCATGTTCTACCATCACTCTCTTATCCTAGATATAAATTATTGTTTTGATCCATTTTTTTCTCTCTCTGATAATTAAGATAATGCTCTATATTAGGAGAATCTCTCACTTTTATGGGAATATTTTGAAAAATATATTTCTTATTATCAACGTTTTTAGCTTTTATACTTTTCTGAAATTGCAAATCCATCTATGAAAACATATTGTAATATTTATGCATGTATATATTTATTATATCAGTTTTATCCTTTTATAATCCTTATTATGAGTGTGTTTATTTATTAAATTCATTCCATTATATTTGTATTGTTCATATTACCTTTTTTAAAAGTTTTGTTTTGATAATTACTAATAGAATAATGTTTTTGTTTCTCTAAAGTGGTAAACTAAATGAATGATTTCTCTAATGGTTTTCTTTATCTTATTTTTGAATATACTATTATTCTTAAATTGCTTAATAAAATTTCATTACTAGAAATAATTTTTACCCTTACTTAATTTCTATAATTTTTTTACCTTTACCTAACCTCTTGAAATTTATATTTACCCATACCTAATATTTTAAAGTTTAATATTTTCTAAAAGTCTTGAAATATTTTATCCTCTTTAATATTATTTAGATATATCTTATTTTGAGGCTATTCAACAAGGCCTGTCAAGGTCTGATGCATCTCAGATATCTGGTAAGGATGTTATTATGCCAATGAATGTTGGATCATTGGAGAAGGGTACCTTTGGAGGTGATAAGGGTCTTGAGAACAAGTCTTGGGCTGATGTGGCTAAGGAGGAGGAGGAGAATAAATCTGAGCATGAGGCTGCTATCCAGAATGAAGTAAATCAAGAGTTGGAGCATGCTGAAATAGCCTCCACTTGCAGGAAGGGTAAGATGAAGATCATGGATGTTGATGGCTTACAATTGGTGATTCCAAAGAAGCCGAAGGAATGTCCAGTTAATGTAGTGTAGGTGGCCAACGTGGTTGCTCAGGTGGAAACTTATTTGAGGATGGATAATACTACTGTGGGATATGATTCTGGTAAACATGGGGTTCTGGATGAAGTGCAGGTGGTTGTGGCTCTGAGGATGGGTAATCCTGATGCTAGGGAGATTGCTGCTCAGCAAGGGTTTCAGGAGGAGGTGAAGGTGGTCAATGTGGATGCTTGGATGGTTCCGAGGATGGATAATATGGCTGTAGGGGATGCTGCTACTAAACAGGGTGTTCCGATTGATGCTCAACCAGGTAAAATGGATAATTCTAGTGGTCTGCATGTTTTTCCAAGAGGAGAGGACCTCACTAAGCAGGATGCTTGTTTTGATGAATTTCCCCCTGCTAACATGGAAGATATTAATGCATCTTATCATGTCCTTGACCCAGTTCAGTCTCCCCCAATGGTTTCTGATCAGGGGGGAATAAGGTGAATGTTGTCTCCATGGATGCATCTAGTATTGTGGAGTAGCAAGGACCTGCAAAGCTAGCTGTCAACTTATTTTGAAAGTTAGAATCTATTAATACCCCGGTGTTTGATTTGCTTAATCTTGAAGGACTCAGGAATGCAGGATGTAGTAACCAAACGTGCCTCGCCTCGACGCCTGTAGCTGTTGATGGTTTGGAGGCCCCAAAGGAGGTGGACCTGCCTGTTTGTGTGATGGTGTAGGACCTCAAGGACGTGCAGGAGACTTCTCATGAGCATAAGGAGCCTATTAATGATGTTGTTCACCCAGACGTTAGCCCCTCTATTGCTGCTACATTGCGGCATAGGGAGGACCCACGTGAAGATCTTGATCTGCATACGATGGAGGATATAGAGATGGATGCTGCTTCAGTGTTGCAAAGGGGAAGAGGTCGACATCCAAATAATCGAGGAGGATCTTGGGGTCGAGGTCGGCCCAAAAAAAGGTAATATATGGTAGTATGATGTGTTTGTTCAGTTTTATATCTGGTGTGGTGTCTCACATGTAAGCATTTCCTTTGGTCCGTTGTATCTTTACTCTTTTTTAATAAATTTGTGGGGTCATCGATTTTCGAACTCATGGACGAACTGCTTTTAGTAACATGAGTTAATTGTTCTTAGTAAAGAAAAAATAGTCTAGATATAAATAATAGTATGTAGTTTTGGAATATATGAATCTAGAGGAATTAAACTAGAAAAGGTCTGGTAGGGTATTAACGTAATAATAACCCTAGCCATAAGTAGTGGGCCTTTACCAGACACATGTTTTTACACTCCCATGGTATTTTCTTTTTAGAATTCATATAATCTTAATGAGGTTGGTTTGAATGTATTTCAAAATATCTTATCTCTTAACACTTGAATTTATTAAATAATCTATTATCTATTCAATTTATTAAAAAATATATCACCTCTTAAATTTATTGAAAAATAGAGTATCTATTTAATTTATTAAAAATATTATATCCATTTAATTTGTTGAAAAATACCCTAAATCTTAAATTTATTTCAAAATATCTTAAATTTTCAAATTCATTTTCAATTACATTTGAATTTTATTTATGAATATTTTCATATGTCTTTTCATATTATATATTTATTTTGAAAAAATATTACTTTATCATCAGTTATGGGATGCTTTAATATTTTCAATTTATAATCATTATATATGGATATCTTGAATCATTTAAATCCTTTATTTTTAAAATGATATTTTAATTTAAATGTGTTATTTTTAAATCATCTTTGATATTTAATTTAACTATTGGGTTTAATTATTTTATCCATACTGGAATTTTTAATCAACTAATTGAAGGGGATACAACTCTATTATAAATTCTAAATACACCATTTTTTATCATATGTTTGAGATTATTGAAAATATTTTTTATTCTTAATATTTATAGTTTCTTTTTAATTTGTAATGAAGGTTTTTCAGTACCTTGATAAAATGAGATATTTAATTTTGATATATATATTTTTTCTATTTTATAATTGATCTCTTTATATTGACAGTTATTTTAATAACCCTCTTTATTTATTTTTGATAATTAGAAATGGAGAGAAAATTATGGGTTTGTCGGTATGATTTGAAGAAAAAAAATTCTGCTGAGGTTTATAGTCTATTTATACACTATATCTTTTATACCCATATTTTTGGGGAATTTTGTAGCGACCTGACACTAAAAGATCTATAGATGATGTCTTCTATAAATTTTATTGGAATGATTATAAGGAATCAAACCCTAAAGAATCGAGAGTTCAATTGTTTTGGTAAACCAAATACCTAAATATGTCTTCTATTATAAATCAATTATCTAATTACAACATATTTGTTTCTAAGTAGACAAATATTAAGGAAACATTTTTATATTAAGTATATCCCTACATATCTTTCAAATTATGATTATAAGATTACATTGTAAAGGAAAGAAAATAAAGGTGATCACAAATTCTCAGAAAAACTAAAAAAGAACTGAATAAACAATATAGAAAGGTAAATGAAAATATATGCCATTTAAATAACTTGATATGGGATTTTAAATATGGAAAGGAAAGAAAATATAACACATTCCATTCTATAAATAAAATTAAAATGAAATGTATCCCTAGGTATGTCAACAAAAAATCTAATGGAAGAATAATAACTGAAACTAAATGATGGAAATGCTTAATTATTATACTTCATCTCTAAGGAACATGAAAAACTATACCATCAAGAACATTTCCAAGACTGTTTAAAACTACATATAGAAACCCATTCAATTTTCACAACTTATTTGTCTCATGAGAACCTATCTATGCATCAAGGAGCTATATAATGTTCAATATCCACTTTTCGTTACTAGTCCAATGCATTCCTCATATAGAATAATGATAATAAATAATATGCCTCATCAAATAACTGTATTGAATAAAGAGTAAAGAATTATCAATATTTACCCAAATAATAAAAAAACATTCAATGTATACACCATATATAAAATAGTATATGGTTTAGGTAATAGTAATATCCATCATAAATGAAGTGAATAATTTAGGAGAAATTCAATGTTCAATGATCATAGGAGATTGAATATTTTATATGGACTAAAAAATAAATCAAGGAAATTAATGTGAATACAATACTTGACCAAATCAATCATAAACCATCTAGAAGAAGAATAATTATGATATCAATAAAATATATCCCAATTTTATTAAAATATAGGGTTGTTGTCATTGATGAATAGAATTATAATGATATTTTAAAAAAATTCTTGAGGAAAGTATCCTTTGTTTGGAAAAACTAGTTGAAAAAATAATTCTTTGAAAATAAATTTTTTAATCATTTTATTTAAAATGTTTTCTTTTAAACATGAAAAACATCTTCAAATAAATATTTTCAATTAATTCCATACTTTTTATACAATGTAAAAATAATATTCCTTTTGCATAGTAAAAAGGTTAGAAATATTCATTTTTCGAAATGTTATAAAAATATTCCTTTAAAAACATTAGTAAAAGACAAAAAGTGGGAAAATATATTTACTAAATAATTTTTTAGAAAATATTGAAAACCTTTTTATAAAACAATATTTTTAAAAGATAAAAGTTTCATTGACTAAATGGAGAAATAAACTTATGTTTTATTATAAACATTTCCTAAAAAATTTTGAGTACCAAAATGTTGGAAAATAATACTATTAATTAATAAAGTTTAAGAATAACTATAGGAGAATAAAATTAAAGGTTTTATTAGATAGTTATCAAATTCTTTTCACTTATAAATTTTTATATGTAAGCGATACCAAAAAAATGAGTTTTTAAGGTAATCCCATGAGAAGATTATAATGTAGGAGAAAGAATCAATTAATGAGTAGATTTTTTGTATCAACTATAAATCCACATATAGAAGAGAAAATATATAAAAAGATAGAAAAATTAGTTATAAACATGATTATATATTATTAATGAAAATTGATAACTAATACAACCCAATTAAAATAAATTGGGTTTTGAAATTATTTTCCAGTTGGTAACTTTTAACTTAAATTCCCTTAGATGAAATAATTTTAATTAAAACTAGAAATATCATGAATAATGATTGAATAATGGTATAATATGAAAAATTGGAAGTATTTTCACCATATATAATAAGTTAGGTTAACAAAAATAACGTGATTGTTTCAAGAAAAAATTAACAGTCACAAAAGGAAGTGAGATTTCAATGTTAATCATTATAATAATTCTTGAGGAGAACATTCTTTCAACATTCCAAAGTCCCCCATTCCACATTGAAACATTTGAATCCTAATCTCTAAGAAGGAATAAAATTACGTGAATCTTATAATATCCGGCTAATAAATAGTTTCATGATAAAACATTTCAAATGGAAGTATATACACCATATAAAATAATCTGAGTGCATAACAATAAATAAGTCTTAATGGATTTTAAATTCAGACAAAACTATTACCTTCCATATTATTTCAGGTGAATGTCTTTTAACTTTATATAAACTAAACTTATGTTAATTATTTACATTATTTATACAATTTTTCATGTTTATCACTACTTTTATTTTACTTATTAATATTTCATATTGAATTACTTAATCAATTATGTTTACATCAGGCGTTTTGACCAAATTCGATTTATATGTCAAAAAAACATTGGTAAGTCAACTCTTATTAAAAATTTCATCTTATAACATCTCCAGAATAATTGTCATGACATAGTTATCATATTTATATTCAATTATTCTTTTAAAAATCATTAATTATGGTTATGCAAAATGAATCAACATTACAATCCTGGAGACGGTTGGCCATATGTATGCTTGAGTAACGTTCCAATTTTTCAATGATCATTATGGAAAGAAGGTAAGTAACACCATATATTTACATAATGATAATTATATAATAAATACCATTTTATTTAATCATATATACTTATATATATAATTATTATAATGTAAAAGGAATCACATCTTGTTGAGGAGGTGGTAATCCACACATCTATGAATGATGTTATCACTTTTTAAGTGAGTAAAAGTGTAATAAAGAAAATAATATATAGTATATTTCTAGAACATTAATTATTTAATTTATATCTTATAATTTTTTGTGTTAATTATTTTTAATTAAAACTATACTTTATACATTTAATATATCGTGTTATCAAATCACATCGCTTTGAGGTGCAGTTGACCATACTTCTACAAACAATCTTATGATTTAAAAAAAATTGGACAGTATAAAGATATGGGTTTTAAAAGAATTCAATAAGAATAAAGAAAAAATAAATATCATATATAATATATATAAATAATTTTTCCACTATAATGGCCACCAGGAGAGGCGCTAATGATAGAATGGATAATCATTGTTTTGTGAAGTACTAGTTCACCATTCACATAAATTGTATCTTCATTACCCATTAGATGACAACTTGTATAAGTGTATATAAAATATTTATCATAGGCAAATAATAGTATAGTTAAGATAATTTCTTTTTTATTTAATCATGTAACAAGAAGATATTATGGGTGCAGAATGGAAATAAAACTAAGGAGCTTAAGGAAAGATGTTACCTTTCAACCGGGTAACTCCATTTGGTTTGAAAAAAAGGTATTGCATTGAATTATACCTAAAAAAGGGAAGGATTATAGGATTATGGGACAAAATTTAAAGAGATATTTCAAAAAAAATGGCCGATACAATGTTTCTTGATATGTGTGATGGAGTGGGATGAGAGGAGGCCCTTTTATAGTGGAGGAGGAGTGACACTCTTATAATATTTTGACAAAAGAATTCCATAAATGGTTTTCAATTTGCATGTGTCTCCCATAATGGTCATATTTATTGTAAAGTGGTTATAGGGTCTTAATATGGCCATAAAATGGATTTTTGACAAGTTTATAGGTCTTCTGGTCCCTTAAGATTAAGGTTTATTCTTTTATTAAGCATAATTTTACCTTAATCATCGTAATTAATTTAAATTACTTTCCCTAATATTTTTGTTAAAAACAAAATTTAACCTTATTAGATAATATAAATTATGATGATTCTAAATATGGAATCCATTTATTTAAATTTTAATCCGAGAATTTTTAGAAATTAATTTAAATTTAATCCTGCAGATGAGACGACAATATGAGTTTTTAAAGAAAAACCAACTGAATGTTTGCTATGTTTTTATAGTCAATTTCAATGATAAATTGAATATAATTACATAAATTGGATTAATTTATAAATATATTATATAAATAATCTTTAAAACACAATTAAAATATAATTTTATCTAATAAATAAATCAGATAAAAAAACAATTTTGAACTAAAATTCTGTATTTTTCACTATACATTAAAAAAAGAAACTTCACAAAAAATACCTAAAATTTACGCAAAACTAATTTCTATTGTTATTTTTCTACTGTGAATTTTATTTTGACATTTTTAATATATAAAAGTTTCAAAAATTTAATATAAAATGGGTTATTGATTAAATGGTAGTAAAAATTCCATAATATAAATATATGTTTTTATGCGTAAAATTAGAGTTTTTTTATCTTATGATTATAAATTATATTAGATGAATATAAAAAATATTACATTAAATTTAATATATATATATATATGTTTATATATTACATTAATATCACTCACTAATTGTAATTAATTTAATTTACTTTGATAAATCCACTTTGTGAGCATCAACATAATAATTGTTTTTATATTGAATAGGTTTTCATATTCATTTCTTTTTAATTTGTAACAAATGAAATCATATTATATTTGTGTAAGAAATATAATTTCATAAGTTAGTTAATACTATTCACAATGGGTAGTTTATGTCTTATTATATTAACTAATAATATTTTAATAATATATTATTGTTCAGTTAAAACTCGGTCTTGCATGTAATGCAAGCCATTGATGAAACTCATTGTTTCATACGTCGTATGATAACTCAGTATCACATGAATTGAAAGATATATAATATATTTAATTCATTTAAACTGTTAAATATGTTATAAATTCCTTGATTATTATATTTCCTTACATTCATAGTGTTGCATGTCATACACGCTATCGAATATAGTGTTCCTACTTTAGATTTCAGGCGCATTACATTACCCCCACCTTAAGTAAATTACATGCTCACAATTTAAACTTGATCATGGTGATATATTTTTGGATATTTAAAATGGTTTATATCCCTCATCATGAGAGGGGTTCATAAAGAATCTTCTAGAATATATTGAATGTGAATTATAAAGGTTATATAGACTACCATATTTCTAGGTCTCTAAGAATAATAACAATAGGTGCAAGTAGAAATACATACCTAGAGGAAAATTATAAATATATATAGAGAGTGATTGAGGTATTCAATCAGAAACAAGTGAATGATCAATGGAAATTTTAGGGTCAAAAATCCATAAACCATAAATGATTTAGAAGACCATTGGTTCAACAAAAATTAAGGTATTAAGAAAACATTTTATTTCTAATTCATTTTCCTAATGTCGGGGAATTATTTTAATTCCTTGGAATATAAGGAAATTTACTTACACTATAAATTTTAATTTCATATGAACAATTCCATAGTTTAGTTACACTTTTATCTTATTTTAATTCATCCCCTTACTTCAAGAAATGGATATCCAAAAATTAACTTTGATGCTTAAAGAAAAAACTAAAATTATAACAGGTCGTAAGGCCCATAAAAGAATGAAAAGTATATATATTTACATCTCACAATTTTCAAAAAATAATGTGGTTAATGTATGAATATCTAAACCTAAATTTTTTTTATCCTGGTTCATCAATAATATTTATTCTAAATTTTTTTTATCTTAAAACAATGACATATTAACTAGGAAATTTCATAAGTTAGTGGTTGGTATCAAACCCTTATTATCTTTCGATCATTTGTTCAAGTCCCAAGGAATTGTCAAATTTTATTGGTTTTCAACTAGCCTATATTTTTCCCTTTTATAGAACCATATTAATATAATTTCCAAAAAAAAATATGATGCAAATCCTTGAAATAAGGTTAATACCTAAATAGTTATTTTACAAAGGTTTTCAACACAACTGAGATTCATAAATACTTCATTCACTTATTTCCCAATAGATCCTTCTATGGTCTAGAATTTATCCATAATATCATTTATATAATTTCTAAATCATGACAGCTTATATTAAATATAAAATACCTTAGGGTTAACATATATTATTTATTTTAATCATTTTTTAATTTTTATCGCAATGTTTTTAGGGAAAATTTGAATAATCCTAAGAGTATTTCCAAGGAGTGTCAAACCAGGTGCTTATTATGGCCTGTTGTTGTGTCCCAGTTTATGTCGAGTCAGACCTAACACACCTTGTTGGACTTGTTACTCTAGGAATATTTGTTCCAAATCCATGTCCATTGTTTGTATCCAAACATGTATTTATTTCCCTAAATACCCAAATAATCAATACTTTGACAAAATTATATGGTGTTATTCTACACTTATCATCAAATTATTCCTTAGGGATACATTATTAATTTTTTTTCCATAAATATAGTTCTTAGGATTGCTATTATACTTTCTCTAATACCAATGGTAGTGACCCAACCCTAGAAGGCGTGGAGTCGGTTTGTACTATAAATTAAATTGGCGTGATTATAAGGAATCAAATCCTGAAGGACAGAGCAATTATTTGTCTTGGTAAACCAGATACATAAATGTGTCTTGTATTAAAACTTAATACACTAATTACGACATAATTTTTTATAAATAATAAACATTTAGGACAAAATTTTTCCTTCTAGTATACCCATTCATATCTTTCATAGTACACCTCTTGGATTCCTGAGGAAAATAAAAAAAATAAGGGTGAGCTCAGATTATTAGTAAGGGTAATGTATAATGGAAGAAATAATGAATCAATAGAAATAAATCAACATGGAAAGGTAGATAATTTAACACAATGCCATGTAATCAATATGATGAGAAGGAAGTGAATAAAAATTATGGCATTGTTAATGAAAATAAATTCCATTAAAATAACTAGATAATGAAAAATAAATATGGAAAGGTAAGAAAATGAAACACATGGAATTTAATCAATAAACTAAAAATGAAATGAATCCATAGATATTCCAATGAAAAATCTCATCGATAAATAATAACTAAATCTAAATGAGAGAAATGCTAAGTTATTGGATGTCATGTCTAAGGGACATGAAAACCTATACCGTAAAGTCCTTTAACAAGACAATTTTATACTATGGATAAAAACACATTTTATTTTTGAATCATATTTTTCTCATGATAACCTATCGATAAATTAAGAATAGATATAACGTCTGGGATCCACTCGCCATTAATAACTGAAATCATTCCTCTTATCGAATAACAAAGATAAATAATATGCCTGACCAAATATCCATATTTAATAAAGAATACAAAATTATCAATATTTTCCCAAATAATAAAATAACATTACAATTAGACACCGTATGTAAAATTATATATGGTTTAGAAAATAGTAATATCCAAGATAAATTAAATGAATAATTTAGGGGAAATTCATTGTTCAATTATCATATGAGATTGAATATTTTAATGGGACTAACAAATAAATAAAGGTAGTTAATTTGAATACTCTCCTTCAAAAAATAAATCACAAACCTTCCAGAGGATGAATAAAGATGGTATTAAAAAAATATGTCCCTTGTGAAGAAAAATAAATTGTTGTTTTCATTGATGAATAGAAATAAAAAGATCATTTAAAAAAATATTGAGGAAAATATACATTGTTCTGGGAAAACTTTTTTTTTAAATTATTTTTGAAAAAAAGTTTATTAAATATTAACCTGTTAAGAATCTAAAGGAAACATAAAAGAAATTATGGTGAGTAAATCAATACATTTCATATGAGGAAAAATGAACATTCCTTTTACATGGTAAAAGTATACAAAAATTCCTTGTACTGAAAGAAACAAGAAGATTACATTGAAAAAAATGCTAAAAAGTTTAAAAATTTATTTACTAAATCATGTTAAAACGATTTTTGGAAATAGTTTTTGAAAATGGGGTTTTTAGAAGTAAATATTTTCTCCTACTAAAGAGAAATAAATTATGGTTTTCTTTAAACCATTTTCTATAACATTTTGAATACTAAAGAGTGTAAATATGGTACTATTAATTAATAAAGGTCATGAATAACTAGAGAATAATAAAATTATAGGATTTATTAGATAGAGATAAAATAATTTCCTCTGATATAAATTTAGGTGTAATCCATCATGAAAAAAATGTAATTGTAAAATAAATACGTGAGAATATTATAATGTTGGAGTGATAATCAATTAATTATTAGATTATGTGTATCAATTATAAATCCAAATATAGAAGATAAAATACATCGATAGATTGTCAAAATAATTACGTACATGATCATAGAAATAAAATTAAATGAAACTTAGAATATCATGAGAACATATAGTTTCATGATATAATATTTGTAATGGAATTATATACACCATATAAAATAAAATAGGTGTATGAAAACAAATAAGTTTCAATGGAATGTAAATTGGGAATAAATTTCTTACCCTGCCTTTTCTTTCTGGTGAACATACTTTACCTTATAGTATAATAAATTTATGTTAATTATTTACTTTCTTGAGAAAATTATTCATGTTTTGATTACTTTTATTTCACTTATTCCCAATATGTGAACAACTACTTAATCAATTATGTTTATGTCAGGTGTTTTGACCAAATTCATTTTATGTGTCAAAAACATCTTTGTTAGAAAAACTGTGGTCAAAGGGGTCCTTATATAACATCCATAGAATAACAATAATTACATAATTATCATATTTATAAATGAACTATACTTTACAAAAATCATTAAATATGGCTATGAAAAATGAATCAACATTACAATCATGGAGATCGTAGGTCGTACATACGCATGAGTAATGTTCCCATTTTTTAATGATCATTATGGAAAGAAGGTAAGTAAAAAAGTTTCATTAAAAAATGATAATTATATCCTAAATACCATTTTATTAAACCATATATAAGTATATATATAATTATTATCATGTAAAAGGAATCATATCATGCTGAGGAGGTGGAAGTCCACATGTCCATGAATGACGTTATCAATTTTCAAGTGTGTGAAAGGGTAACAAAAAAAATGAAATAAATTATATTAATAGAAAGGTAATTATGTAATGAATATCATATTTATTTTATGTAACCTATACATAATTAAACCATCCTTTATACATTCCTTGTATTGTGTGAACGAATCACATCTCTTTGAGGGGGTGGTATTCCACACTTCCACAAACGATGTTACCATTTTTAAACAAAATGGAAAGTATAACGATATGAAATGTATGAGAATTAAATAATATTAAAGAAATTAATATATATATATATATATTATATAAATATATTTTCCATCATAATGAACATTTTGATAAGTGATAAAGAAAGAATGAACAATCATCGTTTCCTGAGGCGATAGTTCTCCTTTAACATAAACAGTATCTTTGTTACCCATTAGAGGAGATTGTGTGTATGTTTAGTTAGAAATAATATTATAAACAACAATATTATATTTATGAAACTTTTTTTATTAGATAATAATGGAATAATAATATTTTAGGGGTTGTATAATAGAAATAAAACGAAAGAGCATAAGGAAAAGTTTACCTCTTATTGAGGTAACTTCTTTTTGTTTGTACCAAAAGGATTCCTTGTATTTATTAATGCATAAGGGGTGGCTTCTATGATGATTGGTGTGATTTTTATAAGATATTTTGGAAGATATTTTTCAATCCAAAGTGGTTTTATAGGTGTAAAAAAGTGGAAGGAGAGGAGTCCCTTTTTTAACGCCCCGACCCCAGTTACCCAGAGTCGGTGCATTATTATATATCATTGGCATGATACAAGGAAATAATGTCCCAAAATACCGATAAGTTTAGTAGACTTGGAAATACTAGATACCTTCATAAGTGTCACATTGCATTATAAAATTAAGAACTATAACAACATTATTTCCCTAGAACACACTCATATCCGCTCAGACTACCTCTGCTAGTCAATCATAAATTACTTATTCACATCCTAGGAAAAAATAAAACATAGAAAGGGGTGAGCTCATATGCTCAGTAAGGTTAAAAATATAGAAGAATCATTCATAAATAAGCATAAACATTTATGGCAATGTAATAATAGAACAAAATCCTTTTAAACATTAACTTCATAATAATATGACAAAGATAAAATCAAATAATTCCATTTACTTATTCACATGGATATTCTATTAGTCGAATAATCAAATGCAATATCAATAGACACTTTCATAATGAGGGAATGCATAATGATAGACTTCATAACCACATAGTCAAGGTCTTCTGCCAAGACTACAAATAAGATTTTTCCAAGGACTTGTGCCAAGATTCTAGTTTGTCTCATGAGACCTACCGATGCATCGAGGATCTATAGCAGGCTCCACCTATCACATACTAAGTCCAATGCATTCCTTATATGAAAAGGTTTAAACATAACATAAACAGTCGTATTAAAACTAATATAAGAAATGTCAATAAATTATCTATAAACCATGAATGGTGGAAAAATAACACCTCCACAGTCAAACATATCACAAAACCTTTAATACAATATGGAAGTTTTGTATCATAATAAATCAACTTCAAAAAATATTGAAATTCACCAAAGGATGTTGACATAGATGAAATCGAAACCTTTTTTAGAGAAATATCACTTTTTATTTGGAAATCATTTAAAATTCATATAATTATAAAAGAAAACATTTATTTTCGAAATATTCTTATAAGCTTGTAAGGGAATCTTTGATGATGTTATAACGGTGAAAATAGCCACACCGACCGTATAATTTAAAAACATTCTTACTTTAATTTTGTCGAAAAGGTCATAAAGTACCTTGTATGGAAAATGATGGAAAGATTCCTTTCAGAACATATATGGTCAAATAAGGGTATAAAAAACTTTAATCCATTGTATATTAAATATTAAAAATGTTTTGAAATAAATTTTAAGAAACATGGATGTGGATGATAAAGAGGCCCCAATTGCTAATTATGTATAAATAGCCTCGGGTAATGAAGAGATTGTAGAATTAACCCTTACCTTTTTCTTTTCATTGGTCGAGGGTTTGTTAAAATTCTGTATAATGGTGAAATAATTGTTATTATACAAGAACCATATACATTAATATGATATCATTTATGATCTTCTAATATTACATTATTAATGATATTTAAGTAGTATCATTATTTCGTGTGTTAACTGATTCATTTTCTTTTATATAGTTTGTTACGTAAGTAATGTTTTTTGTGGATATGATGTATCTTATTCATATTAAGAATGATATTAAGTCTTTAAAAATTATTTTTAATCATAAAATGAAAATTAGTCTTGAATGGATATGATGGGGAATGAATCTCATCGCGTTTATAGAGACAGTAATCCGTACGTACGCAAGAGTGACACTATCATTCTTTTGATATTAAAATAATATATAATTGGATATTATATCATATCTAAAAAATCATATCATGTTATATTTATTATTTACATAAATTATACATAATTATTATACCCATACAAAAATAAATGTATTGAATAACAACTACACAACAACATGGAGACGGTAAGCCGTACGTACGCACGTATGGTGAAATGTGATTAAAAGGATGGATAGAATAGTGAATATAGTTGTACCATATTTATAATAACATCATAGTATATCGAAGATACTGGATTTATTTTTTTAGAATGGAAACAACAAAGAAAGAGGAAGTGTCAGAATAAAGGAACATGAAAGAGGTGATGAAATATTTACCTATTCTTCAAGTTTCTCCTTTTGATTTGATCAAAAGGGCTCTTTATGTTGGTTTTATGATTAAATAAAGGCCTCTAGGTTGAAGGAAGTATATTTGATAGGATATTTGGGAAGGGTTTGGTTGAACCAAATGGCTTTGAAGTTGTTAATTTGAGAGAAGGGTAAATGCCATTTTATAAGAGGGGTGAGGGGCACCTTAAGAAACGATTGAAATAATAATTTATAATAAACTAATTTTCTATTTATAATGGCTCAATAATGATTTATTTCTAGGATTTGGTTGGGATGGGTCTAAAACTACTCAAACAATACGTTTAAGATAGGTTTTGAGCACTATATTAACCTTATCTTTTAGATTTAAATATTAGTTATTCAGTTTGACATTTACAATGTGTCTTTATATTTTCATATTATATGGTAATAAACTTACTATAAACTTCCAAGAGAACCTAAACAGATTAATTAATGAAATATATAATATTATTTAAGACCTTATACCAAAGGATAGATTTTTAAGAATAGAATACCAATTAATATTGTAATATTTGTTTTTAAAACACTTTTATGTCAATTTGGACACTATTTTATATTTTGTTTTTGTTAAATTTATATCAGAATTATTACTTCAAAAAAAATCAATTAATTAACCTTAACATTTCATATTAACTTATAAAATTAGTATATTTCATAAGAAGTCTCAAATTACAATTATTTGGTTATTTATAATATCAGTTATTTTAATATTTCAGTAATATGGTAATTACAACATCATCATTGTGTCATAATAATATTAAATTATTTAACGTCTAAAAAATATAAATAAAATACCATTATGTAGGAAACCTTTATATTTTTCTAATGAATATTTATAGTGGAATTTATCTTATGTGTAACCCAATATTAAAAATGGTTTAGTTATTAAACTTTGAATTTAAAACTTTTAACACTTCTTTGAATTAAATATTAATAAATGTCCTAATCTAATCCAAGTGGACCTAAAGGATCATATTTTATTCATAAGGTTATTTTTTGTCGAATTAAACTTATACAATAGAATTAGGACTTGTGTTAGGATAATAATAATATCATCTTTACCTTTAATTACCCTATTTACTTTTAACCGTGTTAAATAAAAGTCAAAAGTTACCATTCACCAAAAATTATTTTCATCTCATTGAACCACATTTACTTAATGATATCAACTTTGTCTCTCAGATTTTTGAAATTCAACTCATAGAAGCGGTAAAATTATGTTTTATGTAAATTTTCAAATGCTTTTAGGATGTGGGTAAAAGACGATAAAAAGTTCAATAAAATGTTTATATATCTAAAATTATTATAAACTGACTCCAATGTATTAAATTTAACTTATATAAGTATTATGTATCTATTTTGACCTAAAATAAATTTAAATAATATAAATAATTATTTAAATAAAAAGTCGGTTTTAAACAATAACACGGTGTTTTTCATTATTCATCAAAAATGGAATGTTTTCAGAAAAATACAAAAAATTCACCCAAAGCTAATTTCAATATTACAACTCTGAAAATAAAGTCCATTTTGAAAGATAAAATTTATAAAATATCAAAAAGTGGGTATTACTATTCATAATGGCTAGTTTGATTGGTTGTGGTGTGTTTGAACTCGAAGTTGCATATAACACAAGATACTGTATTATTCAAAGGGAAACGTACTATGGAATATTTGGGTGTCACATTTTACCTTCCTTAAAATAATTTTGTCTTTGAAATTTCTAAAATATTACTGCATAAAAATATTTGGGTGCTTCTTCATCATATGTTCCTCGAGTTCCCATGTTGCCTCTTGCATATTATGGTTTCTCCAAAGAATGTTTATGAGACGAGTCATCCAGTTTCTCAACACTTGTTCTCTTGTATCAAGAATTGTGAAAATCTATTCATAATAAGACAAATCAGGTTCCAGTTCAATTTTTTCATAGGTGAGTATATGTATTGGGTTAGGCATTTATTTTTTCAACAGTGATACGTGGAACACATCGTGAACTTTGGAGAGACTTGGTGGAATTTCCAACTGGTAAGCTACAAACCCAATTCGTTCTAGAATTTCGAAAGGTCTGATGTACCTGGGATATAGTTTACCCTTCTTACCAAATTGTATAACTCCCTTCCATGGACATTCCTTCAAGAAAACATGATCCCCTACATGAAATTCCAAATTCTTCTTTCGATTATCGGCATAGCTCTTCTGCCTACTTTGAGATGCTTTGATGTGGGTTTGGATTACCTTAACCTTTTCCATCATTTCCTAAAATGTTATGGGCCTATGAGTTTTCTTTCACCAACATCATCCCAAAAGGTTAGTGTGCAACATCTCTTTCCATATAACGATTCATATGGTGCCACATGAATACTTGAATAGAAACTATTATTATAGGAAAATTATAACATAGGTAAATATTGATCCCACAAACATTTAAATTCAAGTGATAAAGATATAAACATGTCTTCTAAGGTTTGAATAGTCCATTTTGATTGTCCATCAGTTTGAGGGTGGTAGGCAGTGCTCAAACGAAGTTCAGTATCCCGGGATTTCTGAAGACTTTTCCAGAATATTGATGTAAAATGGGGATCTAGATCTAAAAAAAATCTGTAGGAGTCCTCCATGATGTCTTTAAACTTAATTAATATACTATCTTCATAAAGGTTCAAGTGGTAAATCTTCTCTTATTGAAAAATATGTTCTGACTTGGTAAGACGATCAACAATGACCCATATTGCATTATTCTTTCTAGGAGTTCTTGGTAGCCCCATGACAAAGTCCATTGTAATATTATCCCATTTCCATTCAGTTATGAGAATAGGTTGCATGAAACCTCCTGGATGTTGCATTCAAGATTTCACTTGTTGAAAAACCATACATCTTGACAAAAAATCAGTAATCTCCCTCTTCATGTTGTCATGCCCAAAATGTTCCTTCAAATCTCTATACATCTTGGTGATCCCAGGGTGTATAGAGAAATTTGATTTATGATCATCATCCAAAAATTCTCTTTTTTGATCAGATATATCAGGAACACAATGTCTCTTCCCAAATTTTAAAATCCCATCTTCATATACGAATTCACTCAATCCCCGATTGTTCACAACTTTAATTTTCTTTTAAAACTCCTCATTATCTCTCTGAGAACTTTTCATATTTTCTAGTAAAGATGGTTTTGAAACAATTTGAAAAAGTATTGATGTTTCACCTTACATGTTTATTCCCATATCAATTTTTACTAGATCCATTAAAATAGGATCCCTTTCAATTCTCATCTTGTTCAAAACTCCATGATCCTTTCTGCTAAAAGCATCTGCCACCTTATTTGCCTTCCCCGGGTGGTAGTGTATAGTGAAATCGTAATCCTTGAGAAGATCAAGCCACCGTCTTTGCCTCATGTTGAGTTATTTATGTGAGAAAATATACTTCATACTCTTATGATCAATATATATCTCACATTTTCACCATAAAGATAATGTCTCCATAACTTCAAAAAAATATTACAGCTTCTAACAAAAGATCAAGAGTATTTTCTCTTGAATTTTTAGCTGTCGTGAAGCATAGAAAATAACTCTATCATTCTACATAAGGACACAACCAAGTCCTTTCTTTGAAGCACCACTATAAATAAAAAACCCATCATTCCTCGATGGTAGAGTCAAGATAATAGAATTGACTAATATTCACTTTAGTTATTAAAAACATTCGTCACACTCTTTTTTCCAATAAAATTTTACCCCTTTACGTGGGAGCTTTGTTCATGGGTTATCCAACTGGGAAAATTCTGAACCAAACATCGATAATAACCTGCTCGTAACACCCCGACCCTAGATTTCCAGATTCGGTGCATTATTTTAATACATAGTCATGATTACAAGTAATCAAGTCCCTAAATACTAATCAGTTTAGTAGTCTTGGAAAATAGATTAGATACATGAACATTACATTACACTTTATAACATACAACAAAAAAAAACAATCCTTTGATAATGCCATTGTTCCTATAGCTTAACCCTCCATCTCAAACATAAAACACTTCTTGGGATCCTGGGAAAATAAAACATAAGAAAGGGGTGAGCTCAGATGCTCAGTAAGAGTAAATAATTTAGCGGAAGCTGTATGATTTTAAGGCAAGATGTGTAATAAAAAAACAACCTTTTTAACATAAACTTGAACATAATATGGAAACAATAAATCAAAAATTACCATAGATATGTGCACATGGATATTCTACTAGTCGAATAATGACATGTAATAACTAAATTCATAATGAGGGAATGTATAGTACCGAACATTAATTTCTATGTCAAGCCCTCATTCCAGGACCTAGGGGATAATTGTAACCGGACCCCAACCCGGAGAGCCTCAATAACCGAACTCCAACCTAGAGAGACTCTGTAATTGGACTCCAACCCGAAGAGCCTCTGTAACCAGACTCCAACCCGGAGGGTCTAATCTTACCGGACCCCATCCCGAAAGGCTTACTTTTTTTGGTCCCCAACCCGGAACATACTAGTCCAATACATTCATCTTATGAAATGGTGGAAATATAACATAAACATTTTTATTAAAACTAGCATACGAAATTTCAATACTTCAACCATAAACCATGAATGGAATAAAAATAAGTCATCCATAGTCAAACATATGACAAAACCTTAAATACAATATGGGTGATTTTTATCATAATAAATCAACTTCAAACAAGTATAAAATTTATCAAAGGATTTTGACATAGATGAAATCAAAACTATTTGAGAGAAATATCGAAATCTATTTTGAAATCATTTAAGTGTCACATAATTATAAAGAAAACATTTATTTTGTAAATATTTTTATAAGATAGTAAGGGAATCTTCAATGATGTTATAACGGTGGAAAATAGTTTCACCCGCTGTATAAGTTAAGAAAGACATTCTTACCTTAATTTTGTCAAAAAGGTTATAAAGTACCTTGTTTGGAAAATGATATAAAGATTACATTAAAAAAATATAAGGTAAAATAAGGGTATAAATGGCTTTAATCCATCATCTAGTAAATAGTAATTTTTTTTTGAAATACATTTTAAGAAACATGGAAGTGGATGTTAAAGAGGTCCTAGTAGATAATTACGTATAAACAAACTTGGATAATGAAGAGATCGTAGAATTAACCCAAATCTTGTACTTTTACTTGGTCGAGGGTAGGTTAACCTCTTGAAAAATGGAGAAATTATTGTTATTAAATTATACAAGAACCATATACATTAATATGATATCATATATGATCTTCTAATATTGCTTTTTTAATGATATTTCAGTAGTATCATTGTTTCGTGTGTAACTGATTTGTTTTCCTTTATATGCTTTGTCATGTAAGTAATGTTAGTTATGGATAGGATGTATCTTATTAATATTCAGAATGATATTAATTCTTTAAAAATCGTTTTTAATCCTCAAATGAAAATTAGTCTTGAATGGATACGATGGGGAATGAATCTCATCTCTTTCGTGGAGACGGTAATCCGTACGTACGCACCAACGGAAATATCATTCTTTTGATATTAATATTGTATATAATTTGATGGAATATCACATATAAATAATTATTATCATGTTATATTTATTATTTTTATCATTTATAGTCATTATTATAACCATCAAAATAATAGTGAATTGAATAACAACTACACCACGACGTGGATACGGTAAGCCGTACGTACGCACGTATGGTGACATGTCATTCAAAGGATGGATAGAATAATGAATATGGTTGACCATATTTATAAAAACATCATAGTATGTTTAAGATACTAGATTTATTATTTTATAATGGAAACAACAAGGAATGAAGAAGAGGAATAAGAAAAGAACTTGAAAGAGGTAATGAAATATTTACCTCTTCTTCAGGTTCATTCTTTTGATTTGATCAAAAGGGATCCTTAAGTTGGATTTATGAATAAAGGAAGGCCTATAGAATTAAGGTATGATAGTTTATAGGATATTTGGTAAGGGGTTGGCCCAGAAAAATGGCTTTGAAGGTGTGAATTTGTTAGAAGGGGGAGTTCCCTTTTGTAAGAGGGGTGAGGGGTACCTTAGGAAAAGATTGAAATATTATTTTATAATAAAAAAATATTCGGTTCATAATGGCTCCTAATTGGTTTATTTATAATATAAAGTGTGTATGGGTCTAAAAACTATAAACCAATAGGTTTTAGACATGTTTAGGTTACCATTTTAACCTTATCATTTAGATTAAACTCTAAGATGAATAATTTAACTTTTATCGTATCATCTTGTATTCTTACACTATATGGTTAATAAACATACTATAAACATCCAAGAGAAACTCAAGTGGTTAATTAATGACATATATAATATTATTTAATCCCTTTTCCCAAACCTTATATTTTTAGGAACATTATATCAACCAATAATATAGTATTTGTTTTAAAAATAAATTTATGTCAATTTTGACACTATTTGATATTATGTTTTTGTGAAAGTCATAACAACCTTATCACTTCAAAAAAAAATTATATAATCAAATCTAACATGTCATATTAGCCACTAAAATTAGTGTAATTCATCAAAAGTCTCAAATTACATTTATTTGGATATTTATAATATCAATTATTTTAATCATTAATTAATAAGGTAAATACTACATCATCATTATGTCAAAAATAAATTAAATTATATAATGTCTAAAAATTAAAAATAAAATACAATTATGTTAGAAATATTTTTATCTTTATAATTAATATTTATAGTCGAATTTATCTTATGTATAACCCTATATTAAAATGTTTTAGTTTTGAAAACCCGAATTTAACACTTTTAACTCTTCTTTAAATTAAATAATAATAAATGTCCTAATCTAATCCAAGTGGACCTAAAGGGTCATATTTTATTCCTAAGTTTTTTTGGTCGAATTAAACTTATCCAATAGAATTAGGCTATGTGTTATGGTAATTATAATGTCATTTTTACCCTTAATTACCATATTTACTTTTAACTATGGTTAATAAAAGTCAAAAAGTTACTATTCACCAATAATTATTCTCATATTATTGAACAACATTTTAATTATTGAGGTTATACTTTTATCTTGGATTTTTGAAATTCCACTCACAAAAGCGGTAAAATTAAGTTTTATACAAATTTTCAAATGCTCCAAGATGGTGGGTAAAAGACGGTAAAAAGTTCAATGAAATTTTATATATCTAAACTTTTTATAAAATGACTCTAATGAATTAAATTAAAAATATATAGTTATTATGTATCTATTTAGACCATAAATAAATTTAAATAAAATAATTAATTATTTAAATAAAAATTCGGTTTTAAACAATAATGTAGTGTTTTCACTATTCATCAAAAATAGAAAGTTTTCCGAAAAATAAAAAAAATTCACCCTAAGCTAATATTGATATTCTAAATTCAAAAATGAATTATATTTTAAAAATTTCAAAAAATAGAAGTTGTATTAATTAATTTAATATTAATTCCTGTTGTCAAAACCAAAAAGCAAATTTTTAAGAAATAAGAACTATCAAAAGATTGACACTTGTTTATGTCCAATTTCAAAGTGAAATTACTTCCAACGACCAACATTGGATTAAATTTTAAAAATATAAGCTAATTATACTTCCAAACCATTAAAATTTATAATAAAACACTATAAATTATTTTGATTAAAAAAGTTATTTTCAGTTAAAATATAGTATTTTCTACTATTCACCCAAAAATGAAAGTTATCATAAAAACACCAAAAAATTATTGAAACTACATTTTTATGACCCGATTCTAAATAAGAAGTTTATTTTTTCAAATTAAATATATTAAAGTTTCAAATATTGTATTGAAAAAGGGTTCTCCATTAAAAGGTGGTAAAATTGCATTTTTTGAAAAATACTTCTTTTATTTGAAAAAATGTATTTGTTCTTAAATTATGTAAAAGAAACTCATAATATGGATTCAAAAATTATAATGATTATATAAATTTCAAAATTCAGTTAATACTATTCATAACCGATTTTGAACGACTAGTTTGGTAAGTCGTGGTGCGCTAGAACTCGGTGTTGCGTGCAGTGAAAGTTATTGAATTACTTTGAAGAAATAACGTAATATGAAATCTTGGGGTCTTACATTCTCCACTCCATCAATAAATCGCATTATCACAATTTAAAATTGTTCTTCGAAAATGAAAGGTTGAAAATAAAAAATACCTTTGTGGAAAACCCACATCAGAAATTGGGTTAATAAAATTTAGTCTTAATAAGAGGAAAAGGGAAATGAAAGGGCCACTACAAAAATATGATATATATTAGGAGAATATTGGTGACAATTATAGACACATAGTTGGAGGAAAACATAAATATTTATAGGGAGTGATGGAGGACATCAATCGCAATCAAGTGTAAAATTGAGAGCCTCAAATCCACCAATCTATGATGATTTAAAATATCATAGGTTCAACAAAAAATAAGGTATTAGGATAACACATTTTTGGTTTTAATATCCCTTCTATAAAGTTTAAGAATTAATTTATCCATAGAAAAAGTTGAAAAAATATACTTGACAAGTAGAGTTTCTTCCTTCAACCAATTTCTACGACAAACCCATCTTTCACTCCAAAAGATTTCAAAAAAAAATCTATTTATCCTAATCATATAGGTGTCCAAAAATAATGAATTTATAATTCACCTATCATACTTTTTAAAAAAAGTAACTACATTATAAAATCCAGGAAATCACATAGGCCAGTGGTAGGTGATGCACCCTTGTCACCCTTCAGTTGTGCATTCAAGTCTCGCGGCTTTGCCAGACGCGACGAGTTGTCTCCCGACCTCTGGGTTTTCCTTTTTATAATAATCCAAAAATAACCTTACAATAGTATCCAATTTCAAACTTAATCCATTCCAAACATTAGACTTATCCAAAATAATTATATCCAAACTCACAATTAAAAATTTATAAGGAAGTTAAACACAATGAAGATCCTTTTTGCCACGTAATAACATGTGAACACCTTCATCATGTATTATTTTAAAACATAGTAGCACCCGGAATTACCATAAAACCTTATTTATTACATTTATGCTCCATTATTCTTTATAGAATACTAGATATATTCCTTATATCCAATTTTTTTGAATATTCCAATAATGATGAAATAAACAAACTATTAATTAATTCCAAGGAAAACAAGAATATCCAATATAATTTATCCAAATCAACCATATCTTATTCCAAAATCACTACCTCATTATCAGGACAATATTAAGGATTATCTTTCCTTCAACCATGTATTTTAGAAAAAGTGTATCTTACTATTAAGTCACTTTTCTTAAAACCATAAAATCTCAAATCCCTAATAACATAGTACTGCAGTAAAATCTTTATTTATCTCTATAATTCATATAACTATTATATTATTAATACAACACTCAAATGAAATAATTATATACTAAAAACATAAGAACACTAGTCATTCCTCTTCATCTGAGGTTGTATCATAGCTTGATTATTATCTAATAGCATCATTTGAGGTATACTCTGATGACTGGGACATTTATTCACATAGAGCCCCAATGCCTTGCAGATGAAGAATTTTACATTTGAAACCTTTTTCTTACCCTTTCAATCACGTACTTGGTGTCCTTTTTCTCTACACTTATAAAAAAATCTCATTACATTCAATCATTTACCAAAGTTATTATTTCCACATTTTTTTATCATATATTGGAAAATCTGTATTTCCCCTCTTCCCTTTATCCATCTTTCTCTCTACCATACTTTTCTTCTTTTTCTCCCCTTCAAAGCCATAAGACTCAACGAATTCTTTACTTATCTTATTAAAACATGATATTATTTATTCATATGTTGAGAATACATGGGAGACTATTTCCCTTCTAAATGTTGTCTTAATACCATGACTGATATGATCCTTCATACTCTTTGGATCATACATATTTTTGGATTTCCCATTCCTTCTACTGGGCGCCATTTCTATACGATGGCATACACTAGGTCAGATTATGAATCAAAATGAATAATTCCAAAATTGTAAAATACCTAATGTAAATTGAATAGTTTATCGATATAATCCCTAATAATAAAAATATTTTTTTTGAGGAGGTATATACTCATAAATCCTTCCTAATTATTTGTAAATAAAATGAGAATTATCCTAGGCATGTCCCCCTAGAGTGTCGTTACCAAGAGTGCAGCAATGCCCATTGTCAAGCACCAGTTCCCGTTCTAGTCTATCTCAAACTGGTGTTTTCAGATTTTACCCCTAGGTTCATGTGTTCCAGAGCCACCTCTACCTACTCGTATCCAGATAGGGATGTAATTTCTTGGAAAACTCAAAAAATCATTACATTACCAAAATTCTATTAAGTTATTCTATAGTAATCCCTAAATTCTCTCTTAGGGTAATGTGCCCTAATTAATGTTTATCTAAATCTAGTTTCTAAGGTTATTTATAAACTTCCTCTGATACCTACTGTAACGCCCCAAACTTAGATTCCCAGAGTCGGTTCATTATTTTCATAAATTATCATTATTACAAGGAATCAAGTCCTAAATGACAGATCGGTTTTGCAGTCTTAGAAAATAGGTTACATACATGAACGTTACATTACAATTTCTAACATACAACACATAAAAATACTTTGAGAATTCCATTCTTCCCTTAGCTAAACCCTGCATCTCAAACATAAAACTATTCTTCGGATCCAGGGAAAATAAAACATAAGAAAGGGGTGAGATCAGATGCTCAGTAAGGGTAAATAATTTAGCAGAAGCTATAAAATTTTAAGGAAATATGTGTAATAAAAACAATAGCCTTTTAAAATAAACTTGAACATAATATGGAAAAAATAAATCAAATATTACCATATAAATATGCACATGGACATAATAATATTTGAATAATCACATTTAATAACTATTTTGATAATGGGGGAATGTATAATACCATACTTTAATTTCTGTGTCAAGGCCTCGTGCCAGGACCTAGGGGATAACTGTAACCGGACCCCAACCCAGAGAGCCTCTGTAACCGGAATCCAACCCAGAGAGCCTCTGGAACCGGACTCCAACCCAAAGAGCCTCGGTAACCAGGCTCCAACCCGGAGGGTCTTTTGTAACTAGACCCCAACCCGGAGGGCTTACTTTTATCGGTCCCCAACCTGGAACAAACTAGTCCAATACATTCATCTTAAGAAAAGGTTGAAATATAGCATAAAAATTAGTATTAAAACTAGCATAAAAAATGTAAATACATTAACCATAATCCATTAATGGCATAAATATAATTCATCCATTTTCAAACATGTCAAAATACCTTAAATACAATATGGTATATTGGTATCATAATAAATCAACTTCAAACAAGCATAAAATTTATCACAGGATGTTGACATAGATGAAATCAAAACTATTTGAGAGAAATATATATTTCTATTTTGAAATCATTTAAGGGTCACATAATTATAAAGAAAACATCTATTTTGAATATATCATTATAATCATGTAAGGGAAGCTTCAACGATGTCATAACAACAGAAAATAGCCGCACCCGCCGTATAAGTTAAAAAAGAGATTCTTACCTTAATTTTATCGAAAAGGTTATAAAGTACATTGTTTGGAAAATGACGGAAAGATTACTTTTAAAAAAATATAAGGTCAAATAAGGTTATAAATGACTTTAACCCATTTTCATGTAAATAGTAAAAAAAATTTTGAAATACATTTTATGAAACATGCATGTGGATGATAGAGAGGTCCCATTAGATAATTACGTATAAAAAATCTCAGATAATGAAGAGATTGTAGAATTAACCCTTACCTTGTACTTTTACATGGTTTAGGGTAAGTTAATCTCCTGTATAATGGTGAAATAATTCTTATTAAATTATACAATAACCATATAATTTAATATGATATCACAAATGATCTTCTAATATTTCTTTGTTAATGATATTTCAGTAGTATCCTTGTTTCGGGTGTTAACTAATTCATTTTCTATTATATAATTTGTCACATAAGTAATGTTTGTTATAGATAGGATGTATCTTATTCATATTCATAATTATATTAAGTCTTTAAAAATTATTTTTAATCATCAAATGAAAATTAGTCTTGAATGGATACAATGGGGAATGAATCTTGTCGTGTTCGTGGAGATGGTAATCCGTACGTACGTACGAGAGACAATATCATTATTTTGATATTAATATAGTATATAATTGGATGTAATATCATATATGAAGAATCATTATCATGTTATATTTATTATTTTCATCATTTATACTCATTATTATACCCATCCAAATAATAGTGTATTGGATAACAACTACACCACAACGTGGAGACGGTAAGTCATACGCACGCATGTATGGTGACATCTCATTCGTAGGATGATAGAATAATGAATATAGTTTTACCATATTTATAATAACATCAATGTATATATATGATAATCGAGTTATTATTTTAGAATGAAAACAACAAGTAAAGAAGAAGTTGAAGAAGAAAAGAACTTGAAAGAGGTGATGAAATATTTACCTCTTCTTCTGGTTATTCCTTTTGATTTGATCAAAAGGGATTCTTAGGATGGATTTTTGACTAAAGTAATGCCTCTAAGGTGAATTTAGGGTAGTTGAGAGGATATTTGGGCAGGGTTTGGCTGAGGAAAATGGCTTTGAAGGTGTGAAGTTGAGAGAAGTGGGAGTCCCCTTTTATAAGACGGGTGAGGGGAACCTTAGGAAAAGATTGAAATGTTATTCTATAATAAAATCATATTCGGTTTATAATGTCTCCTAACAAGTTTATTTATAATATAATGTGGGGATGGGTCGAAATAATCTCAACCAATAGGTTTTAGACAAGTTTGGGTTACCATTTTATTCTTATCTTTTATATTTAACTCTAAGATAAATAATTTAACTTTTATCGTGTCTTCTTGTATTCTTACACTATATGGTTAATAAACATACTATAAAAATACAAGAGATACGAAAGTGGTTCATTAATGACATATATAATATTATTTAATCCCTTTTTCCAAACCTTATATTTTTATGGATATTATATTAACCAATAATATAGTATTTGTTTTAAAAATTAATATATGTCAATTTTAACACAATTTGGTATTTTGTTTTTTTGAAAGTCATAAAAACTATATCAATTAAAAAAATCTAATGAACCCTAACATATCATATTAACCTATAAAAATAGTGGAATTAATCAAAGTCTAAAATTACATTTATTTGGATATTTAAAATATCAATTATTTTAATCTTTGATTAAAAATGTAATTACTGCATCACTATTATGTCATAAATAAATTAAATTATTTAATGTATAAAAAACTAAAAAATAAACACCATTATTTAGTAATTTTTTGTATCTTTTTAATTGATATTTATAGTCAAATTTATCTTATGTATAACCCTATATTAAAATGTTTAAATTATGAAAACTTGAATTTAACACTTTTTACTCTTCATTAAATTAAATATTAATAAATGTCCTAATCTAATAAAAGTGGACCTAATGGGTCATATTTTATTCCAATGGTTGTTTTTTGGTAGAATTACACTTATCTAATAGAATTAGGACATGTGTTATGGTAATTAAAATGTCATTTTTACGCTTAATTACCCTATTTACTTTAAACTGTGGTAAATAGAAGTCCAATGTTACTATTCACTGAAAAATTATTTTCATCTTATTGAATTTTTTTTTTAATTTCTGATGTTAACCGTGTCTCTCGTATTTCTAAAATTTCACTCACAAAAGTGGTAAAATTATGTTTTATACAAACTTTCAAATGCTCCTAGAAGGTGGGTAAAAGACGGTAAAAAGTTCAATAAAATTTTATATATCTAAAATTATTATTAAATGACTCCAATGAATTAAGTTGAACATATATAGGTATTATGTATCTATTTATAACTAAAATAAATTTAAAAAAAAAATTAATTATTTTAATATAATGTTGATTTTAGACAATAACACTGTGTTTTCACTATTCATCAAAAATTGAATGTTTTCAGAAAAATACAAAAAATTCACCCTAATCTAATTTTGATATTATGAATTAAAAAATGAATTCTATTTTACTAATTTCAAAACTTATAAGTTGAATTAATTAATTTAAAATTAATTCTCGTCGTCAAAACCAACCAGCGTATTTTTAAGAAATAATAACTATCAAAAATTGACACTTGTTTATATCCAATTTCTAAGTGAAATTACATCTAATAACCAACATTGGATTATATGGTAAAAATTATATCTAATTATATTTCCAGACCATTAGAATGTATAATTGAACACTATAAATTATTTTGATTAAAAAAGTTGTTTTAAATAAAAAAATAGTATTTTCACTATTCACCCAAATATGAAAGTTATCATAAAAACACCAAAAAATTATTGAAATAAAATTTTTATGTCCTGATTCTATGGAAGAACTTTGTTTTGTCAAATTTAATATATAAAAGTATCAAGTACTGGATTTGAAATGGGATCTCCATTAAAAGGTGGTAAAATTGCATTTTTTGAAAAATACTTCTTTTATCTGAAAAAATGAATTTATACTTACATTATGTCTAAGAAACTCATAATATGGATTCTAAAATTATAATGATTATATAAAGTTCAAAATTTAGATAATACTTTTCATAACTGCCTTTGAACGACTAGTTTGGTAAGTCGTGGTGCGCTTGAATTCGTTATTGTGTGTTGTGAAAGTTATTTAATTATTTTGAACAAATAGTTTACTATGAAAACTTGGGGTGTTACACTACTAAACCAATAAAACTATGTACTTCAGTTATAATCGTCAGTGCTGTCCATTCATGGATTACCTTGGTCTTTGAAGTATCAACATAGATTCCATCCATAGAGAGAATATGGCCAAGAAAAGAAATCTCCTGAAGCCAGAATTCACACTTGATAAATATCCCATATAATTCATTTCATCAAAGAGTCATTAGAATAATGAGAAAGTGATTTTCATGATATTCTTATCATTTTAAGTATACCAATATATCATCAATAAATACCACTACAATTTCATCAAGATATTCCTCAGAAACTGTATTCATTAGATCCATAAAGACAGATGGAGCATTAGTTAATCCAAAAGGCATTACTGTAAACTCGCAATGCCCGTACCTAGTTCAAAATGATATCTTTGGAATGTCTTCCTTCATCACGCACAATAGATGATATCTATATTGAAGGTCAATATTTGAAAAATATTGAGGTCTATGAAGTTGGTCAAATAATTCACCAATGCAAGGTAGGGGATACTTGTTCTTTATTTTTATAGCATTGATATTTTCTGTAGTCAATGCACAACCTCATAGATTCATATTTCTTCTTAACGAAAAGGAAAGGGGCTCCCCAAGGAGAAACACTAGGGTGAATAAATCCCTTGTTACTCAATTCCTCTTGTTGTTTCTTTAGTTCCACTAATTCAAAAGTGGCTATTCTATAAGGGGTCTTCGATATGGGCATGGAACAAGGAGTTAAATCAATGGAAAAATCAATTTCTCATTTTAGAGGAGGTCCATGTAAATCTTCTGGAAACACATCAACATATTCTTTCACAATATTTACATCTTTTATTTGAACATTATTTTCCTCACCCACAGTTATTTCATTCTCTTCCTCCCCAATAATTGAATTTAGTTGAGCAACAGGGGGTGGATCTAGATAAGAATCAGGTGGTGATGATTCTCTTCTAAAGATAAGGTGTTCCTTATCATCATCATAAAAAACAGTAACCTCCTTCCTCTTACAATTTTTTTTTGAATCATTGTCTGAAGCCCAATCCATACCGATGGTTATATCAAATTCAATCATGTGTATGACGATGAGATCCGCAAATAATGAACATTTATATTCCCAAATGGGGATTGATTCACAAAACGTTGATGTAATTATACTTCCCTTAAGATTTTTGACTAACAACTTTCTTGTTAAATCAAATTGGAAATATTTAATTTTCTTAGAAAACTGGGAGGATATGAAACAATGTGATGATCTAGTATCAAATAATGCATTTTCTAAACTTGAAAAACATTAAATTACCTCCCACCACGTCTTTTGGAGCTTCAACCTCAGCAGTAGTGATAGTATAAGATTGGCCTTGATCCCTTGGCCTTTTCTGAGGTAAGTTTCATTGACTCTTAAGACATTCATTTTCATAATTCCCCTTTTCTATACTTTTTTAGCATTCAACATTGATAGCCTCTTTCTTTCCCTTGCAATCAAGAGCTTGGTAGACTTTTTCACCACACTTGTAATAGACTCACATTCCCTTTAGGAAAGTACCTGGGTGTTTCTTCCCACATTTACTATAGGATGGATATTCAAATTTTTTACTTCTTCCCCTTATTTCTATTTCCAGAGTGTTCAACAGATCTCTTCTTCTCTTTCTTTTCATTAAAGTCGTAAGACTTAGAGAATTACTTTTCTATCTCGATATCACATGAGACAATATCTTCGTATGACAAGAAGGATTGTGAGAGTAATTCTCTATGGAGAAATAGTTTTAACCCATCAATGAAATGATCAATCTTACTTCTTGGGTTAATTATATAATTTGACGCATGCCTCACTAACCTTTTAATGTTAGATTCATACTTTACTACATTCTCATCCTCCTTTTGCCTCAGACTCAGAAATTGTCTTTCTATATCCACTAGATTGTCATGAAAAAATTATTTTTCTAATAAAATCTCTTTAAAATACCTCCATTTCATATTTTATACTTCCTCATCTTCTTTTGGGTTTTGAATTAAGGTCCACCATTGATCAGCATCTTCAGTGAGGCGGTAAACTGCCATGAAAACTATTTCCCTTTCGCTACTCCCCAAGGCATGGAATATTTTTTCTAAGGAATTTATCTGTTGCTCAGCCACTAATAGATTTTTTATCCCATTGAATGTTGGTGGTTTTTTCCTCATGAGGCAATCTATCCTTGATCATCCACGTTGTGGATCAGGGTGCTCCATACGGGTAAGGTTATTATTCATAACCTAAGTGAGTTGTCCCAGTATGGTGATAAGCTGATCTGTACCAGTTGCTTCCCCAGCTCCAATATAATCATCTTGAGTAGGAGGGAAATCCCTACATGGATTACATTCATTGATACCGTTCCCATTTCTTCCACTAAGAACCATTTCTAAACAATAGCATACACTAGATGAGTTTATGAATCGTAATACACAATTCCAAAATTGTAAAACAGTTGACATAAATTGAAGAGTTTATGGATATAATCCATAATCATAACAATGTTTTCTTTGAGGAAGTATATACTCATAAAACCTTATTAATTGTTTATAAAGAAAATGAGAATTATCCTAAGCATATACCTCAGGAGGTTCGTAACCAAGAGTGCAGCAAGGCCCGTTGTCATGCACCAGTTCCCGTTCGAGTCTAGCTCAAAGAGTTATTTTTGGGTTTTACCCCAAGGTAAATCTGTGCCAGAGCCGCCTCTACCTACTCGTATCCAGACATGGATGTATTTCTTGTAAAACTCACAAAATCTCTACATTACCAAAATTCGAGTAAGTTCTTCTATACTAATCAGAAAATTATATCTCAGGGTAATGTGGTCTAATCAGAGTTTATCTAAATATAGATTCCATGTATTGTACTAAACTACCTTTGATACCAACTGTAAGTCCCCGACCCTGGTTACCCATAGTTGGTGCGTTATTACATAACATTGGCATGATACAAGGAAATCATGTCCCAAAAGGCCCCTCAAACTGTCCCTTCAGGTCAGTCATAAAAATACTTCTTCAAATCATGGGAAAAAATAAAACATAGAAAGGGGTGAGCTCAGATGCTCAGTAAGTATAACAAAATAGCATAAACTTTCTTAAATAATCATAAAAATTTAAGGCAATGTAAGACTAGAACGAATGATTTTTAAACATTAACTTAATAATAATATTGCAAAGATAAAATCAAATAATTCCATTTACTTATTCACATGGATATTCTACTAGTCGAATAATCACATGCAATATCAATAGCCACTTTCATAATGATGGAATGCATAATTCTAGACTTCATAACCACATAGTCCAGGTCTTATGACAAAACAAAAAAAAAGAAATTTTTAAGGCCTTATGCAAAGACACTAGTTTGTCTCATGAGACCTACCGATGCATTGAGGAGCTATAGCGAGCTCCACCCATCACATACTAAATTAAATGCACTCCTCATATAAAAAGGTTTAAACATAACATAAAAATTGATATTAAAAATAGCATACGAAATGTGAATACTTTATCCATAAACCATGAATGGTGTAAAAACAACAATTCCATAGTCAAACATATCACAAAACCTTCAATACAATATGGATGTTTTGTATCATAATAAAACAACTCCATATAAGCTTAAAATCATTCAAAGGATGTTGACATATAGATAAAATCAAAACCTTTTTAGAGATATATCTCTTTCTATTTTTAAATAATTTAAAAATAATATAATTATAAAAAAACATTTATTTTGGAAATATTCTTATAATGTTGTGAGGGAAGCTTTGATGATCTTATAATGGAAGAAAATAGTTACACCCGCCGTATAAGTTATAAAAACATTCTTACATTAATTTTGTCAAAAAGGTCATAAAGTACCTTGTTTGGAAAACAACGGAAAGATTCCTTTTAGAACATATAAGGTGAAATAAAGTTATAAATGACTTTAACCCATTGTATAGTAAATATTAAAAATGTTTTGAAATACATTTTAAGAAACATAGATGTGGATGGTAAAGAGGTCCAAGTAGAGAATTACATATATACAATCTCAGATAATGAAGAGATTGTAGAATTAACCCTTACCTTGTTCTTTTCCATGGTAGAGGGCAGGTTAACCTCTTATATAATGGTGAAATCATTGTTATTATAAAAAACAATATACATTAATATGATATCATATACGATCATCTAATATTTCTTTGTTAATGATATTTCAGTAGTATCATCGTTTCAGGTGTTAACTGATTCGTTTTCCTTTATATGATTTGTTATGTAAGTAATGTTTGTTATGGATATGATATATCTAATTAATATTAAGAATTATATTTAGCCTTTAAACATTATTTTTAATCATCAAATTAAAATTAGTCTTGAATGGATGCGACGAGGAATGAATCACATCACATTCGTTGAGACGGTAATCCGTACTTATGCATGAGCAACAATATCATTCTTTTGATATTAAAATAATATATAATTGGATGTTATATAATATGTACATAATCATTATCATGTTATATTCATTATTTACATCAATTATACATCATTATTATATCCATCCAAATAATAATGTTTTTAATAACCACTACACCATGACGTGAGGACGGTAAGCCGTACGTACGCACGTATGGGGACATGTCCTTAAAAATATAGATAGAATAATTCATATGGTTGTACCATATTTATAATAACATCAATTTATATATAATATACTAGATTTATTATTTTATAATGGAAACAACTAATAAAGATGAAGTGGAAGAAGAACGGAACTTGAAAGAGGTGATGAAATGTTTACCTCTTCTTTGGGTTCATCCTTTCGATTTGATTAAAAGGGATATTTATATTAGATTTCTGACTAAAGTAAGGCCACTAGGATGAAGGGAGAAAGGTTTAGAGGATATTTGGGTAGGTTTTGGGAGAGAAAGATGGTTTTGAAGGTGTGAATTTGAGAGAAGTGGAAGTGACCTTTTATAAGAGGGGTGAGGGGAACCTTAGGAAAATATGAAATATTATTTTATAATAAAACTATTTCGGTTTCTAATGGCTTAAAAATGATTTATTTAATGGATAGGTTAGTTATGGGTCTAAAACTACTCAACCAATAGGTTTTAGATAGGTTTGGATCATTATATTAACCCTATCTTTTAGATTTAACTCTTAATTAATTAGTTTGACATTTACCATGTCTCTTTGTATTTATATATTACATGGTTAATAAACCTACGATAAACATCCAAGAGAACCTCAAATGGTTCATTAATGACATATATAATATTATCTTAGAACCTTGGTCGAACCTTATATTTTAGGAATAGAATATCAATTAATAATATAATATTTGTTTTAAAAACTCTTTTATGTCAATTTTGACACTATTTTCTATTTTGATTTTGTTAAAATCATAACAGTATTATTACTTAAAAAAAATTCATTTAATCAACCCAAAAATGTCATATTAACCTATAAAATTATTTTAATTCATTAAAAGTCTCAAATTTCATTTATTGGGATATTTATAATATCCATTATTTTAATATTTCATTAATAAGAGACTTGTTGCATCATCATTGTGTCATAAATAAATTAAATTATTTAATTTCTAAAAAATATAAATAAAATACCATTATATAAAAAAAATATCTTTCTAATGAATATTTATAGTATAATTTATCTTATGTGTAACCCTATATTAAAAATAGTTTACTTATTAAACTCTAAATTTGTCACTTTTAACTATTCTTTGAATTCAATAATAATAAATGTCATAATCTAATCCAAGTGGACCTAAAGGATTGTATTTTATGCCTAAGTTTTTTGGGTATAATTAAACTTATCAATTATAATTAGAACTTGTGTTAGGGTAATAATAATATCATTTTTACCTTTAATTACCCTATTTACTTTTAATCGTGGTAAATAAATGTCAAAAGTTACTATTCACCAAAAATTATTTTCATCTCATTGAACAAAATTTTACTTACTAATATCAACCGTCTCTCTAGGATTTTCAAAATTCCACTTAGAGAAGCGGTAAAATTATGTTCTATGTAAATTTTCAAATGCTCCTAGGAGGTGGGTAAAAGACAGTAAAAAGTTCAATAAAATTTTTATATATCTAAAATTATTATAAATTGACTCCACTGAATTACATTGGACATATATAGGTATTATATATCTATTTTGACTGAAAATAAATTTAAATAAAATAAGTAATTATTTAAATAAAAATTTGGTTTTAAACAATAACTCATTGTTTTTCACTATTCATAAAAAATTGATTGTTTTTAGAAAAATACCAAAAAATCACCCTAAGCTAATTTCGATATTCTGAATAGAAAAATGAAGTCCATTTTGAATGATAAAATTTATAAAATTTAAAAAATTGGGTATTTCTATTCATAACGACTAGTTGGATTTGTTTTGGTGTGTTTGAACTCAAAGTTGCGTACAACACAAGATAATATATTATTCAAAGGGAAGTGTACCATGGAAGCATGGGGTGTTACACCTTTTATAGTGGAGGAGGAGTTGCACACATGTAATATTTTTACAAAGTAATTGAAAACATGTTTTTCAAATTAAAATTTGATCCTATAATGTTCCAAATTATAGAAAAGTGTATATATGGTCTAATAAGTCCATAAAATGGATCTTGGACAAATTTATATGTCATTTTAGATCTTAAGATTATGGTTTTGTCCTTTATTAAATGTAATTTTACCTTAATCATTGTAATTTATTTTAATTACTTTCACGAATATTTTTGTTAAAAAATAAGTTGAACATATTAAAAAATATAAATTATGATTCTTCCAAATATTTAATCCATTTAATCAAATAAAAATCACATAAGTGGAAGAAATGAATTTAAATTTAATCCCGCAGAATGGGACGAAAATGCGAGTTTTTAAAAGTAAAAATATCCAAACTTTTTCTATGTTTCTATAGTCAATTTCAAAGTTAATGTTATTAAAACATCCTAAATTTGATTAATTGATAAAATATGATCTAATTAAACATTGAAACAAATATATATAATTTAACCTTATAAATAAATTAGATGAAAAAGATCTTTTGATCAAAAATTCAGTATTTTTCATAGTTCATTAAAAAAATGGGACTTCATAGAAAATTAAAAACAATTAAATATAACCAAATTTTTATGTTTCTATTTTAAAATATGAAGTTTATTATGGAATATATAATCTATAAAAGTTCCAAAAGTTTAATTTAAAATAGTTTTTATATTAAAATGTGATAAAAATGTCTTAATAAAACTATTGGTGTTATTTATAAAATTGGGTTCATTATTATCTTATACTTATCAAATCTATTATATGAATATAAAAATATTATGTTTAATATATATATATATATATATATTACATTAATATAATTCACTAATTTTATTTAATTTAATATTTTAGGATAATGAATGTTTTTGAGCATAATAATAATAATATTTTACTTTATATTTTATTGGGGTTCATAATCATTTCTTATTACATTGTAACTAATGAATTCATATTATATTTGTGTAAGAAATAAATTTTAATTAGTTAGTAAATACTATTCATAATGTTTAGTTTATGTCTTATTATATTAAATAATTATATTTTAATAATATATTATTGTTTGGTTAAAACTCAGTCTTGTGTGTAACACAATCCATTGAAGAAACTCATCGTTGAGTATGTCACTTAATAAATTATTGTCATGTGTATCCCAAGATATAGAATATATTAAATTTATTTAAAATATTTAATATATTATAAACTCTTTGGAAATTATATTCCCTTACATTTTTGGTGTTTCATGTCATACACACTATCGAATACAACATTCCAACTTTAGATTTTCAGGGCATTAGAAGAAGTTTTTAGTATCTTGGTAACATTAATATTTTTATCCTTTTAACATTTGTATTTTTAAATATTTTCTTTTTTAGATGTTGGTTTTGTTTTGAAAATAAATTTGAAAATATTTTTTATAAATTATTTGAAATTATTTTTTGAAAAAACATTGGATGTATTTATTCAAAATATATCTTATCTTATGATTGTATATTCTTGTTTTTATATCAAGTGTTTGTGGTTATAAAAAGGAGTTACATTTTTCTACATCACTATTTTACTTGTTTTTTAATAACTGAAACCACATTTTAGTCTTTTAAGAATTTCATTTAATTTATTTTCATAAATTGGTTTTGATAATCTCTATAGGTTTTCAACCAACCAAAGGAATAGTATAAGAGAATATTGGAAGGCTATTTGTGAAGGAAACAAGATCTATTTTCACCAAATACTAAATGGAGTGTCACCGGCCAGCTAGTGGCACTTGAAAAAACTAATATAGCTATGAAAAGACCATAGGATACCTAGTGGATGTCACCACTAACCCAAGGTATCCAGATAAAATTTAGGACTTATAGATATCCCACCAGCAACCCGAAGGAATCCATTGACTACCCAGTGGAATCGATACAACTAGTCAAATGGTGTATGAAAAATTGTTTTCAACAGCTTCATTGATCCCATTACTACTCCATATCAAACCTTAGACCCATGTGGGCTATAAATATACCCCTTGGAGAAATATAATTGTAAATGTAATATCAATTACATACAATCAAGATAAACAATCAAAAATTACTCTGAATTATACTTATTTTATATATTCTAATCAAAAGTGTGCTCCCTATGTAAATAATTCTATTTTATAAATTTTCTCAATCTCTCAATCTATTCTTGAATATTATTTTTAATGATTAAAATAAAGGCATCAAAGGTTTTACTCCACAAAAACCATCACTTAATCATCTTTTCTTTTGGGTTACTAGTTATCGACGAAACAATGTGTCTTTTTGTTTCTTAATTTTTTTTGTAAAAAATAGAGGTATTTTTGTTCCTTACTTTATTGTAGTAAAATACAATTGACTACCTCCTTTCGTTCTTGGTTACCACTAAATTAAGGGGGGTTTAATTCATAATTCCTCATGAAATTGAGGTGGGATACATAAGGGTTAATATTTGAGATATTGTTTAATTACCTTATCCTATTATGTGCCCTGAATTATATTTATATTCCATCACTTTTATCTTTTTATCTCTATTAATAAATTAATATTTTAATATTTCAACATTTCAATCCATTAATAATCCAATCTCTCACTTATTTAATTGTTAATTTCCTCTTAGATTATACTGTTGTAATATGTTATGTTTATAAATTCTATTGTTCTTTTTTTATTTTAACTTATCACTTATTTTCACTATCGTGCCACTTAGTTTAGTTTTAATTTTTAAAAGCCAATTCAACCCCCTTTTGAAATCTTACAAAAACTAAAAATATTTTGATTTATTTCAATAATTTCTAAATATTTTATATATTGTAATTTATATTCATTTTCTGGATTTATAATTATATTTATACTTATTATTTTTATATAAATTATTATGGTATGTTATGAAATACAAATATGGTATTCATTTGTAGAGAAATGTTTTTTGTTATAAAAAATATATTATTTTTATATACTATTAGTTTTGTTTTGAAAGTCGATATTCAATAGTGGGATATTAATTCAAGTGAAATTAATTTTATATTTTAAATATTTATATCCAAATTATATGCAATTTTTTTTCAAAATTCATCAAATAACACAGTAAGATTGTAAATAGAAACTGTTATGTATATTCATATTTTTTGTTAAAAAGTAATTGTAAAAGATTATAAATGATATTTTTATTAAAATTTAGGTTTTTAATGGTTTTAAAGGATTTATTTTGAATTATAATATTTGGTATAAATGTCGTTATAAGTTGAGTGAAACCATTAAAATTAGTTTACGTTAAAAAATTTAAAAGTTTCAATTTAAATTAAATTATATAAATTATTAATTTATATGTATCTTGAAACTTTTTTTGAAAAATGGGGAATATATGAATTTGGTTATAATAATATAGAAATAAAATATTATTATTTAGAAGTTCAATATTGAAATTAAATTTTATTATAGATTGAGTAATAAAGTTTAATTCATTATAAAAAACTAAATTATAGTTTAAAATGAATTTTACACCCCATTATTTATTGTTTTTCTATAAATTTTTGGAATACATAAAAAATGTATGGAATATGTTAAAATAATTAATATAAGTATCTCCTTAGTTTTCAAATTCAAAATTTTGTTTTTAATTGGTTAGATTTTGAGTAAAACATTTGAAATACTTTTAAAATAATAATTATGGTTAAATGAAATTCTAATACTTGTTATTAATTTTTTACCTAAAATGATATAATAGATTATACAAGAATATTGAATGAGTAATAAAATATAATAAATATAAAATATCATATAAAACTTTTATAATCAATATTAATTAAATCTTATGTCAAGAAAAATATTAAAATTCTTTATAACTTCTTAAGAAATATAAGAAAAGTAAAAAATCCTATCTTAAATATGTTGTCATGATAAGATTGAGAATATATAATACTATAAATGGTATTATATTATAAAAACAATGAATAAAAAAAATATTTTTATGGTATTATTTTTTTAATGTAAAATAACATGAAAATTATTCTCAAATACATAAGAAATATTAGTTGAGTGTTTACATAACATAGAAAAAGTCAAAATTGAAAGCTTTAAAATATTTAAAGTGATTTGTTTTATAGGTATTAGGTTCTTTCATGGATTATAGAGATATTTACTAATGTTGATAAATTATATAAATATTAGAACTTATATTTTACAATTTTCTCAATGGATTTAAACTGAAATGAAAATGATAGCCCTAAAAATCTTAATAAATCATATATTATTCTTCAAAAAATATTTATAAATAAATAAAAATTTATAAAAACTAATTGAAATAAATATTGGGTTGGTAAAGTTTCTTCCATGTCATCCCATCTTCATTTTTCAGTCATTTAAAACATGAAAATTACCTTCTCATACCTTAATGAATAAATATTAATGAAAATAACACAAAATATTATTTATAAATAGGAGATTTACTATCAATTATCAAATCATTACTTCAATAAGGATATTTCTCTCATTATATTTCTCCATATAATTTCAAAATATCTCTTCTTTAATTTCATTAACTCTTTAAAATTCATTTCTTAATTAAACAACTCATTGAATGTTTTTTTCAAAGATTAATGAAGGTATGATTTAACTTTCTTTTGAAATTTCAAATTACATTCAATTTTATTTCTTTTTTAGTAAGGATAAAATATATTAATTTTTTTTGATATTGAAAAGAAGTTTTAATTGTTATTTTTTCATTCTAAAATGTTAAAATTAAAAAATAATAACAATATTATTCATAACTTTTAATTTCATTTCATTTTCTATTTTATATTTGTTTCCTTTTTATTTTATCACATTACGTTCTTATACATTCCATTCAAAATAATTTTGGGCAGGCTACTCTATTCATGGATGGGTTACTCATACCCGCTAATTGTTATGGTAAATACACATTGTATTGAGATAATTAATGATTCAACAGAAAAGAGACAATATAAAACACTTTTTTGGTGAGCAAAAATGGTTTGAAGAGAACATGGAAGTATATCCTTTTTATATTGTGAATGAGATGTCATTATTAATGTTAGGTTCACCATTTTTTTGATGGAAATGTGATTAATGGGGTTAATTTAGTTGGAACGATGGTTGATTATGAGGTGTTAAAATTCATACAAAATCATTAACGTCAGGTCCCCATTGTTTTTCTATAACACCCCAAGCTTACATGGTACGTTTCCCTTCGAATAATGCAATGGCGTGCATTGTATGCAACTTTGACATTCTAACACAACACAACCAATCAAACTAGCCGTTATGAATAGTAATACCTACTTTTTGAAATTTTATAAATTCTATCTCTCAAAATATACATCATTTCTGAGTTCGGAATATCGAATTTATCCTAGGGTGGAATTTTGGAACTTTTCAAATAACACTTATATTTTGATGAATAGTGAAAATTATTAAATTTTAATTAAAAACAACTTTTTAAATCAAAATAATTTATAGTGATAAATTATATTATTGAGTTTTTTAAAGTATAATTAGAATATATTTTTACCATTTTATCCAACTGTGTTAATTATAATTAATTTCACTTTGAAATTGGACCTAAACAATTGTCAATATTTTGATATATATTGTTTCTTAAAAACACGCTATTTGTTGTGACAGCGGGAATTAATTATAAAATAAATTAATGCAACTGATATGTTTAGAATTTTTTAAAATTGACATAATTTTTGAATTCGGAATATCAATTATATCTTAGGGTGAAATTTTTACATTGTTCTGAAAAACTTCAATTTTTGATGAATAGTGAAACAACTAAGTGGTAGTTAAAAAAACTGAATTTTTCATAAAACATAATTTTACCACTTCTTTGAATGGAATTTCGAAAATCCGAGAGACACGGTTAATATCAAGAAGTAAAATGTGGTTCAATGAGATGAAAATAATAAATATAACATGATAATGATTCTATATATATGATATACCATCCAATTATATATTATTTTAATATCAAAAGAATGATATTGTCGCTTGTGTGCACGTACGGACTACCGTCTCCATGAACGCGATGAGATTCATTCTCTATCATAACCACTCAAGTATAATTATCATTTTATGATTTAAAAATAATGTTTAAGGACTTTATATCATTCTGGATATGAATAAGATACAACCTATCCATGACAAACATGGCTTACGTAACAAAACATATAAAGGAAAATGAGTAAGTTAACACCCAAAATGACGATAATACTAAGATATTATTAACAAATCAATGTTAAAAGATCATATATGATATCATATTAATGTAAATTATTCTTGTATAATTCAATAACAATTATTTCACCATTATACAGGAGGTTAACCTACCATCGACCAAGGAAAAATTACAAAGGGATTTTCTTATCTCACTTTCAATTCCGTGAGATTTCCAATGTTCGCCACTAAATTATTGAAAGTGGTGTGTTGTGTACTTCCATTTGATATATATTATCATGATTCTCTTTGTATTCATGTTATTATGTAAATCATTTGGTGGTTATTAACTTTTGGTCATACGACTCAGTTGATTACAACGTGGTAAGGGGTTTCTTATCTCACTTTTAATTCTGTGAGAATTCCATTGTTCACCACTTATTTATTGCATGTGGTGTATGTGTACTACCCATAATTGTATTCATTGTGTATTATAATTTAACTTATGGGAATTTACATCATCATTGTATGATCCTTCTTTCATGGGTGTATGTTTCATAAGTTACCTAATCGAGAAGGAAATTTGAAATTTCAATTTCCATTTATTCGGCTTTACGCAAACTTCATTGATTATTTTACTCCGAGATTATGTGTGGAATCACTATTCATATTCTTATGTCATAATTTCCACTCCCCTTTTCTGTGGATATACTTTTGATACACATAATCAATCCATTGATAATTTCTCATGTCATCGATATGAATTTGATAAGAGTAATTTTAACTCATTCTCCATTTGTTGAGTTAAACATCCAATTCATTGGTGTTGTTTTTACAAGATTATGTGTGAATGTCCTTTGATTCTTTTACACTGAATATCCAATCATATTTAGTGTATTTATATATGTCACACATAACTATGTCTTTGATATATCCTTAACCTAAGGATACGACCTTTATGAGAGATTTCATCTAAATTTACATTCCATTGAGACTTTTTTGTTGTTATACACCAAATCACTTTTATGTGGTGTATATAATGTACTTTGAAAAAGTATATCATAAATCCCTTTATTCTCATGATATTACAAAGTTTTGATTACCTCGAATTTTTTGTATTCAAGTTTCTCTCTTTTGGTTAGAAACTCTAACTAAAATACCATTTTTAAATGTGTTAAAAGACTTATTCATCTAAATCTTGCTCATTAATGTCCATGTTTTAAAAATGGTTTTAAGGATTTATTTATATGGACATTAAAGTTTTAAAATTAAAACTCCTTTTAAATGTTTCAAAGTGGTATGGGACACTTTGATTCAAAAATCTATTTTTAAATGGCTTCTTGACAAATAGTGTGACATTTAATTGATTTCAAGAAAAAGGAGGATATTTCTCTCAAATATTTTTGATGATTATTTTCATCTATGTCAACGTCCTTCATTATTCTTGATTGAGGTTAATGTGATACAATAAAATCTTCCATATTCTATCAAATGAGATATGTTTGACTATGGATGTGCTATTTTTATACCATTCATGGTTTGTGGTTAAAGTATTGACATTTCGTATGCAAGTTTTAATATGAATGTTTATGTTATGTTTAAAACTGTTCATATGAGGAATGCATTGGACTTAATAAGTGACGGGTGGAGCCCGCTATAGCTCCTCGATGCATCGGTAGGTCTCATGAGACAAACTAGTGTCTTGGAATAAGGCCTTGGTAAAATCTTATTTGTAGTCTTGGCACGAGGCCTTGGCTATGTGGTTATGATAGTCTGGCATTATGCATTCCATCATTATGAAAGTGGTTATTGATATTTCATGTGATCATTTGACTAGTAGAATATCCATGTGAATAAGTAAATGGAATTATTTCATTTTATCTTTTCTATTTTATGCTTAAGTTCAAGTTTAAATGGCTTTTGTTTTAGTTATAAATTGCCTTAAGTGTTTAAGCATATCTATGAAAGCTTGTGATATAATGTTATCCTTACTGAGAATCTGAGCTCATCCCTTTCAATTTTTTTTTATTTTTCCCAGGATTATGAAGAAGTAATTTATGAATGACTTTCAGGGATAGTATGAGGGGATATGAAGACAAGATGTTTTTTTGATTTAATGTAAAACTTTATGAATGTATCTAGTGTTTCCAAGGCTACTAAACTAATCGGTCTTTCGAGACTTGATCTTTCTTGTGATCATGCCAATGTTAGGAAATAATGCACCGACTCTAGGTAACTGGGGTCGGGGTGTTACAGTTGGTATCAGAGGAATTTTAGTACAAACCATGGAAGCTAGATTTAGATAAACTCTGATTAGAGCACGTAGACCTAAGATGAACTTTGAGGAATAATATAGATGAACTTCCTAGAATTTTGGTATTGTAGAGATTTTGTGAGAATTCCGAGCAATACATCCATGTCTGGATACGAGCAGGTAGAGGCGGATCTGGAACATATGTACCTAGGGGTAAAACCCGAAAACACTGCTTTGAGCTAGACTCAAACGGGAACTGGTGCACGACAACGGGCCTTGATACACTCCTAGTTACGACACTCCCGAGGGATATGCTTAGGATAATTTACATTTTCATTACAAACTGATTTAAAGTATTTTGAGAGTAAATGACAATGGTTAATCCTAATGTGTTTCAAATTGAGAATATGGTGACATGTTAATCTCTAAATGATTGTAGGAATACTATTACTCAAACAATGCTTTCTGGTTTTAGTCAATGTCTTGATTCCAAGGAAGTCATAGTGACATTGAGAATGATGTAGAAGTTGGGAACGGTGGTGGAAATGAGCAACAAAATGGAATGCTGATAGGTGTAAAAGATATAGTCTTTATGCCAAATCAATGTTCCAAAAATATGATCAACAATATATATATTAACAGACTACCAGACTCAACAAAGAAGAGAAAGGTGATGAATGATAAGAGCTCCAGTAGTGGAGACCATGGAGAAAGAAATCCTCAATTTCCATCATTCAGGAAAGGTGGAAGGAGACACCCAGGAAAGTGTCTCAATGGGACAAAGAAATGCTTCATATGCGGGAAGGAAGGACATAAAGTGAAGAATTGCCAAAGAAAAATGAAGTGTACTATGGAAGAAGATAAAAATGGTCTCAAGAGTCCATTTACAGTCATTTTACATAAATGTAGGGGACCTGGACATTACCCAAGTGAATGCCCTATTCTATAGGATATTTTCTTGGTCAAAGAAGAAGCTATGTGGAAATAAATGGTTGGAGAAATGTTTAAAAAGTATTAGTGCTCCTTATTGATGGGTTTACTTTGGAATAATTTTCTCTTGTATTTGTAACCCCACAGTTTTCCATGTGAGAATGATATTTGAGGAAGAATTATCTCTTCTATTGTGGATATAGTTATAAATAATCATTTGGTTTTATATGATCATTGGGTTTGAGGAAATTATAAGTCATCATAATTTGGGATGAAAATGCAAGGTATGAGATAAGATTTGTGGTTAAATTATGTTATGGCTATTTTGAGGAATTTATTTCATTTTGGTAATATTATAAAATATAATTTTTGAAAAAGGAAAACGCGCAGACCGTGTGACAACCCATCGTGTCGGACAAAGCTGTGGGAATCGAACCCACAACCAAAGTGCGATTGGGATTTATCTCCTACCACTGCACTACGTGAAGTCCCTAGTTAGTGTGACTATTATTTTTTAGTTAAATTATTTTATTTATCAATAATAATTTGATTTGGGATCTTATGTCTTATCAAATGAATACCTTTAGTATAGGAAAATGATTTGGTGATTAAGTGATAAATGTTATTTTGGATGTTGTTCGCTTTGGTGTGAACACTATATGCCCAAGGAAAATAGAATAGTATGAGATTTCATTTGAGGAGTAATGGTGGATTTTTATCTATGTTTTTATTGTGGATTTATAATAATTTGGGCTATTTATGGAAATGATTAGGTTAATCACTTTTAAGTATGTGACTTTAAGAGTAATTAATGTCATTTGGAGATACAATTTAACGTGGAAGACTACATTCTTAATATGTTTTGGTTTTCAATATTAGTTTTGATTATATTGAAGGATTTTAAGGACAATTGATTATTGAGTGGTATTTATTTAACTTTGGGGTATTGTTGGTTTAATTTTGGAAATTAAGATTAGTATTTATTTCTCTCAAGGAATATACTTTTGTGGGATCATTTGATCTTGTACTAACCATTTTGGTTTTGATTAATCTCTAAAGACAATGTAAATATATAGTTCATCTTGCATGGATCATGTGATTCTATAGAAGTTTATTCTAGCTCTTCCAGTGTGACCAAGTCTTCTTGAATACTCATCATTTAAAAAAAATGAGTTAGTGGTGGAAATTTATTAAAGAATGAAACTCTACCTAAAATGTAAATATATATCTTTATATTCTTAGTCAATATCATAAATTAATGTAACTTAAAACAAAAAAATGTTGTCCGTTTACTTTCCTACTTGGAGACTAATGATCGTTTGTACCAACACAAGTTTGTGGTTTTCTTGTTGTTAACTTTCTCCTGATCATGATTTCTATCCCTCTTCATCAGAACTTGACACTTAGTTTATCATCCATATCCATGTTTTCCTACATGGAATCCGAGTATGGGTTATCTTGGTTGACCTTTATACCTCTCTTTCTTTCTTTTAAAGTGATAGTTTTATTGACTCTTTTTCCAATGTGGGACTTTCCATTATATTCCAAAGCACAATTTTAAAAATTGCGAGGACATAATTTATTGAATGAGGGGAGAATGTAACAACCCAATATTACATGGTATGTTTCCCTTCGAATAATGCAATGGCGTTCATTGTACGCAACTTCGAGATTCTAACACACCACAACCAATCAAACTAGCCGTTATGAATAGTAATACCTACTTTTCGAAATTTTATAAATTCTATCTCTCAAAATAGACAGCATTTTTTAATTCGGAATATCGAATTTATCCTAGGGTAAAATTTTGGAACTTTTCAGATAACACTTATATTTTGATGAATAGTGAAAATTATTAAATTTTAATTAAAAACAACTTTTTAAATAAAAATAATTTATAGTGATAAATTATATTATTGGGTGGTTTTAAAGTATAATTAGAATATATTTTTACCATTTTATCCAATGGTGTTCATTAGAATTAATTTCACTTTGAAATTGGACCTAAACAATTGTCAATCTTTTGATATATATTTTTTCTTAAAAACACGCTATTTGTTGTGACTGCGAGAATTAATTATAAAATTAATTAATGCAACTTAAATGTTTAGAATTCTATAAAATTGACATCATTTTTGAATTCGGAATATCAATTATGGCTTAGGGTGAAATTTGGGCTTTGTTTCGAAAAGCTTCAATTTTTGATGAATAGTAAAACTACTAGGTGGTAGTTAAAAAAACTGAATTTTTCATAAAACTTAATTTTACCGCTTCTGTGAATGGAATTTCGAAACTCCAAGAGACACGATTAACATCAAAAAGTAAAATGTGGTTCAATGAGATTAAAATAATAAATATAACATGATAATGATTCTATATATATGATATTCCATCTAATTATATATTATTTTAATATCAAAAGAATGATATTGTCGCTCGTGCGTACGTACGGACTACCGTCTCCACGAACGCGATGAGATTCATTCTCTATCGTATCCACTCAAGTATAATTATCATTTGATGGTTTAAAAATAATGTTTAAGGACTTGATATCATTCTGGATATGAATAAGATACAACCTATCCATGACAAACATGGCTTACGTAACAAAACATAAAAAGGAAAATGAGTAAGTTAACACCCAAAATGAAGATAATACTAAGATATTATTAACAAATCAATGTTAAAAGATCATATATGATATAATATTAATGTAATTTATTCTTTTATAATTCAATAACAATTATTTCACCATTATACAGGAGGTTAACCGACTATCGACCAAGGAAAAAGTACAAAGTAAGGGATTTTCTTATCTCACTTTCAATTCCGTGAGATTTCCAATGTTGGCCACTAAATTATTGAACGAGGTGTATTTTGTAATTCCATTTGATTTATATTATCATGATTCTCTCTGTATTCGTGTTATTCTGTAAATCATTTGGTGGTTATTAACTTTTGGTCATACGACTCAGTCGATTACAACGTGGTAAGGGGTTTCTTATCTCACTTTTAATTCCGTGAGAATTCCCTTGTTCACCACTTATTTATTGCATGTGGTGTATGTGTACTACCCATAATTGTATTCATTGTGTATTATACTTTAATTTATGGGCATTTACATCATCATTGTATGATCCTTCTTTCATGGGTGTATGTTTCATAAGTTACCTAATCGATAAGGGAATTTGAAATTTCAATTTCCATTTATTCGGCTTTACGCAAACATCATTGATTATTTTACTCCAAGATTATGTGTGGAATCACTATTCATATTCTTATGTCATAATTTCCACTCCCATTTTCTGTGTATATACTTTTGATACACATAATCACTCCATTGATAATTTCTCATGTCATCGATATGAATTTGATAAGAGTAATTTTAACTCATTCTCCATTTGTTGAGTTAAACATCCAATTCATTGGTGTTGTTTTTACCAGATTATGTGTGAATGTCCTTTGATTTTTTTACACTTCATATCCAATCATATTTAGTGTATTTATATTTTTCACACCTAACTATGTCTTTGATTTATCTTTAACCTAAGGATACATCCTTTATGAGAGATTTCATCTCAATTTACATTCAATTGAGACATCTTGGTTGTTATACACCAAATCACTTTTATGTGGTGTATATAATGTACTTTGACATAGTATATCATTAATACCTTTATTCTCATGATATTACAAACTTTTGATTACCTCAATTTTTTTTGTATTCAAGTGTCTCTCTTTTGGTTAGAAAATATAACTAAAATACCATTTTTAAATGTTTTAAAAGACTTATTCATGTAAATCATGCTCATTAATGTCCAAGTTTTAAAAATGGTTTTAAGGATTTATTTATATGGACATTAATGTTTTAAAATTAAAACTCCTTTTAAAATTATCAAAGTGGTATGGGACAAGTTGATTCAAAAATCTATTTTTAAATGGCTTCTTGACAAATAGTGTGACTTTTAAATGATTTCAAGAAAAAGGTGGATATTTCTCTCAAATAGTTTTGATGATTATTTTCATCTATGTCAAAATCCTTCATTATTATTGATTGAGGTTAATGTGATATAATACAATCTTCGATATTGTATCAAATGAGTTATGTTTGACTATGGATGTGCTATTTTTATACCATTCATGGTTTGTGGTTAAAGTATTGACATTTCGTATGCGAGTTTTAATACGAATGTTTATGTTATGTTTAAACCTATTCATATGAGGAGAGAATTAGACTTAATAAGTGACAGGTGGAGACCTCTATAGCTCCTCGATGCATCGGTAGGTCTCATGAGACTAACTAGTGTCTTGGCACAAGGCCTTGGCAAAATCTTATTTGTAGTCTTGGAACGAGGCATTGGCTATGTGGTTATGATAGTCTGGAATTATGCATTCCATCATTATGAAAGTGGTTATTGATATTCCATGTGATCATTCAACTAGTAGAATATCCATGTGAATAAGTAAATGACATTATTTCATTTTATCTTTTCCATTTTATTCTAAAGTTCAAGTTTAAAAGGATTTTGTTTTAGTTATTAATTGCCTTAAGTGTTTATGATTATCTATGAAAGCTTCTGCTATAATGTTATTCTTACTGAGCATCTGAGCTCACCCCTTTCAATTTTTTTTATTTTTCCCAGGATTATGAAGAAGTAATTTATGAATGACCTGCAGGGATAGTATGAGGGGATATGAAGACAAGATGTTTTTTTATGTAATGTAAAACTTTATGAATGTATCTAGTGTTTCCAAGGATACTAAACTAATCGGTCTTTTGAGACTTGATCTTTCTTGTGATCATGCCAATGTTATAAAATAATGCACTAACTCTAGGTAACTAGGGTTGGGGTGTTACATTATCGTAACAGAAACTCCCAACGGTCCCCAAATCTTTATCTAGGTACATACCTTCTTTCCAAAGGAAGGTGGTTAGTTGGGGATTCGAAACCAATGACACTTAGGAACTCACATTGGTTGATAGGATTGGAGGTCGGGCACATCACACCCTTTTGGGTGAAATTTTTTCCTACTTCGATACTCTCTTATCAATTTAATACAGGTTTGTGAATTTCTTCATATTCCTGATATGATATGAGTTAGAATAAAAAAATGATCATATTTTAACCCCATTTATGTTCATAATGAGGGGATTACATTAGTGAATCCATATGTATTAATATGAGGTTCTTCATCCATTTCCCTGTATTGAATTGGTTCTTATATACTGAAGCCGCATAACCAATCACATTGTAATTTTATTCCATCAAGGGACACAATTAATATTTTGAGGAGGAGATTGAGAAATTATGTGGTGTCCTATGTATCCTTCTTATTAAAGGAATCAAACCCCACATATTTCGTTAAACTTTTTTAGTTTAACATCAAGAAAAAAAGACATACGCTTATGCAACTAGGAACCATATATTTGATCTTGAGTCTCGAGGAGAAATCTTATATACCCCGGTTACAGAAGGAATCAGAGTTATTATATTTTGATCACACCCTTGGAACCAGTCACAATGTTATGTCGTCATATCAGGGGAGGGGGTGTTTGTATCATGCCAATCATAGAGTTTTACATACTAATATTTCCCTGGAAGGTGGGGATTCATGATGTGAATGATATTACTTTTACACATCCTTAATCCCATGTGTACTATGCTCTATGTGAGAAAAAAGGATAACAAGTAATTAGACTCCCTACATGTGGATTCAAGGCTTATGTTCTAGGATTTACCATGGTATGTATTAATACAGATATCAGTCCTTAGGGAGCCATCCTATGTATCATAGTTATGGAAGGAATTAGAGTCATCATAGTTCAGATGATTTCTCAGTCTGCTGATGGATGATGTAAAATGACCATCCTGTGGGAATTATTGGGTCCCAATGGCTGAAATTTCAAAGAAATGAAGGGTTTCACCTGAAATAAGTTCCCACTTGAGTTCGTTCTAGGGACTAAAGAATACACCCTATGTATCTTGGTTATAGACGGAATTAGTTTCATCATGGTTTATTGAGTTGGGGCTCAGACACTAAGGTTTACCTAATATGTGGGAAATAAAATATTATTCCAAAGATTAGGGCATAAAAACTAAGGTTTACCTATATAAATGATAGGATTATTCCATATCCTTAATCCCACATGATATATACTCAATGTGGGAAACCGGGAAGGAAAATAATTAGTATCATTACATTGTGAATTCTTGACTTATACGTAGTAAAATGATTTTCATTTTTAATGCAGAACATAGGCCATCTGGATGTGTACTACATATCTTTGTTATGGAAGGAATCAGAGTCATTTTATTTCCATTCATTTTGGATCACACACTAATATTTTATACTATTCAAGGATTAAGCACAAAGGTTGTACAAGGTTATCAAGTCTCGGGATGCCCGATTGACCTGCCCTGCATTCCTATATTACATGCATTGGTTTTCTACCCAACATGACTTGATTTTCTATTTTATATGTTAGAGGATGTATGGATGACATGTCCAAAGAAAATCTCATGATCCAATTGATGTTATGATGGATGTCACGTTACATGTTTTCTGTGTTTGATGTTTTTCGCATGATCAATATTGAAATTTTCATAGAACATCGCAAGACCCAACTGGATTATTCAGGATGCTATCACATGATCTTGACTGACATTCTTAGAGTGATTATCTTGATCCAAGTAACTTTCCCTAGTGTCATCATAGAAGTTGGATGAAATGATTAAAGGGAATCATGAGAGTCAATGTCACATGTCTTGGATGTTGTCGTATGTCCTGGTAGACTTGTCTGGGTGTCATTGTGAAAAATGAATAATATGTCTGGGGGATGTACCAAGAGACATATAACATACCTAGAGGGCATCAGATGGTTTGGATGGTTTTTTCAAAGAATTGTTTTAGAGACATTTGACATGACCTGATGCTATAACAAGACTTAGCAGACATTTACTGATGTCACCATATGATATAGGTGGCATGTGTAGAGGAAATTGTGAGGCCTATATGGAAATCCTAGAGGGTTTTTTCGATACATGAGTGGCATGATTAAGGGGCATCGTTTGAAATTATATGACATGTCTGAGGTAATTCTCTTAATCCATATATTATACCAAAGAATCATTGTGTGACCCGGATGATATGCCCTAGTGTTGTTGCATGACCTGTGAGGATCATGTGAAGACCATGAGGATCAACATATACATTCTTTAAAAAATTCTCTTGTCTTTTAGCCTTTATTCCATCCTTTTATTACATATGCCTTAGATTTTCTCAGTGTTAGTTTGTTTTATATCTTGCATGTTTTAGAAGATATGTGGGGTGTTAATTATGTGACCTAATAGAATTCCTTCATGTGATCTATGAGTGATCACAAAAAGTACCTATTCATGACATATGTTCACTCCAATTATTCACAAGAACATACATGATGCTTTTCTAGTCATGAGATTTGCCGCTCTGAGAAATCCACTATTGTGCCTAGGTGTGCCAGTGTGAGGTTCCAAGGAAAATCCAATGTATTTTTCATCATGAGTTGGGAGATTTATGGGCCTTAACACCCCAATTATGTGCTTCTTTGCGAGTCATGTATCATGAAAATCCAAGATGGAGTCGGTGGATGGATATGTTTTCATTCATGTACATGATGTTTTATCATACATTATTCCTAGGGTGTCACATGATTTTTAGGGGCCGATAGATCATATCATCAATGCCCCATTTATTGGATTATAGAAAATTAAATGGTTCATGTAGACATATATAGGGTCTTCTATATTGTTAGGCCAATATGTCTAAGGACTTTTATGAGATCATAATGGCTTCTGAAAGGCTTTCATGTGATCTTTGATGCATTATCCTGGATATTTTGTAAGATAAGGATGACTTTCTTGGAAGCCTTTACAAGATGAAACCATTTTTTCAAGGGGTATTTCAATACTTTTTTGGCATGCCACATGAGTTATATGACCACAAAAGGCTACCATATTTTCTCCTTTATTTACGTTTTCATTTTTTGAAGGATTAGGAATATTGTGATAGTTCATTAATGTTGTCGAAGAAAATCACTTTCCAATTGGTGATGTGCCATGTGACTAAAAACACTTTTGGTGATGCATGATCTATTTATATATAAACTCATACAAATATTTTTTATGCCAAATGGGGGTGAAAGAATACCTGGACATGTCTATATATATTCACATGACGCGGTGACATGATAGTGGGATCTTTCATGACTGAACATACGTTTCACCGGGGTTTACCTGGTGTCTTGTAGACTGTAATGCTACATCACGGGTGTTTTATGACCACAATAGGCTCTTGAATTTCCCTTTTTTATTTCCCTTGTTTATTTTAAAATGGTGGGTAAATCTAGAGGTTTTATGAGTGTTTTTAAAGACAAAAACTCTAACTACTGATTATGTGTCATGTGATATTTATGATTTCAAGAGGCTCCCTCCTTTTGGCTATTTCCCTCTTATTTTATATTTATTTTTGGATGGATTGTCAGGTGTCTTCCTCTTGATAATTTTCATGACCTGGTGGTGCTTTTCTATTTTCCTCAATGTGATTAGTGAGTGTCAGGGACAACACCACAAGAATAAGGAGGCTTTGTCAATGGGGCTTTGAGGGATCTTTTGTAGTCTTTTCTCCTTGTGTGACCCTCCACATGACCATCCACAGTTCATGGATCATGTTTCTACTATTGGTTCACATGATCCAAATGATCATGGTCATCTTCTTCTTCATTTGTTTTATGGAAAAATAAACCCATATTTAGGTATTTATTTCTCTGTGAATTTTCCAATACTTAATTGTTGGGTGTTAACAAATCCACCCCCTAGGAGCGACGTCTGTAGGGGAAAGGGCTCAGTTCGAATGATTGTAAATGTCTTCTTGAGGATCTGGTGTTATAACCAATCTTCATCTTGGGAAATGATTGTTATTATAGGAGAAGTTTAGTATTACATATATTTTCCTAAAAATATGGATTAGAGAGGGATTCATTGACCGACTACTTGACTCTCTAGATATCCTACACCTATCTTCCGTTGTGTAACCTCATCGCGAGACCTCCCTGCAATAACCCATCATGATAATCAACTATAATACCATTTTAACGAGAGTTTCTTTATAATAATTTCTTTTCCTAGGTCCCTACTCAAATCAACCACGATATTTCCTTTGGTAAATTTTAGATCATGTTCCAACGTTATGCATGATCTTCTTGAGTGTTTTGTGGGATCTGTTTGATTGATCACATGTTCCGTTGAGAATTTTATGGTTTGAGTGAAAATGTTTTGGTCACATGATCACAAGTATTATGATGGGTCAGGTGGATTCATGATTCCTTGTGGGTTTATGGGATCTATAAATTGTTAGGATTCATATGATTCATCAATAAATTATGTGATTGTGATTTCCTTGCTGGTTCATATGTTGAAAATGATGCTGTTGGAGTTTTATTTTTTTCCCTTGGACAAGTTTTTATTTTTTTCTCTGACATATTCCACTTAATTTTGTTCAGATGGATTTTAGATATCATCATACATCTCTCAAGTTTTCATGGAAAGATTCATAGGTAGCAATTTCCCATCATGATGTTATCGTAGCAAGTGAGAATTCCACATTCTTAAATGATGTCAGGTCATTTTAATTGAGTTTGATAATGCTGAAGGGAGAGAAACATGGGGTATTCCCAATTAAAATTTTATACCTCTTTATGGTTTTGGTTTTACTAATGATACTCTAATTCCTTAATTCTATTCTTCATTCATACCCTCCTTGTGGGTTTTGAAAACCCATAACACTTTAGGGAGAAAATCTCTCAAGAGGGATACTTTGCCTCTAAGGGAGACCATGAAGGTTGTCACATACTAATGTTCATTCCCATAGACGTTAATGGAAATAATTGTAAACATAATTCATATATTCATATTTTTTAATTAATAATGTGTAAGTCTTCCTCAATCCAAATGTTTGGGTGGGTTCCCAACTATGAATTTTGATCAGTGGGTGTCTGTGGAATAGGTCAGGGTTGGACCTTCCAGGTGAAATACATTGCTTTTGAATTAAATGAGGAGTTGATAAACATTAGTATGTATGAGGAACTATGAATATCATATATATTTTATTATTGAAACAAGTGTCTAATGACAGACCTGTTTGGTCATTGGAGTCCAGACACAAGCACTTTCTACCCCATGCATGGTGAGGTGGGCATCAACCTCTTGGATGTTGAACAAAATTTGTGGTGCACGTATATTAGGTGGGATGTATGATGAGACCCCATACCCAACCATGACATTAATGGGATGACATAGTGAGGACTCATCCTCTCACCCAAGTACTGATAAGGATGGATGAAGAGGCCCTTCAGAAGGATCCACTTCCGGGAGGAGATATACCATTCAAGACGTGGGAGGGATATATCATTAAGAAGGTCTTATATGAAACATAAACTAAGAATTTGGAGGCCAATATTTTTAAGGACTCCCATATTACATCAGGCACATATTGGAATATGGTTGAAGAAGGTAAATTTGAAGAACGAGGAAGGTAATTTATATAAGGACCCGACCTTATTACATAGGTAATCATGAATTTAGTCAAGAAAACACTTCCTTTTACATTGAGGTTATTTTCATGTATTGATCTTTAGAGAATTGGGACATAATACACTCATAACATTACACATTGTTTCAAAGTTTATACCATAAAAACAGTTTTCATTTTTTAAAAAATTTAATAAGTTTATACATAAAACATGATTCCTTGGAAGTTCTTCAACATTTAACAAATATTCCTTCTTTGTCTTACGCATCTATTAACCTGTGAAAATCATTTAAAACTTGGGATGAGAAAAAAAACTCGGTAAGGGATATAAAAATTCCCTAGAACCAAAAAAATAATAATCATACAATAGGAATAATTCCATAAAAACATTGCTTTGGAATTTTGTAAAACCGAATGTTAAAAGCGGTTTTTAAAAAGGAAAACCACTTATAAATTACATACAATTGAAGAGATGATAAATAGAGTGGATTTAATATGTATATACACTGTAAATACTAATAATTCAACATAGTATAAACAATTTTCACCAAAAAAACCATTTTAGTACCCTGTAACAATGAAGTAGAAGGTTAACCCAAAGAATGGAAATCGGGTTAAAAATTCCCTTACCTCAGGCTTGTCTTACATCCAAATTGTTTAAACTTATTATATAGTAGTGAAAAGAGCATTATTAGTATTCTATAGAGACATTTTCATGTTTATAACATCTTATATGACTATTTCATTACCTCATTTCACCCCTTAATTGTTAGTATTTTTTTCCTTGAACTATTTTGGGTGAGTTCCTTACATGATTTCCATGATTGGTTCATGATATATGTTCTTGTCGATTAAAATTGATACTCCAAAATTGGAATGGAAAGGTATTTATATATTTATAGTATCATAATTTATACCAATTATCATTTTGATGTTTTATATGAGGATGATTCATAAGTTAAAACATTAATGATGTTCATTTAGATCATTTTAGTGGTTTTTTGTTAATAACAACCTCATTGTGTATTATAAATTAAAACCAGCAGTAAAAAATAATTCCAGATCCATGGATGAGACATAATACATATATTATAACCTGGTTCAACCAGTGAAATTGTTTCATGGCGATACTTGAAGGGATTAATGGAAATTGAAATCACATAGTCCACGATGTCGGTAATTAGACACATCACGGACAATGTTTTCATTCCATGAATAAGTGGGAGAGGAGAAGAATAGGGATTAGGAATTTTCCATGAACATGAGAAAATACAGAATATACATGATTCTTGGAGATTTCATGCTTTTTGGGTAAGAAGAGATGAATAAATAATAAGAAAAGTAAGGAACTCAAAATAAAAGAATAATTGAGAAATCCCTTACAAATATTCGGCAGCCTAACGGCTATGCTACGTGGTTTTAGAAAATATTAAAAAGAGAAGGGACAAGGGTACCCCATATAGATTTAAAAAATAATACAGAATTGATAAATAATAAAAAGTAAATAAGAACATGGTATGGAAACTTGAAATTTATACCAGATAAAAGAGACCTGAATGGAAAAAGAAAGAAATTGAGAATTTTCTCACCCTGTAGAGTAACTCCTAGAACATGAAGGTTAGAAGATTAGGGGATTGAGGAAACCTTGGGAGGACTACTAGAGAGTTGAATATGCCAGAGTTTCATTGATGAGGAATTTAAGATGAAGTTAATTAAATAATGGGTTGGTATTTATAGAAAAAGTGAGGGAATATTTTAATAATTTTCATGGGACACCACTTTAGTGGTATTTGAAAAACCATGGGCTTGCCCATGGTATTTTCCCATGGTATTGGCCACTTATGAAACCTAATAGAATATATTACTATTCAAAAGTCGACTAGAATTATTACATCATTATTACATCATTAATGATGTCATTAACACACTGAAACCCAAAACTGCATTTTTTACTATTCACCAAAAAATCAACTGTTTCAGAAAAATCCCCAAAATTTACCCCAACCATTTATCGATGTGTAGAATTCAAAAATGAAGTCCATTTTTTGAAAATAGTTCTCTAAATATTTTTAAATTTTATTTTTAAATAAAATCATACATATTTCAAAAATTAATTATTTAAAAACTATAACTTCTTTTATATCACATTGAAAAATTAATCAAGATTTCATTATCTTAAAGTCTTAAGAAAATAAAATAAAATTACAATTTACTATTCATTAGGTTCATATTAATATTAATATTACTATTTATAAGGGTATCTTACTATTCAACAAAAAATCAAATTGGTTCCAATAGACTCCAAATAACATAATAAATACAATTATAGATGACCATTTTTTGAAATTCAAATTATAAATGCAGTAAAATTATGTTTAAAGGTTACTTATTAATATATACTTTGAACAAAATTTCAAGCATTTCAATTTATTTTTAGAATCCCATGGGGTGTTACATTGTCCCCACCTTCTAGAAATTGCGTCCTCGTAATTTTATTTACTTATTAAACAAGTGAGGGTACCTTTCCCTCATAACATTTTCAGACTCCCATGTTGCTTCTTCAACCATGTGGTTTCTCCACAAAACTATTACCTGGTGGATTACCTTATTTCACAATACCGGTTCCCTTAAATCAAGAATCTGAACTGGTTTCTCTTCATATGAAATGTCCTCCTCTAGCTGAACTACTTCTAGGATCAAAACATGAGTTGAATCTGGTACATACTTCTTCAACATTAAAACATGAAAAATATTATGTACCTGAGACAAACTCAGAGGCAAAGCTACTCAGTATGAAACTATCCCAACTTTCTCTAGGATTTCAAAAGTACCAATGTACCACGGAATTGGCTTCCATTTCATTTCAAAATGCATCACACTTTTCCAAGGAGTGATTTTAAGGAGAACATGGTCACCTACCTCGAAAGAGAAGTCTTTCCTTTTATTATATGCATAACTTTTTTGTCTGCTCTGAGATGTCCTCATGTGCTGCTAGATCATCTTCACTTTCTCATCCACTTCCTCTACTAATTCTGGCCCCATTAACGTTCTTTCACAGACTTTATCCCAAAATATTGGAGTCCAACACCGCTTTCAATACAAAGCCTCAAAAGGTGCCATCTGTATACTAGAATGAAAACTTTTATTATATGAAAACTCAAGTAAAGAAAGAAGTTGATACCAACTTCCCTAATAATCCATTGAAAAATCTTGAATCATTTCCTCCAAAGATTTAATCATTTTTTTTACTTCCCATCTGATTGAGGTTGAAAAGCTGTACTGAAATTTAACTTTGTGCCAAATGACTTCTGAAGTCCCTCCCAAAAGTTAAGAGTGAACCTAGGAGCCCTGTCAGATACAATGGAAAAAATAACTCCATGTAACCAGAAAATATACTTGAGGTACAATCTGGAAAGCAGATCCAAATACATTGTATCACGAATATAAAGAAAATGTGTAGATTTTCTCAGCCGATCCACAATAACCCAAATTGCATTGTTACCACGAGATGTCTTAGGTAGTCCCACTATAAATTCCATGGATACATTCTCCCACTTCCACTCCAGCACAAGAAGAGGCTGAAGCAACCCCTTCAATAACTATCGATCTTCTTTAACCTACAGACATGTCAAACATTTTTTTGGTAAAATCAATAATTTCAATTTTCATTCCAACCCACCAGTAATACTCCTGAAGGTCTCTATACACCTTAGTACTGCCAGGACGAACTGAAAATAAAGAAATATGAGCTTCACACAACAAATATTTCTTCAACTAAGAATCAAAAGTCACACATAACCTTTTACAAAATCATAAAACACAATCTTTATCAGGGCTAAATTCTGGAAACATACCCACTTTAACCAATTCCACCTTTTTTGTAGCTCACAATCTTCCTTCGGTGCTCGCTTAATTATGTCTGACAATGAAGACTGCACTGAAATATGAAACCAAACAGATGTATTCCCTGCACCAATAAATTCTAATCCAAAATTCAAAAAATCATTAATCAAGGTATCATGTTCCAAATGTAACACAGTTAATGATGCATGATGTTTTCAACTCATGGAATCCACCCCATTGTTTGATTTTCTAGGATGGTAGTTGATCGTACAATCATAATCCATTATCAATTCATGCCATCTTCTCTTCCTCATGTTTAATTCCATCTAAGTGAATATATACTTTAGACTTTTATGGTAAGTATATATTTGACAATTGGCTCCGTATAAATGATGCCTCTAAATTTTCAATGAAAAAACCACAGCTTCCAATTCCAAATCATGTGTGGGATAATTTAACTCATTAGTTTTTAGTTTCATTTAACTATAAGCAATTACCTGATCATTCTGTATCAAAACGTAACCAAGTCCCTTCAACGAAGCATCACTTTAGGTGATAAACTCACCATTTTGGACAGACAAGGGAAAAACTGGAGCATCCACTAATCTCATTTTCAGTTCCTAAAAACAAACATCAAATTCTTCTATATAAACAAATTTAACCCCTTCTCGTGTTAACATAGTTATCAGGCTAGATAACCATGAAAAGTTATTAAAAAACAGTCGGTAATAACCCACTAATCCAAGAAAACTACAAATCTCTGTAACATTTGTAGGTCTTTCCATTCATCAACCAATATTGTTTTGGATGGATGAACTATTATTCCATCCTTTATTATGATATTCCCAAGAAAAGAAATATGATTCCACCAAAAATCACACTTTGTGAATTTTCCATACAGTTTCTTTTCTGTTAAGGTTTGTAAAACAACCCTTAGATGTTTTTTATTCTCTTCTTTATTTTTAGAAAATACCAGAATGTCATCAATAAACACAACCAAAAACCTGTCCAAGAACTCATGAAATACATTACTCATAAGGTTCATGAATACAGTAGGTTCATTAGTTAACCACAATGACATAACAAAAAATTCATAATTCCCATATCTAGTACGAAAGGCTATTTTCGGGATGTCATCCTCCTTCATCTTTAGATGATGGTATCAGGATCTCAAGTCAATATTGGAAAAGTATAGAGCTCCCTAGAGCTGATAAAACAATTCATCGATATGAGGAAAATGCTACTTGTTTTTAATAGTGATATTATTCAGAGCTCTATAATCAATGAAAAGTATCATGGAACCATCTTTATTTTTAACAAACAAAACTGGACCAAGCCATAGTGAAGTGCCAGGATGAACGAAGCCTTTATCAAGAAAACCCCACAACTAATTCTTCAATTCAAGAAGTTCTATTTGATCCATACGATATGGGGGTTTTGAAATTGGATTAGCATCAGGAACTAAGTCAATTGTGAATTTGGCTTCATAACTAGGTATGACACCGGGTAACTCATCAAGAAAAACATCAAGGTATTCATTTACCACAAGAACCTCTTCAAATTGAATAGTTCTCTTGTATTCCATAATATGAGAAAGATAACTTTAATTTCCATCTTTCAACAGTTTCTTAACTTCTTGATATGTTATCAATTGTATGGGTTCATTCTTTTATACAAATTAAAACTCTTTCTAAAAAACAACTTATTTAGCTCTATAGTCTATCTTAGGATGATAAACTGAAATCCAATACATTCCCAGAATAAAATCAAACTCGATAAAGGGTAAACAATTAGGTTTTTAGGTAAATTATTCCCACAAACCACAATAGGAATATTCTTATAATTCCTCTTTGCTATAATATTTTCCCTTGGTGTTTTAACAACAAGTTCAGGTATCATTTTTTAGGTGATATTTCCAATTTACCCACAAATTTCTCAAAGATTAATGAATGTGTAGACCCTGTATCAAACCAAACTTCAGAAAAAATTTGAGTTAACAATAAAAGTACCAGATACAACTTCATTGAATGGCCTGAAATCTACTGACGTAGTCGTAAAGGATCTCACAACACCTTTCTTCTTATAGTTAGGATTCTTTGCATCATTCAGATCCCTCTTTGGACAGGCATTTTCATAATGACATATCTCAACATATTTAAAACACTTTATAGTTTTTTTTATCAAGATTTGTATTATGATCATTATCATTTCAATCTTGGTCCATATGTCCAAACTTACCACATTTAAAAAACATCACAATTTTTCTAAGACATTCCCCAGGGTGTTTCTTGCCACACTTTTCACAAACTAGAAATTGGATTTTCTAACCATCAGATTTATTTGGTAGATTCTTACCCATCTCTTGCAAACTAGACCTCTTCTTCTCATTGTTTCCAAAATGCACGTGATCATCAGCAAACTCCATCTCTACCCTGTCAGCACATCAGACAAGTTTCTCATAACTTTTGAATTCACAGGAGGCCAACGCCCTTAGATACCTTGGATTCAATCCTGGGTAAATGTGGTTGATTTTGCAATCAAGATCCCGAATAAGATTTACTGTATACCTTTCCAGTCGGGTGAAGGTCGATTCATAAAAAGCAACCGAATCTTACTCCATTTTCTTCAATTCAAGGAATTTATTCTTCATCCGAAGTCTCTCCACCATAGGAAAATATTTTTCAAGGAAACGGCTTTTAAATTTATCCCACTCAAAGGAATCAATATAATCTCAATCCCTGATATTACTTACCATTGACCACCACTGATTAGATTCACCTTCAAAACAACAAATGAAAATACATACCTTTTGATTATTTGAGCATCCCATTACATCAAGTATCTTTTCAAGTGCTTTAATCCATCCTTCAGCCGCTAGTGGGTCAGAAGATACATTGAATGAAGGAATTTGTTGTGTCATAATAGTTTCCACTATTATCATGTTCCATTGTAGTACCTCTTGTTGTTCTCTTTCATGGATTCCACCACCATTTATTACTTGTGTAAGCTGATCCACTACTATCACAAACTGCTCGATTCCAATCCCTACCATTCTAGTCTAGAGCATCTCCTCTTAAGCTTCCCTGTTTCTTCTGCGAAAAACCATTCTGAACAAACATATCTTATACAAATCAACATGGTAATATTTAAATTCTATAATATTTGAAATTAATCATAGAGTAAAATTCATTTATGATATTATTTTAACATTATGCTAACACATAAGGTTATCTAAACCATCCTTTAATACCAACTATAAGAACCCAGACTTATTACATACATCATATTGAATTTAATAAAGAAGTCACCTTCTTTTACATTGAGGATCTTTTCATGTTTATGGATTTAAATAACTATGACATAATAAATTCAAAACATTACACATTGTTACTGAGTGGATACCATAAAAACAGTTTCCATTTTTTAAAAACATTTAAAACATTAAAACATAAATCATGATTCCTTGAAAATTATTAAACATTTAACATGGAATCCTTATTTTTCTTACACATCCATTAACCAATGAAAATCATTTAATACTTTGGATGAGCACAAAAACTTAGTAAGTTGTATAAAAAGAAGGAAACAACACATTAGTCCATGAATACTTGTAACATATGAAATCATTTTTAAAAGTCATACTTATCACCTGTATATATATATTTACTTTGTGAAACATGAGATTTACACAATAACTAATAACATAGGTATAACCATAAAGGTATCTTGGAGATTTACATACATAATCTTGTTACCCATTCATCAACCTTAATATTTGTATAGCTATCGCAGTTACACTTGGGGTAACCATGCGGAAGACCTCCAAATTACACATACCCAATGCATTAGAGGAAAATATAGGTCACAACATTCATCATAAACAATTCCCAAGACCCAAAACATAATCATACAACATGAATAATTCCATAAAAACATTCCTTTGTAATTTCATAAAACTGAATTTTAAAAGAGGTTTTAAAAAAAGGAAAACCACTTATAAATTACATACAATTGATGATAGGATTAATAGAGTGGATGAAATATGTATAAAAAATATAAATACACATAATTAAACATACTATAAAAAAATTTCATCAAACAAAAAATTTTAATACCATGTAACAATGAAGTAGAAGGTTATCCCAAAGAATGGAAATCGGGTTAAGAATTACCTTACTCCAGGCTTTTCTTACTTTAAACTTGTCTAAACATCCTATAAAATGGTTAAAAGAGTGTTAGTAGTATTCTATAGAAATTTTTATTGTTTATAACATCTTATATGATCATTTCATAACCTCATTTCACCCTTTAATTGTTAGTATTTTGTTCTTTGAACTGTTTTGGGTGATTCCTTACATGATTTCCATGATTGGTTCATGATGGATGTTCTTGTCGATTAGAAGTGAAACAAAAAAATTTGAATGTAAAGGTATTTAAATATTTATAGTAAAATAATTTATACCATTTATCATTTGGATGTTTTATATTAGGATGATTCATAAGTTAAAACATTAATGATGTTCGTTTAGATCATTTTAGTGGTTCTTTGTTAATAACAACCTCGTTTTGTCTTATAAATTAAAATCATGAGTACAAAAGAATTACAGAACCATGGATAAGACAAAATAGATATATTATAACTTATTTCAACCAAATAAATGGTTTCATGACCAGATATGAAAAAATTAAGGGAAATTGAAATCACATCATCCATGACGTTGGTAATTCGACACATCACTGACAATGTTTTATTCCTTGAATAAGTGGGAGGGGAGAAAAATAGTGATGATAAATTTTCCATGAACATGAGAATAGCCTAAATATACATGATTCATGGAGATTTCATGCCTCTTGGGTAAGAAGGGATGAAGAAACAATAAGAAAATAATGGAACTCAAAATAAAAGAATAATTGAGAAATCCCTTACAAAAATTTGGCAGACTAATGGCTATTCTACATGGTTATAGTAAATATTAAAAATAGATGGGACAAGGTTCAACCATACAGAAATGAATCATAATATAGAATATATCAATAATAATAAGTAAATATAAACATGGTATGGAAACATGAAAGTTATTCCACATAAAAGAGAACTTGGATGGAAAAAGTATGAAATTGAAAATTTTCTGACCTTGTAGAGTAACTCCATGAACATGAAGGTTGGGACCTTGAGGGATTGAGGAAACCATGGGAGGACTAGTATGGAGTTAAAGAGGCTAGAGCTTCGTTTATTAGGAATTTTGAATGAATTTAGTGAAGGAATGGGTTGGTATTTATAGAAAAAGTGAGGGAATATTTTAATAATTTCCAAGGGACCCCTCATTAGTGGTATTTGAAAAACCATTGGATTTCCAATGGAATTTTCCCATGGTATTGGCCACATGGAACACCTCGTATAATATATTACTATTCATAAGTTTACCAGAATTATTACATAATTATCATATCATTAATGATTTCATTAACACACAGAAACCCAAAACTGTATTTTTACTATTCACCGAAAAATCGACTGTTTCAAAAAAATCCCCAAAATTCACCCTAACCAATTATCGATGTTTAGAATTCAAAAATGAATTACATTTTTTTAAAATATTTTTTTAAATATTTTAAAATTAATTTTTAAATAAAATCATACTTAATTCAAAAATTAATTATTTAAAAACTATAACTGCTTTTATATCACATTGTCTTAAATCCTTAAGAATATAAAATAATAATACAATTTACTATTCATTTGGGTCATATTAATATTCATAAGGGTATGTTATTATTTAGAAAAAAACATGTCGGTTCCAATAGTATCCAAATAACATACTGAACACTATTGTAGATGACCATTTTTCAAAATTCAAAACATAGAAGCAGTAAAATTATGTTTAAAGGCTACTTAAAAATATCTACTTTAAAAAATTAAAGAATTTCAATTTATATGTAGAAAACCATTGGGTGTTACAATTTATACGAAATTTTGACCAAATTATCTAACTAACCATCTTCCTGGCCATGTACCTGAGTGGGTACATACATCCATCAAATGAAAAAGGTGGAGTTAGAGTTTCAATTTTCATGATGGAGACCACCATGGTATGGGGAGAATATCAGGCTAGCATTCCCTATGTTGGCCGAACATTATCACCTTTTTCACATATTTATTAGGGGAAATATCTTAACCAGATCACATGCCCCTTTTAAGTATTTTGGGGCTTTATATCAGCTTATATAGGAGGATAAAAATGTAGAAACATCCAGGGTATTCCCAATGTTAACTTTCACACCATATCTATAGGGTATCTGTGGGGTAATACCCGTCACACTAAAAGTTAGGGACACCAGGGCTTATATATACTGTTATAACCATTTCTATGTCATACACTATGGTCTAGTGCTGATGTGTGATATGGTAGATAATGGTGAGGAAAACCTTGAGGTATGATTTTATATGACGTTACTTGGTGAAGGAGTCTTTTCCAACTTTACTGATGGTGACCTCCTCTGAGAATGGTATGCACCCTTCCAATTTAGTCATCAGTTCCTATATATCAATTTTAAATATCATCTCTCTATTTATGTTCAATCTGAGGAGAATTTGATGATAACTTTTCAACATTTTATGGGTTTTTCTAGAGAGGAGACTCTTTCAGAGAGAAACCATCCTCCCTATGATGCAACAATTGGTTTATCCCAGAATTATGTTGAGGTTTAGATTCATTGATATCTCAATTTTAAATTATCTAAATTTGTAGTGGAATATTTTCCGTTAGCACTAGGTTCCATGGAAAATATGAGTCCTGGAATGAAATTTTCTTCAATAGGACCAACAACCTCATAAGAACCACACAAGGAAATAAGGCATTTTCCATTACCGACAGGAGTTCCAAATTATGCGGATGTATTGAGTGTATTACCAAAGGGTGAAGCTATGTCAGAGTTATCATTTCATCTTTCATCTCGACAGTGGATGTATAGGGGAATGAAAAACTCATAGTTTATGCTCTAGTGTTTACCACACCAATCAGAGTTATATTTGGTTAGGTTTTCTTATATCACCACCCTCTACAAATCACATTCAAGGACCATCCTAAGGAGGTTGGGGACTTCTGTCAAGACCTTGACATAGCTTTGGAACATTTTAGGGTCAGATATTTTATTACTCATTGTTCTACCAAATGGCTCTTTAGTGTATGCTGAAAATTTCCATGGATGAATAGAGCTATCATGTTCCTGAGGAAGCAGTGTGGTAGGACTCATTGATATGCATAAAGGGTCATGGCTCTATTAAAATTATAAGGTCACCCTTTTTGTTTCATTTTTATATGTAGTGGGAGGTTTCAAAGGACTAAAAATTCTTTAGTCCCCCATATATTCACCCCACATTATGATGGTGGGAGAGGAGTTTGGAAGTGATTGGGATACCCATGATGATGGATCCTCTGGTCAACATACCTAGACGAGGGTATCAATTTCTGCTTCTGTATTATTTATTTCATCATCATTACCCTCTAGAGGTCCTATCTTGGAAGGGAAGAGAAAAATAAATTTCTTTGAACTATCAGAGTCCTCTTCTCTAGGACCCCAAGTATGTGTGGAATTTTTTCCTTCTATTTTTTTGGATTATTTTAGTACCACAAACTAACTTGTTTAAAATTGTGTAGGTCCCTACTAAGAATTATTAGAAGATCATGTATCCACTCTTGAGGATAAAATTGAACATTTTATTACTTTATAATCCCATTAACTATCCGTCCTGGTCCATAAAGAAGCATAGGTGGATAGGGTGCTTACTCAATCAAACCCATTGCATACTGAAAATGTCTTGATGGTCACATGACATGATATAGCATGGTCGATTTACATTTAGAGGATACTAAAATAGGTTGTAATTATTATACTATGTAATATTTGATGGAAGAGTGTTTTGGAGACGGTGGATACTTCTTCAAGACTGGACACTTTTTTTATTTGTGTCATATCGCTTAATATTATTTTTTGTTTCTGTAGATCTCAAGGGTTGAGAGAAAAAAACATATTCCGGAAAAGCAAAATAGGATCCGTGAATACACTCATCATAAGAAGGTGTTGCCTCTACAGAAAAAGATGGATTTCGTGTAGTGGATGATGATAATGATGCCACCGAGAAATGTTTGTTTGTAAAAGTGGTCATATATTTTGGTTATTTGGTGATATTATATGATTCATATATTGGTTGATAATCCCCAATTCTCGTTTTTGTAGTGTCTTCACCCCTAAAGTTTGGAGGCTCAATTCCTTTCTCCCTTGGGGTATCCTCCAACTAGATCGACCAATACCAAGACTAGCTCCCTACCCGCTTCATCCAAAACCATGATCACAACTCTCTATCTGAGCTCCCTAGTCCTCAAATATGTTCACACTCCCTGGATGGGATTAGATCAAGGCCCAGTTTTTGTATCATTCTACCAGTCATTGTAGTGATAATGGTTGTGGGAGATTTGGGCTTTATTTGTTCAGACCCCTTGGAATAATTGAATAATCGGTTGAGCCACCTTAAATTTAGGTTTTGTACTGTTGGTTGTGAGGGATTTGATTGTACTACCATTCATACCTTGGAGAAAGAGGTGGTCTCTCTGAGATAAAAAAAGGGCCTTGAATCTAGGGTTGTAGATTATAAGGATTCCTCAATAATGTTGTAGGACTGGGACAAGATCATAGACAAAGATTCTCATTATGCGGTGGAGGTGGGAGCTCTTCAAGACATGGATAGAATAGGGATGATTGAAACTAACCACCTCCAGTATATGATCAGTCATCTTCAATCTAAGAGTATCAATCTATAATGAGAGTTATACCAATTTCAAAATTAATACTATATATTAAATAAGACTATGTTGGAGCCATAGGTACTTTTGGATGTGGTGGAGAATGAGAGGCTTGAAGTTGTCACTAGGGTAGACAAGTTCAATGGGTTGAGGAAGCAGAAAGTAAATCTATTAAATATTTATGCCAATATGTTACCCCCTTTAGTATAGGATTTTAGATTTCGAATATTCCTATGATCACATGTTGTTACAGTGTTTTAATTTTTAAACTTTTCTATGGATCAAATGTTAATGGGAGATACTCCAAAATGTGGTTATTCCTACTATTTCATGCTATAAATTAATAGATTTTCAGAACATTTCATTTTGTTGTTCAGTTTTCTTTTATTCTGGATTTTAATGACTTTTCTCTGATGTGATGTTATATGAATCTCTAATAATTCCCACACACTGTGTAGTATCAAGTAAAACTGAATACCTACATTTTAATGTCAAAAAAAAAATAGATTCCTTTAATGAAAATATGATGAATGGACACCAACATGATATTATTCATTGATAGGTCTCTTATAGCTATATTGAGACTACCTTATTTACATAAAGATAATTCGGGTAGCTTTCACAACTGGGAGGGAGATTTTTCTCTCCTTTTCAAAGATGATAGGCCTAGAAAGTGTAAGTTGATTTTTTATAAGTCTATGTGTTGGGCCTTATAAGCTTTTTTATTCTCATAGAATAAATTGTTTCGATGATATTGTTTATTGTATTTAGTATCATACATTATATTTTCATAGTTTAGGGCCTTTTGAATTGGACCTTCTATCACAATATTTCTCGTTCTTTTTGTTAGTACCTTCTATCACTTATGTTTAGGGCCTCTTAGCTTGGCCCTTCTATCACTGTAGTTTAAGGTTTTTTAGTTTGGACCTTACATCACAATATTTTAGTTCCTTTTGGATAAACAAGTACATGGTCGATGATCAAGGAATATAGTTCAAAAATTCCTGGAATTACCCAAAACACCCATGGGTGTTGAGTTATATAGTGGTATTGATGAGGCTCATGAGGACCAAATCACCTTTCCTATAAGGAAAAAAATCCTCTGGTCGGGAGGTTGAGGCCATTATGCGTCAGATGTATTTCCAAATAGTGGTGTCTACACCCTTTTCCAAATGACCTGGAAAATTAATGGGGGGGATATCCATTGAGGGTGAAATACTAGCGATTCTTGGTCCACGTAGATAGATTGAGTATGGGTTATAGAAGTTAAAACACCATAGTTTTATTTAGTGAATATGGGATAGGGAAGGCACTCCAAGGATGACCTATAACACCCTGAGGTGACATGTTCCACCACAGTGATTCCAAGGGACACTTGTATAGAAGATTCTTTCTTGTAAGGAGAAGATGAATTTAGTTGGTAAGTCAAATTCCTTTTGCATCAATAGTATGGTTAAGATAATATGATACCCACTTCTTTTTGAGAGACATGAGAGATTTTTAAGACTCATACGTCCATATTTTGAGGTAGGGTTAGAGGAAAACAATCCAGGAAGGGTTTTGGCATACTATGACAATTCAAATCTTAATTTTGAAGCTCGATACCTATGCCCTATGGTTTCAAATCACGTGGTGCTTTAAATAAAAGTTTTAGGAATGGAGTGTCACATTCCTACTATGATAAAGGGTACAAAGAATGTTGACATAACGTCAGGTATATCAAATATTATCAGATTGTTTGGTATGGGGATTGTAAATCATGGTCCAAAGTTCTTTGGTCAGGAGGATGATATTGGAAAATCATATCAATAATGGCATAGAACATCATAGAATGTTGATTTCAACTGTTCTGATGTTAGGGCTTGTAAGGATCATAAATCCCTTTTTGTAGAGTGAAACATTTATTTGTTGAACAAGGTAATTTTTTCAGGAGCCATAGACATACTTGTATAGTCAATAAAAGGGTCCCTTGAAGATGGGTATCCTTTTACAAGGGCCATTAAAGTTTTATAGTGATACAAGACACTCAAAGCATGAAATGTGAATTGTGGAAAAAAATAATATTCAAGAAGGATTAAAGAAACCTAAAAGATTTTTTTAACCCTAGTTAACATATTATCATTGTGAGGAGAAATGAAAAATCATTACTCTAAATTTTTCGTGAACCAGGGGGGAAAAGTATAGCTTGTGTTTTACTAGGTTTATAGAGTAGGCCTAATAAGAACTATGACATATTTATTTTCACCCTAATAAATTCCTAAACTATGGAGATGAAATGTATAGATATAGAAGACTTGATTTTTTCTCAGGATCCCTTTTGCGGGTTTTCAACCAGACAAGTTTTGAATCTCTTTCCCTAGTAGTTTAATGGGATTGTGATTTGGACCTTTATGGGATAGAGTTTATGGTCATAAATATTTGAAAAAAGTGCTGGTAGTTTAAGGTTGTAATGCACATGGACCTAATATTGGGGATGATACACAAGATCCCAATTAGAATACCCAGGGTCAAGATAAGTCCAACATCCTTCTGAGTGGGAGATGGAAATTTTGTTAGTCACAACATGAGGTATTCAGTTCATGGGAAATAGTATGAAAAAATCATACTAGGGATGACCCAGAACACCCTCCAATACTAACATCTTCCATGGTGATTTTAGGCTCACAAGGATTAAAAATCCCTCCTTATTGAGCCAATATTTCTCTTCTTGGTAGGTCGAATCCCTTACGGATCTATAACATGGTAAAATAGATATACCTATTTTCCTTTCCAAGGGCCATGAACAGTTTTTTGAAACCTGAGGTTTTTGAGACATGAAGTGTGATTTATGAATTTAGGTGCTTTAAAAGATGGTATAATCACTTTGTACTTTGGCTGACTGAGACAACATTCTTATGGTCCTTTGATAAGGGATGAAAAATGGGTGATTATTTTCATAGTTTAACTACAAGTAGTAGGGATGTATTTGTTTCTATATAGTTTAGGGTAATGTGGTAAGGATGTTTTCCATGAATTTTATCCTCATGTGGTAAGGAAGTTTTTCCCATGTTTTCTGTGATGTTTATCATCATGCGGTGGGGAAATTTTCCATGTATTTTATCGTCATGTGATAAGGACAAAGGAAGTAATATTAAAAATTGTTCAATATATATGATAAGATCCAGAAGTTCAAGTGTAGATCTGACTCATATGTAGGCAAAATGGTCTTGTATGACCCAATCCTTATGTATTTAGGGTGAATTTCTTTTATCATTTCTCTTAGCTTGGACCAGGATTAGATACCTAGGTGTCACTATATAGCCTATGATGATACAAATCAAGACACAATTATATATTAAATGGGAAACACTCTAAATAGATTTATCCCTTATGTATAGGTGAGAATATTTCCTATTGATTATTGTAGTTGGGCCTAGGATTGGATATTTGGGTGTCACTATATATTCTGTGATGATAGGAATCAAGACACATGTAGTTTTTGAGGAACCATATAGTTTAACATCATGTGGAGACAATTTTAGCTTCCCAGCATGAAAAGGGGAATTAGGGATGGACCCAAGGAAGGTATTCTAGGTGTCACTATGCATACTAGGGTAATATCAATCAATCCATATGTGGTTGTTGAGAAAGGACCATCTAGCGCAAGTTTGGCCTATAAATAGAGGGGTTATTTTTATATTTTTTGTGACCGGACCCAGGAATAAATATCTATGTATTTATACGTATCAATTGATACTAGGAAACAAGTCATACATAGTTCTTGAATGGGAAATATGATATACAGGACTAGCCCATACATAGTGGGGGAATTGTTTCAGTTTATTGGTGTATTCAGGCCAAGGATTATTGATCTAGGCATCACTACGTATCTTGTGATGATAGTAATAAACCCACACATAGTTCTCAAGGAACAGAGGTATGGTAGGAGACCAATTACCAACTTGGTGGTCCTCTTAGGTGAGGTCCAAAAGAATGCGTAGTTTTATGTCTCGCAAGGGACATCAATCATGCATTTAAATGTCATGCGGTGATGACTCTTGGTATATGACCTTTAAGGTTTTGAATTATAGACCATGATTAACCTATCATGAGTTGTTATTCCTTGTTTAGGTGAGGAAGCTCTAACTAAAATTCCTAATCCCAGATAATCTATACTCAGTATTGGAAACCAGGAATGGAAAGGGTTCTTATCAGCATGAAGAGGAGATTAAAGATAGGACATGTGTATTTTACATAATGTGGTAGTAGGACCACAATATTGGATCAAGTCATCCGTACGTATCTCATTGAAAATGAGAGTAAAAACATGCATTGTTTTACAAAACTATTTAGTTTAATTTAATGAAATAAATTCATCATTCGTGTTGTGTATGATAATGCATTAAGGATTAGGATCATCCAATATGAACGAAAAGAATATTGTGAGGTCCATGTAGTTTAGCGTCATGCAGTGAAGATGTGCTCCGTACGGTTTATCATCATGTGGTCAGGATGCATCTGTCTAGTCTAACATTATATAACAGGGATATCTATGTTAAATCCATACAACTTAACATCATATTGTTAGGACATGAGATGATTATCAGTTTAAAGTATTACTTACAGGACTTGAGATGTCGTACAATTTAACATCTTCCTTCTAAGATGATCTTGTGTAGTTTAAAATTATAAAATCCGGATGATGGGTGTTTGATGATAGCTATGAAAAGTATTTCTTAAGAAACCTCACATTATATCTCTACCAAAAAATAGGTTTTCCGCAATGCCACCCATTAAAAATGCTAAAAAATGCTGATAAAGGGAAGTTTAAATAGTTCTAAAAAAAGTGATGTTAAAAGTGACCCTTTATCAGTGTTTTTTTAGTAGCGCTGATAATTTGGGGGCTTTATCAGTGATTTTACCTAGCACTAATATTGTTTATATTTTTAAAAAGTCCAGAAAAAATATTATATTGTTATATAAGTATATGTATATTGATATAAATATAATATATATTTTTTAAATATGTTTTAGATAAGAATAAATAGAATATTACATTTAATATATAAAGTAAAAAATGGATATAATTTTTTTTAAAAGATGTTATTAATTAATATTTTCTAATAATCATGGATTAAACATCATTTAATAACAATTTGAAGACACAAAAAAATAAAAAACAGTTAACAAAAGATATAAAATAAGTTGAAAATGTAATTCAAACTTCAAACGACCATAACATTGGATCCGGGTGTCTATTTAAATTCTACAATATATCAAATCAATGCTTGTGATGATCTTTATGTGCTATTGATTGAAGGTAACCTTCTGTCACATTTTTTGAACCCCAAAAGGCCTCCAAAACCGAGTTTTTAGTTGGGATACCCTGACAGTTTAACAGTCATACTGGTATAACTTCTAATATGGATTTCCTTTAAGACTGTACCACATATAATATTGATTATTGTTTCATTTTATTCAATTTTACTGGTTGTGGAATTGAAAAGGACTTTTGGATTAGAAGTTATAGTTGTTTCAACAATGTATGTCTTTTCAAATACACATATATATGTATTTATTAGTATATATATGTGTGTGTGTGTGTGTGTCTGTCTGTCTGTCTGTGTGTGGTATATATGTATGTATGTATGTATTTATTTATTTGTAAACACACATAAAAAAACATATTTTATAGATTTATTTAAAACTAATCTTATAAATATATATTAATAAATACAAATAAATATAGAGATAAAAAATTATAACTAATATATATATATATATAAATTAATATGTGAATAGATATATATCTACTAATATATTAATTAATATATATTTATTAATATCACTGAATATAATTAAATTAACATGAATATATATTAATATACGAATAAATATAAATATATGTATAAATTAATATAAATATATATTAATATAGGAATAAATATATATACATATTAATATATCAATAAATATATACGTATTAATATAACTAAATATATTTATATTAATATGAATATATATGAATATATGAATAAATATAACTATATATATATATATAATTAAATAATGAAAAATACTAAATAGCAAAGTGGTAAAGCTGAAGGTGTGCAAGGGGGAGGTCTTGAGTTCGAGTTTGGGTGGAAGTAGGGAGGGGAGCATGGGCATGTGGGGGATGCATGGGTAAGGGCAACATGTGGGAGGGTTGTAGGGGGTCCACCTATTGCTAATAGGGGGTGGGGGTCAAGCACTGTTAAAAGCACCCCCCACATTATATATTCTTTTTTTTTGACAACTATCAGCGCTCAAAAAAAGTATTGATAAAAGTTGTCTTTTGTTAGCTCGAGAAAAGGTGCTGATAAAAGTCATTTTTATCTGCACTTTTTTTTCCGCTGATAAAAGACTCATTTTATCAGAACTTTTTTAGGACTGTTAAAAGGGGCCTTTATCAGTGCTTTTCTGATCACTGATAAAAGGGACCCCCTTTATCTTCGCCTTGATTAACAATGCATTTTTATCAACGTTAATTCACCTTTCTAGCACTGATGAAGACCATATTTTTAGTATTATATTAGTTGGGGGTTTGACATAATCCACATCCATTTTGGATAATTTGTAATCTCCATTGTGATATAACTTATGTATGATGTAAGTCCCTTTTGATATGGGTTCTAGGTTCAGAGGATTCATGCTCGATTTCATTGGTTCCATAGTGAATAAAAACGGGTTCCCCTTAGAGCAATGAGTGGAGGAAAAATTTCTTATTAAAGGCTCAGGAGTCCCGACTATGACAGATTTCAAGGTTGTGAAATGTACGAAACCTGTTCTCATTAAGCCAGTCTAATTCATCTAGTTGATTTTGCTATTTATCATCATTCTATAGTTTTCCAAAAATGGATATTAAGAGTGATGAATTATGGATTTCAATGGGTAACACTACCTTGGTCTCATACACTAATGATTACATCATTTCATATGTAGTTGTATGCATAGTGGTATGGTAGGGCCACAAAGCCTTGAGAATCTTATACAATCAAGACTTTATATCACTTTTCACCATATTTTGGAGTATATTTTACATATACTTGTTGAAGGACTCTATCTATCCATTTTACACTGCATAATAGGGAGATGAGTGATTGGACTCAATATTATACACCTTGTATAGTTTCTCTAACTCTATAGAACAGAATTTCGTGCTGTTATTCATCTATTTTTGTGCGAGGAACCCTGAACCTAGTGAAAATATGGGACTTTTTGAATTTGATTATGTTATTCATCCTGAATTATTTGAGGTGTATTTCCATAGGCCATTTGAATAAAAATTTGTTAATAGTAAGGATTTACTTGAACAGCATAGCTGTGGCCGGGGGATAATGCCCCACAATATTCATTCTCTATACAAAAAATGGCCCGGAATATATAGCTTTATGATGTAATTTCAAGGGATGATGGATGAATTTCACATGGATATGGAATACCTGAATTTTCCTAGTTAATTCCATAAAGTCTTGTATCATGGTTTCTTAGTAATATCTCAACATACTAATTTGGAGGGAAAGCCTAATCCTAGAATGATGGGAACCACATGATCATGAATGTACTTCTTCAATGATAGTGAAAATTCCCCCTTCATTAATTAATTTGAAGAGGATTCTATTGAATCCATGATTTTATAGGTCCTTTTGCTCATTTGGACAACCCCTTACGGTAATGTTCGCTACAGGAAACCGAATTTGTTCCCTTTTGGTTCAGTCTATTGGGAGATTCTCACTTTGGAGATAAGCCATTATGGTCTCTATCTATCCAGGGGTGGATTCTAGTTCATCATTCTCAAGGGAAGTTTTTACCATATTTATTTATTCTATATATTATATGATGATTGATGAGACAATTCATCCATGCAAGATATTGAACATTACCTCCTCCTCAGCAGGGTCGACCAAGATTGTGGAAACATTACACAACACATCAGTGTGAGAATTCTGTAATTAGGGTACATGATGCAATGTGTGCTCAAAAGGGAACTCTACCATTAGTCCCCAGATATAGTTAGTGAGAGGGGACATTTCTTCCTTTATTAATGCATATTTTCCATTGATCTAATTTATCACTAGTTTTTAATCCTCTTTTATATTTTAGATGGAAATCCTCATCTGTATGGATTTTTCCAAGACAATGATAAGGGATTGGTATTTATCCTCATTATTCATGCAACCCTCCGATATTGAGAAAGAGTAAGTAAAATCTTGTTATTCTGGGGTGATAAATATAATCCCTAAGCTGACCCAACATAGTTTTGGGTTTTCCATCGTTTTTCTGATAATACATCAGGATGCACTATAAAAATACATCTGCCATATCAAGGGAGTTTCATGGGAATAGAAGACCCCCTCAGTTGGGAGATCAATGTCCACTGGGGCATTCTTCGGGGTGGGATGTGATTTGAGAAAATAAACTATGGATTTCTCTCTCATAGTCTTTGGTGAAATGAACTGGAAGTCATATTTTTTCTGAATGACCACCCATTAGGCCAAATTACTAGTTATCATGGGGTGGACAAGGATTTACTTGAGTGAATCAATATGAGAGACCATATGGAATTCATAATGCTGCAAGTAATGATTCATATTTTTGACTGCAAATATGATTTTGAGTCAGTTCTTCACGACATCCGAGTATTGGTTCTTAGTAGCTAATATTGTTCAACTGAGGTAATAGAGATTTTTCTAACATCCCACATATTGTTTTTCAAAGGAAGGTGCCCATGGAGTATTCCATGGAAGTAACATATAAGACGAGTTTCCACCCTTCCACTAGAGGAATATAAAACTATGGTTGAAATAGATACTACATGGAACTTTTGAGGTCTTCTTGGAATTACCCTTCCTATTTTTAGGTTATTCCCCTCTTCATTAACTAGGTGATAGATAGATCATTTGGGAAAAGTTGGATATGAATCAATGAATGTAGGCAAGGTTACCTTCGATTCCCCTCAACTCTAAGAGATTTCTGGGGGGTTATATTCCTAAAATAGCCCTAGTTTTCTCTAGGTCAACCTCGATGTAATGTTGTCATACCAAAAAGCCAAGGAACATCCCTGATGTTACTCTGAAGGTGCATTTTAATGGATTCATCATCAGACAAAGATGTAACATCTTATTGAATATTGTCAAAAGATCCATGATGTGATCACATTGCTATTGGGACCTGACCACCAACTTCTCAACATAACATGTAGTTATTCATCACAATAATGAATTAATGATATGATTTATGGTGCGTTGATATATGGTTCTATAGATCTTTTACCCAAAGGGAATGACCTGATAGAGAAATATTCCCTCAGGTTCTCTGAATTCACTGACTTCCTCATCTACATGAGATATCTTTATTTGATTGTACACTTACTACCCGTCCATGAAATAATGGGATTGGAAGTCAACAGATACATCGATCAAAAGTTATGTAATAAAAATTGGGGAATTTTACTTTGGGAAGTACCAATTATGGTCTCTGAAATTGATATTAACCCTAAAATTCCCATTCTTTTTTGGAAGGGGAAAATATTGGCATACGAACTTTGGTATTTCAATATAGTTTCAAGAAAACATATATCATATTTTCATCCGAAATGAAATATAAATCTCTTTCTATTTGAGGGGCATGAAGACACTAATAATTGTAGGCTTTGGGTCTTCTTCTATTTCTATATTTTCCTACCTAATCTCATTGGTGGTGGAAGATACACATTCCTCGAATAAGGGATGGGTGTTCCTAATGTAATCCTCTTCTTCTTCAACCACTTAGTCTATAGAGGCATTCTCATATGGAGATATTAATCTTGGGGAATCTCTAATATTTTTTAGGGGAGAGAGGCCATAAAAGGAGAAATTATCATCCCCTATTTCCTAAGATGTTGTAGAGAGAATCCATAGATGGATTTCTTTTACAATGTCACTTGGGAAAGTAGGGGATTGGTCCTCTACGACTAAGTGTATCACCTCAACTAGATTTATGGGGAGCATATAGCTTCTCTATAGCATACTCTATGGATTTATATGGGATTTCCCCCAACCATTTGGGGCTACAAAATGCATATCATCATCCAAAGTTAGTTATTTTCCTACCCATTTATAGAAACCTGATTCAGAATATGTGGCTCCAAAAGTCTCAAAGGGTTCACTATTACCCTGTAGTATGGTGATATTGTTATTGATGGGGAATTTCATACATTGATGGAATGTTTAAGGAATTCCATGTAGCTATATAGATAGTGAATTCGATGTAGAACATTGTATTTGGTGTCATACAAGATAACCATAATCTCAACGTCAGATGTGAGATCCCTAAAATGCGCTTTTCACATAATCTTCCTAAGATGTATTTTCTCACACTTATAAAAACCTTGTATGTTCAACTTTTTAGAAGATATATCCACTTCACTCTATCCCAAATTTCATATTATTAAGACCGGGATGAGTTTTATCCAAGAAATATTATCCACCAGATCAATTATTCTTTCAAAATTATTGACTCTGCCCAAAACATATAGGGGCTTGACATGACCTTGGATGTACTCTTCCTTGTCCTGTCAAATGAACGAGATGGAGACATAGAATTCTGATTATATAGTATTCACTAGATAAACCACATCTATATTGACTTATTTATTAAACTCGTGTGTTCTATAGAGGGATTCAATGAGTTCCTACATGAGTTCATTTGAAATATGCAGATCATCGGGGATTGGGAGATTATAATTCATAAATTCCCTCTATTTTATAATTTCGTAATATTGTGCCAAAGGTCGGTGCTTCCGGAGGTGGGGTTTCTCCCAGGAATGTGTCTCAGGAGTCGATGCACATGAGGTTAATGGGCCACATTCTTGTGCAGAGGTTGACGAAGCATCATCTTTTAGTGATGAAGGTCACGTCGATCTTCAACATTGTCTGGGCTGATTAGTCAATCAAACCCCCGTTGGGCATTCATCTAAGTGAACTGGGAATGGGTGGCTGTTGGAGGTTTATGGGACACCTACAAAAACCTTTTGGGCCTACTAGAGTTCTTTTCCATGGGTATCAGCAACATATATGTCCTCTATAGGTACAAGACTAAAATATTGGGTCTAACCATGCAAATGTTGTCCCCTATATCCTTGGTTCATGTACATGAATCGCCTTATTCCCCTATTATTTGTGGGAAAATCATTATCTAATGCATATTCTTCATCAGAGAAATATTCTTCCAAGTGTATCACATTCAATGAACCAAAAATAAAATCTTCAACAGATGATGGTTTCATTTGGTGGGAAAATGCTGATGCTTCAGACATTGCGGTGAAGAAATATTAAAGAGTTAAAACTTTCATTGGAGAAAAATATGACTCTTCATATTCTTTTTTTTCTACTTATGATGGTCACATACACCATTTTTAGGCATATATGATATAACCTCCCAAGGTGGAAGAGGTGCTGTGGGTTTTCAGATATATTCTCTTAGGGTATCATTTTCTTTGTCAACTATTTTTTGAGACAAACAATTGTCTTACTTTCGCCTCCACATAGCCAAGAAATTCTTCCAATCACATTCTTCTTTTGATTGTGAAATTTCTATGCAGGCCACCTGATCTGAGGAGTTATCTAATTCCACTAGTATAGAATCCAAGATGCCTTGAAATAACTCATTGATGATGAAGTATTCATGGATATTATGACCGAACCTTCAATGGAAAGGGAAGTAGTTGGGATAGTCAGTGAGGTTGACCTCATTATAATTACTAGGATATGGTAGCTTGAGCATGTTATTTTACATGGCTTCCAAGAAATAATGAAGGACTTTTTCATTTTGGAAATTGAATTATTTATTCTTCCATTCCTCAAATCCATAGTAACCCTAATTTATATGTGCTTCTTGATAATAGAAATTTTGTGGTTTCATCCACTAGATAGGAGGTGATGGGATATTTGGGACCTACCAAGGTTCTTGGACATGCACTAATTCAATCTTGATAGTGGTAGCTACAAATTCATCTTTTTATATCCTTTTCCCCTCTCCATAGGGAATGAGTCAGTATTTGGATCTGGTTTTCATAATGAATTATTCCAATAATTGTGCTATTTATACGAACTCATAAAACCCACCTAGATACTTTATTTGGATCAAAGGTTTCTAGAACTCATTTCATACATTTTCATCATAGTGTTCTAACAGTTTCTCTTATGGGAGTGGTATACTGAGTGAATAGTTTAAACCATTCAATCTAAATATGAAGTCATACACCCTATCATTTTTGTGTTGTTTGCATTTTATCAAGTCAATGAATATCATTTTCATCATCATGGAGATGAAATGATAAATAAATTACTGATAAAGGGGTTCCCATTATGCAATGGATCCTGGTTAAAGATTATTGTACAAAAAAGGTTGGCCCTATCATATTCTGTACAAAACACCTCATATTTTTCACCTCTAGTTGATCTCAAGGTCCCATCATCAAACCACATTGGGATACGAGGTGTATAAGATGTTGTTTGGGTTATCATTCACCATAAAATGTAGATAAGGAAGGATTAATGAAATTGGTTTGGACAAATTATCATTATCCCACTTGAGATATGGATTTATCTCAGGATACATAGGTGAAAATCTCCCATCCATGTATTCTATTTGATAACATATGGAATCAATGATGTTAATATGTTCCGGCGACACTGCTGTCTAAGACGCCTCCTGTAAAAAGGGATTGGGTG